>CANTUS010000015.1:34752500-35192500 GCA_947683365.1 Euphorbia pulcherrima | reverse complement strand
ATGTTGTTAAGTTCGGCAAAAAGAACTTTTTAGGCCCTGTGGTATTGGTTGTTTGTCCATTTGCTCCGTTTAGTCCTTGTGCTATGTAATATGCTACCTTTTTGGTTCCCTTGCTATGCATTTGTTACCCATTTGATCCCTGTAGTTTGTTTATGTTTTGGGCCCTATGTTGTAGAAACTATTTTAGAAAAATTGTACCTAACATATTTTAAAGGTACCAAAACGTTAACCCATTATATAACACATGGACCAAATGGATAACATGTATACCACATATACCAAATAGGCAACATGATCATACCACAAGGCCCTAAAAAGGTCTTTTTGCCTGTTAAGTTCTGTTTAAACTAGATAACTTTGGCTGGACAATGCGTAAATTGCCAGTAGTTCAGTTAATGTTTGTTTGTATTTCATATATTTGCTGCTTTTGATAGAGGTTGAAACTGACGGCGATAATGGAAGCAAGAGTTGGATGAAACCAGGTGGAATGAAGCTAAAAAAGAAGTTGAAGCTGGCAAAAAAGAAGAAAGGTGGCAAGGGGAAGTTCAAGAGAAGGCATATATAATCAACAACAAATCATTCTGCTTTTGTTTGTCTTATGTATTCAATTTTTAGCTAAAGAGAAAGTTGTGTGTCTTAACCATCCATCCATTCCTTTGTGTTGAGTTCTCGCTATTTGTTTTGTTAGACAGACTTTATAATCGTACAAGTGAAGATTGCACCTTTGCAAATTGCAACTTAATTTTTATGGCATTTGCCCTAATGCATTTCTTACTGCCAAATTTCTGTTTTTTGTTTTTGTGGATTATTGGGGCATATACGTATGAAAGCTATGAAAATATCTTGGAAGATTTTGCTGAAATGACCATTCAATCCATTAAAGGCTACCCCTAGCAGAGTTAAGAAACTTCATTAAATCGTAAAAAAAAAATATTTCAAACTTAAATGAAAAAAATATCTCAAAAGTTATTCAAAGAGATAATTTTTATATAATAAGATTATACTAGTTACAGTAGAATTTTTATAATTTAATAATGTTGGAACAGAAATATTTTATTAATTTAGCGAGATATTATTATATCGATAGATTAATAATTTATTAATTTAAAGAGGTTGTAGGTGTGACTTTTAAATTTTTGTGCATTCATAAATTAATTGAATTTATTAAATTCATTGTTTTTTAATAAGCAAAAAGTTAGTTCATGGTATCAAAAAATAAATTACAAAAACAAGTTTCAAGGCACATATCTTCTCCATGTACATTAAAAATGGTTAGAAATTGATCTATATAAATTCTGGAGAAAACATTCGTGAGCTTGAGAACTTGATTACGGGTATGCATTATCGGCACAAAATGGATGTGAGTCACTTGCTAGATTATCATGGCGAAAATAATGAATGTTACGAGGTTCAAAGTATTAAAGAAATTGTGGCGGATACATTCAAAATTCGGTCGATGACGAAGTTGATGATGATTCAATAGCTTTGGAATCGATCACTCGGAAAGAAGTATTGTAAGCGGCAACAATTCTTCACAACTTTTTGTTGCAATACGAGGCCCCCACTTTTAAGTGTAATGAGGAGATTTAAAGATGAACTCAATATAGATTTGAAGTTCAAAAAAAATAAGTAACTATAGATTCATTTTTTACTAGACCATTTTAGAATTTGAAATTTTTTAATAATTATTAATTTCTAGTTTCGTTGAGACCAATATATATACACTGAGATTTAAAAAAAGTCATTATCTTATTATTTTATCGATTAGGGTCCAATTTTATACTGGTCCCAAGTTGGGACTGGATAAATTATTAATTTTATCGAGGTTATTAATTTATCGATAATTAATTTATAAATATTTTACTGTATTATAGTGTACATAGGGACACTAATCTTTAAAAAAACAAAGAAAAATATTCTTTAATATTTTTATTTTTACTAATTTTTAAAATCACATAAAATTTTTTAAATTTTTTATTTAAAATTTTTTAACAAAAAATATTTAATTTTTAAGAAGTTCGGTACTTAAACCCCTCCCAGTCTAGTGGTTGCCCATTTGAAAATTAGGATCACCTGAAAGTATGCTTTTGAAATTTATTTTTTAATGATCTTTTTCTCTAAAAAGAGGTGGATAAAATTATGAACTCCATTTTCAGCAATGAGTTACAGTAAATGAGAGAGTAAGATAGCAACTCTGCAAATGGCTTCCTCTGTTGCTCTTCACCATCTCAAATATTCTTTCTTCGTCTCTCAGGTCCTTCCTTTCTCTATCTTTGCAATTATTTTGCCACTTTTAATTTCATCAATTTTTCTGATTCATATTATATGTGTGTATATATGTGAAATATACAGTTAAAGGATGGAAGGTCGCCTAGACCCACATGTCTATTCAGAAGAAACAAAGAAAAAAGAAGCAGTGATAATGTTATGAGACGTATTAAAGCTTCCTCTGTAGAAATATCTCAATTTCCCCTTTTACAACCTCCCAAAGTGGTAGAATCTTTCCCTTCCGAGGTATTGCCTTCTAACTGTTCGACGAAATGCCCGCCTACTGGATTTTTGTGTAATCGTGAAATCTTATGCCTTGGAACTATAATTCTGTCCTGATAGTTGGAATCAGCAGACCCTGATTTTTACAAGATAGGCTATGTTCGAAGTATGCGGGCTTATGGAGTTCAATTTATGGAAGGTCCAAATGGATTTGGGGTTTATGCTTCCAAGGATGTTCAGCCGCTTTCCCGAGCAAGGGTCAGTTGCTTCATTTGTCTTTCTATCTATGTAATTGCCAGCATTACATTTATATTTTATGTAAATAAGTATGTTCAACCTTCTATATTATATATTGGGCTAAATAATTATAAACTCCCTTTAGTTTGACTAAATACGCTACTACCTCCCTATATTTTACGCGATTAATTTATAACTCCCTATGTTTTGTAGTTCTACATTACTACATCCCTTTATCTATGTAAGTCTTTTTTTCAAAATTATTGATATTCATATTTTTTTGACGATATTTGCTTAACCATTGATGACAACTATTGAGTTTTTAAGTTATTTCATAACTAAATTGTATTTTTTACATGCCTTTAACATTTTATTATAGTCTAAATTACTATGGTTTCATTAGAAAAAATAGCATAAGATGGACAATCTAAAAGAAAATTGAATATATAAATATCACAAGCAAGAAAGAGTGGTTTTGTTATAAATGTTTAAAATTTACTAAATTTGTTTAAAAGAATGACATAATAACATATTAAAGGACCTAACAATATAATAAAAGTGACGTACAGGGAGATAGTAATGAGATTATGTAAAATATAAGGAGGTATAAATTAGTTATAAGAAATACAAGGAGGTAGTAGGGTCAAACCCGAGGGGAGTTTATAATTGTTTACCCTTTATATTCATTAGCAATTATTACAAATTCGTGTTCTGGTCCTCTTGTATTCGTTCTTTCTTTCTCACATAAGTGGCCCTAAAATATAAAATAATCAGCTATTTGAATTATGTAGAGTATTTTTGAGGTTGTTTATTTGAATTAACAGATGATCATGGAAATCCCCCTTGAGTTAATGTTGACTGTAAGCAAGAAGCCACCATGGATGTTTTTTCCGGATATAATACCGGTGGGTCATCCTATATTTGATATTATCAACTCAACTGATCCAGAGGTATTCATTTTCCTTTATAAAGTTAAATCTTGCTTCATTTCTGCTGCAAATTCGGTATTTAGTTTTATAATTCGTAAACTTTTTCTGTTTCTTTTGTGATCTTTGGTTCATTTACGCATGATTTTCTTACACGAGTTATCTCTTTATGCCAGTTGGATTGGGACTTGAGGTTGGCATGCCTTCTTTTGTATTCATTTGATTGTAAAGATAACTTTTGGCAGCTGTACGGAGATTTCTTACCTAGTGTTGATGAGTCCACTAGCTTACTTCTAGCTTCAGAGGTACAAACTAAATTTGTGACTGCAATACCGTTCTAGGGCCTGTTCTTTTCAACTTATTTTCCATTTAGTCCAGTGAACTGCATAATTATAAATTTACACTGAAATAAGTTCAGTTCAGTACATCTAATTGTAAGTTGAAAAGTTCCGCGTAACCCCTGAATGCCACGTGTCACCTTCTGGTTGAAGAGACAAAAAAAAATGACATCTTTGAAAAGTCAAACCAATCAAATATGACAATAGCTTTTAGGGGGCAAATTGGTGCATTTTTCCAAGTTTAAGAGGGGCAATTGAAACTTTTGAAAGTTCAGGGGATTAATGGGCGTTTAGGGACAACTATAAGGGCGTCGGGTCTCGATGTATTAGGCTTTTCTTCAATGGTTCTACTAATTTACCAATCGTTACTCTCTGATGTGCATTATGTGCTATAGGAAGATCTTTTGGAGTTGCAGGATGAGAATCTTTCAAACACTATCAGAAAACAACAAAATCGAGCATTAGAATTTTGGGAAAGAAATTGGGTATATGAAAACTTCCGAACTTTACTCATCTTGTCTTGTTTCTAATGGTTTTACCCTTAAAAAATCGTTTTTTTTCCCACACAAAGCACTCAGGTGTTCCCCTCAAAATAAAGCGACTTGCTCGTGATCCTGAAAGATTTATTTGGGCTGTTGGTATGGCACAATCACGATGCATTAACATGGAAATGAGAGTTGGTGCGCTAGTTCAAGAAGCAAACATGCTAGTTCCTTATGCTGGTAATCTTTCACTCAAGTATTCCTCTTGTTTGTTGCAATTGTTCGATTGTACTTTGTACTCTACAAAGTTGAATTATACTCCCTTTTAAATAGGTGTCACTTTTGAAGGGTAAGTTTTTTATGAAACATATGTGACTTTTCGAATTACAATGCATTTATGCATATCTTTTTTCCTTATTTACTAATACATTGTAAAAAGCAAAATAGTACTTTTATTGCCCCATTTAATGTAGTCTTGATATTAGGAAATTTTACCCAAAGTGACACCTATTTAAAAAGGAGGGAGTAATTTATAAGCAAAACTCGTCCTATGTAATTGTGTTACATCCGTCCATGAAATAAGAATATCTACTTGTATCCTCTAATAACTACATTTAGTACATTATGTGCCCCTTTTTATAAGGCTTAATGCATCACTAGGTACCTGAACTTATTCCAAAAACCTACTAAACCTCTGAACTTTCACAGTGATCCGCAGCTCCCTCAACTTTCAAAAAGTGCACCACTTTGCTCTTCACGTGTCAGCTTCTGATTGGAGAGAGAAAATTAAAATCATAACATCTTTGAAAAGCCAAACCAACCACAAGCCGACGTGTGGTGTTCAAGGGCAAAGTGGTGCACTTTTTAAAAGTTTACGGAGCTACGGGGTCACTTTGAAAGTTCAGGGGGCAGAAGATTTTCTTCGACAAGTTCAGGTATTTGGAAATGCATGGAACCTTTTTCTAATGATTTGAGAGTACATTATGTGCCAAGCTCAACCTAAATTGTATTTTAATTGGTAATTTCATGATGTAATTTGCAGACATGTTGAACCATTCTTTCCAGCCAAATTGTTTTTTCCATTGGCGATTTAGGGATCGAATGCTTGAGGTGATGATAAATGCTGGTCAACTGATTAAGAGAGGCGAAGAGGTACTGTTTCGTATCTGTCTTAAAAAATTTCATTTTGAACCAGTTCATAATATGTTGGTTGAAGTGTCAGTCACTTTGAACACAGGTTGATATACCAGAAGTGGTAAATGAAAAAACAAAGATTGGAAATCTATAATACTACTCCCTCCATTTTAAGTGGCATTTTAGAATTTTCATCAATACAAATAAAATATTTATTACACTAATGAAATAACTACTCTACCCTTACTAAAAGTCTCTCCTTAATTACCAACATATAATTTCATCAATACATAATCTTTCTCCTAATTAATACAAGGGCAAATTAGTGAAAAAATGGTAAAAAATGCATTGATAATATAAAGCGACACATAAAATGGGACAAAATAAAGAGGCTAAAGAGTGACTTAAAATGGAATGGAGGGAGTATCAAATAGTTGGAGGCTATTTCTCAAAACTTATAAGCTGTCAAACCAGCTTATAAGTTAGTTTTAGCTTTTAAGCTCTAATTTTAAGTGTTTCTTTAGGCATAACTTTTGGCTTTTAAGTGAATTATAAGCCAAAAGGAAAAAGCTACAAATTGGAGCGTTTTAAAAAGCCAACTGACCAAAAAGCCACAGCTATGAGAAACACCCCCTTAATTTTTTGATTAAGTATTGAGACTGTACCTGCCATTTTGGGTTCTGGTATAATTAACAGTTTGAAACCGGTCTTTAGTTATTAGATGTTTCAATTAATTTTACTATTTCGTTTTTGTCAGTTGACGGTCAATTACATGGATGGAGGGAGGAATGACATGTTCCTACAGCAATACGGCTTTTCATCTCCCGTTGTAATTTCCTCTAATCATTCAAAATCTTCATATGGCTTATAGTATAATGTGCTTTGTGAATTTTAGCTTCTAATGACTTGTAATCTTATTATTATGAAGTTTGTTCTTGAAAATGCTACATCCAATTTACATTTCGAACATTCAAATTACAATTTCAATTGGATCATAGGATCAATTTTCCTCCAAATGAACTTTTGGATCAATTTAGTCCACAAGTTTTTTTTGTCAAATGAATCTGACATGTCTTAATATGTGGTTTGTTGACACTAACCAGTTTCTAACACTCTTTTAAAAATCCTTGCCTAGTCCCGCTTAGGCGCTATTTTGAGTCTTGCCACCCGACTTTCGTTCCTAGGGCGCTTGGCCGATATATCGCCGCCTAGGCCAATTTTTCTGCCAGCCGGCGGCGCCTAAACTCAATTTCTTAAGATACCAATATTTATAAGAAAATAAACTTGAAGGACCAAACCAACAACAAAAAGAGTTCATTTTGAGACAAACCTTTGTTGAAGGATGAAATTGACCCTTCCCTCCTTTCTACTTCGTTTGTGCTTTTATTATTGCAGAATCCGTGGGATGTAATCGAGTTCTCTGGCAATGCAAGGATTCATTTGGATTCTTTCTTGTCAGTCTTCAATATTGCTGGCCTGCCCGAAGAATATTATCACGACAGTACGAATTATACAATTCTTTCTTTGCTCAGCTTGTACTGTATAAAATTGTAATGGCAAATGGAAAATATGTTACAGGCCAGCTAACAAACAACAGTGATTCGTTTGTTGATGGAGCGGTTATAGCAGCAGCAAGAACATTGCCGACATGGACAGATGGAGATATGCCTCCATTGCCAAGCATTGAGAGGAAAGCTGCAAAGGATTTGCAAGAAGAATGCCATCACATGCTTTCGGAATTTCCCACAACTTCCAATGAAGACCAGAACCTACTAGGTACATACCCGTTTCCCGTCTCCATGTTATATGAATGACAAAAGTGCTTACCATTCTGAATATGATCTTTGCCATACTCGTGATAAATAGCAAACTCGTGTTCTCAATTTTATAAAGTTCGGTACATCTTAACTTCAATAATTGTACATTTGAGCAATATAGATTTGACCGTTAAAATAAAGGTTCTATTACTCGTAGCAATAGTACTTCTTCAATTGCACGCAGTGTTGTTTAAAGGCGCGCCTCACGCAGGGCGCAATATCCTACGCCTACCTCGGGCGCGCCTTTTGGTGTGCGCCTCGGGGACACTTTTTTTCAAGGTTTTAACTTACTTTAAAAGTGTTGTCATCAATTTTTAAAGAGTTTTAATAATAATACGAGGTTAAATGTTCCTAATTCAATTCCTATTATGGCTAGATTAATTCAAGGCTAATATTTCTAATGCAATATGTAAATTTTATATATATATGTACATCTAACAATTTTCTTTGTTCTTTTCCTGGTACTGTTATTGCGCTTAACTTCACTTTTCAAGAAAACTTTTTGCACCTAGCGCACCTAAAGCATGCGCCTCGCCTAGTCCCCTGGTGCCTGGGCTACGCTTAGCGCCTTGACAACTATGATTTCATGGGTGCGTTTAATGCCTTGTAAATGAACTATCTTTTAAGAGTCAATTCAATGTCAAATTCATTTCAGAGGGCCAAATTCACAAATTGTGTCTAGTACTGAGGGCTAAATATTAACATTTGCTGTGCATATTCCACTCATTTTGGATATCTTGGAGTTCCAACTGAACTTTTTCTGCTGGTTATTGAGCAACATTTTTGTGGTAACAGATTCAATCCCAGAAGTAAGAAGACCTCGAGAAGCTGCAATCAGGTATGCAATAAATAAATGGCAAAACACTTAATGAACTTATTCATCTTTTACCTTAGAATTGACTTTCTGATCAATTTTTTAAGGCCTAATGCATCTCCAGATTCCTAAACTTTTAAAGTTACCTCGTAGCTCCCTCAAGTTTTTAAGTGCACCACTTTGCCCCTGAACGCCATGTGCCAGCTCGAGGTTTGTTTCTTTCGAAAGATGTATTTTTTTATTCTCTCTCCAATTGGAAGTCAAGGAGCAAAGTGGTGCACTTTTTGAAAGTTGAGGGAGCTATGGGCAGTGGCGGATCCAGAAATTTTTTACCGTGGTGTCCGTATGTATATATATCATAAAATTTTTAAAAAATACTATTAATTATAAATGCAAGAACAATAAATTGTAAATGAAATAACAGTAGATAAAATTTTATAGATGTATATAGACATTTATTAGAAAATTCTATCTTTTTTCTAGAATATATGAGCAGTTTTAATGCTAATATGGGGTCCAGTTATAATTTTTAGTGGGTTCCAAATACAACGTACCTATAAATTTGTACCCTTATTGAAAAATAAGTGGGGTCCAAGGACCCCACATAAATATGTGTGGCTTCGCCACTGGCTATGGGGTCACTTCCGAAGTTAAAGGGGTAGTAGGTTTTTTGGGACAAGTTGAAATACCTGGAGATGCATTAAGCCATTTTTTTAACACATTGGATACGTAAAGGTTTCAGTACCCAATCTATCATTTGCATGTGTAGCACGTCATTTGAAAATTGAAACTATACAACTTACTAGAGAGTTCTACATTTACAGGAAAAAAAGTTTGGAGCTAGTAATATTAAAATGAAACGATTAACCACCCATTGTGTTCAAAAAA
This sequence comes from Euphorbia pulcherrima, assembly GCA_947683365.1. Lineage (NCBI taxonomy): Eukaryota > Viridiplantae > Streptophyta > Magnoliopsida > Malpighiales > Euphorbiaceae > Euphorbia > Euphorbia pulcherrima. Next base: position 35,183,374 of record CANTUS010000015.1, on the reverse strand, counting down.
TTGGTCAGAGAACTACCTGTGTTTTTATGAAGAATTGGAATTTGATAGTAATGAGGGAGTTTGGATGGTATGGTGCAGGTATAGATTACACAAGAAGCAGTTCATTGAAAAGGTTGTGCAGTCATTGGAGATGTATGAAGGACGCTTACTTTTCTAGAATACCAATTTTTTGTTAGGGCTTAATTAATTAGTAGTACGATACCACTTTGTTTCCTTTCTTGCTTTTTAGGATTTATATTTCCGAATTCCAGTAACCACGGAGAATGGTTTAATAAATATAAAAATATAAAAACACAAATTTAAAATTATGAGAAAGAATTAATATTAACAAATCGATTCCTTCCTTCCTGCTACAGACAACACAGCCCAGTAAAAATAATGGAGACTAGCTTAGTCAGGAAATACGTGAGAATGCAATACAAATCTGAATCATAACCGTAAATTATTGGAAGAATAAAAATTCAGAAAAATAGGAACCAGAAGCAGAGAAATAAAAGAATTAACATAAATCTAGGTTTCATTGATTGATTTTGGGAAAAGGACAAAGAAGGTGGCTGCCATTTTTTTTACTTCTACGGTGTCCAAATCTTAGACGGCCGATAATACCCCTTATCACGCCAGCTTTTGATGGTGTCTTTAAAAATCCTTCGTTTCCTAACGTTTGGAAACACATCCCTTTTGCAAAAAAAATTTTCACGTGGACTATTTTATAAATTAGTGAAACCACGTACCATGTTTTTTAAGCTTATCCTAAAATTCAAAACAACTTCTTTTACTGTACAAATTCTTGTCATATTATACTTTGATATTAAAATAAATTCAGCATAGCCTATGTAAGTTGAAAAGAACAGAACGGATATACAACTTCATGGTATGGAAGCAGAATAATTTTTCACTAGCAAAACAAAATTCAAAAATTCACCAATAATCCCCACAAGAACAGGTTCCGTCGTTGAAGTGATGAAACCGTCTTACATCTCTAAGGATGATCTCCCTATTCTCTAACTTCGAGATGAACTTAGCAGCCAAATGGCAGTCATTACAAACTCGAATGTTCTTAGTAACCCGGATTGTAGTTCCTGGGGGAGTATTGAGTAAAGCGAAAGCTATAGCCAATTTCTCACTATGAACGGACAATAACGTTTCTTTCTCCTCCTCATCAAGATTATGAAGCACGCATGATATATCTGGAACGTACCCTTCCTTTTTCATCCTTTCAAACAAAATCTTAAGAAACTCGTGGAGTTTCTGGCTTTGGGGATGTGACAAATCCCCGGCTAAAAACTTATGCATTTTGTTCCCATGTTCAATCCAACTCGAACCGGTTTCTTTCCTAACTCCCTTTTCTTTCATTTTCCTTCTCACATCCATTGCCTTGTCCCAATGTTTGGTTGATGAGTATATGTTGGACAACAAAACATAGTGGCTCGCTACATTCGGTTGTAACTCGAGAAGTTTTTCCCCTACGATTTCCCCGATTTTCGTGTTTTTGTGGACCCCACATGCCCCTAGCAAGCTACTCAAGGCCCCTACCTTGTCGAAATTAGGAGGCATTGTGTCAATTAGTTCATATGCTTGTTCCAATCGACCGGCTCTACCGAGCAAGTCCACAACACAGGCATAGTGATCAGGCCCCGGTTTAATCCCGTGATCTTTTTTCATTCTGTGAAATACTTGTAAGCCACGATCAACCATGCCAGAATGGCTACAAGCCGCGATAATTGCTAACAAAGTTACTTCATTAGGCTTTAAAACTCCATTCTTGAACAGCTCTAAGGCTTCCTTCCCTTTCCCGTGCATACCATAAGCCATGATCATTACATTCCAAGTAATGGCGTTTTTTATTGGCATTTGATCGAATACTCTTCTCGATAAAGCTAAGCAACCGCATTTTGCATACATGTCAACTAGTGCACTTCCTACCGTAACTCCTGAAGCTAAAAAGCTCCGGATAGCATAGCCGTGAATCTCTTTCCCCTTTGCCAATGTGGCTAGAGAAGCACAAATGGGAAGGATAGTCATAAGGGTTATCGAATTTGGTTTAAAATTTGTCTGCATTTCTCTCAGCATCTCAAATGCATCATTGTAGAAACACGAAATAACATAACCGGTAATCATTGTGTTCCAAGACACTATGTCTCTAACCTCCATGCTATTAAATATGGTTCTCGAAATATCCATTTTCCCCATCCGGGAGTATAAATCCGTAAGTGAATTTTGCACAAATCTATCCCTTTCCAATCCCCGCTTTATAACATACCCATGTATAGCTTCTTTACCTGAAAGTGTTTCGGAGCTTACTATAGCGGGAATAATACTTGATATTGTGGTTGCATTTGGATAAACTCCCCCAACAGATTCCATTTCAATATAAAGCATCAATGCCTTTGAATTATACTCATTATGTGCATACCCAGTAATCATAGCATTCCAAACGCCGATTTTCTTACCCTGAATGCCATCAAAAACACGAAAACCGCTTTCAACCTCTCCACAGTTGCAATACATGTCTACTAAAGCACTACCCACAAAAGAATTATCAATCATTTCATCATTTTTCAAGGCATAAGCATGAAGTTCCTTACCTGTAAGTAACATTTCCAAGTGTGAACAAGCAGGAAGAACACTAGCTAATGTGATTGTATCGGGTTTTACTCCTTTGCGAATCATAAGCCTTAGCACCACTAGAGCCTCAAGAAACCTGTCATTCTGTGTAAATGAACTTAAGATAGTATTCCAAGTTACCAAATTTCGATCATCGAACAAATCAAATAGGCTTTTCGCATCATCTAATCCACCTAATTTAGCATACATAGTCATTAAGGAATTATTAGTAAAAGTTGTCCAATTCCCCTTTCTGAAACTGAACGCATGAAGTTGTTTTCCAAGCCGAAAACCAGAAATCGTGTCTAAATTGGAGCAAACAAGAGCCATACTCACCAAAGTGAAAGAACTCGGTTGGAAATTCTGAGCCAACATGATTCTAAATGCGTCAATAGCGAGCTCCCATTTCTCAAATCGACAAAATGCTGAAATAAATGAATTCCAAGAAACAAGATCTCTCTCAGTCATTCTATCAAACACCTTATAGACATCAATCAAATCTCCGCATTTACCGTAGCAATTTACAAGCGAATTAGATACTGCGACACAAGATGATTCATACCCGAATTTTATAACATGGGAATGAATCTGTTTTCCCAAATTCACGTTCTGAATAGCCGTTACGGCTTTCAAAACAGCTGGGAAGGCGAAGGCATCTGGTATAACACCAGAATTGATCATTTGAATGTAAGTGGAAATGGCTTGATGGAAGGAATTGGAGCGGGTGTTGAAACGAAGAGACTCGATCCATGAGGACTGGGAGCGGGATTGAGAAAGAGGTTTGAAGGAAGAAGATGAAAGGAGAGGTGTAGGAGAATGATTGTGTAGTTTAGTTGTGGGATGAGAGAGAGAGGATGACATTTTTGGTGGTTAATTTCAGTTAGATGCCATACCCATTCATTGTTCTAACATCTATATACTAAACACGGATAAAGCACAGGGAAATTTTCAACAATACATGGTTCATGTCTACGGACGTAAGAGACTTAATTATTATTAAATTTTGAATAAGATGATGTTAATAAAGGTATTTATAAATATTAAAAAAATATTTATATATATTAAATTAATTTTTTATATTTTTATATTTTTTTTATTAATTTTAAGTTTTTATTCTTGTCTCATATATTTTACTGTTGTTCATGTTACTATTTACAAATTATTTATTTTTTTAAATCTTATTTTAACATTATCTTTTAAATCGTTTTTTTTGATATGTCGCTCTATAGTTTTTTGTTCGTGTCATTTTTATCTTCGAAACGCCATCCATTGTGATATACTTTTTCGAATTTTTTTTCGGTTGTTCGATATTTGGTAAGTAACTGATATATAACTGGTAAAAATCTTATTTTCATATGTTTGAATTTCTGTTTTTAATTCAACAGAATCTGGTAAGTATTGGTAAGTAACTGGTAGGTAATTGGTAAGAATCGTTTTTCATACGTGTTTAATTTTTGTTTTTAATTCAACAGAATCTGGTCGGTATCGAGTAAGTATCTGTTTTTAACTTAACAGTTGAAAAAAGTTTTTGAATGTATCTGATAAGTATCTGGTAAGTACTTGGTAAGTATTTGGTAGGGATTGTAAAATGATTTGTAATAAATTGAAAATCACTGTATGAAAAAAATCAAGTAATGAACAGGTAGGAAACTGATAAGTAAGTGGTAAATACGTAATAGAAATTTTTTTTCTAATGAAACCTAACTTGTAACAAAAAAACACAATAAATTTAGAAAACTAGTAATATCTAAGCTTAATGAAAATTGCGAATTTAGAAAACTACTAGTTTCTTACAAGGTAAATACCAGTTTCTTATATGAAAATTGCTAATTTAGAAAACTACCAGTTTCTTATCAGGTAAATACCAGTTTCTTATATGAAAATTACGAATTTAGAAAACTACCAGTTTCTTACTAGGTAAATACCAGTTTCTTATATGAAAATTGCGAATTTAGAAAACTACCAGTTTCTTACTAGGTAAATACCAGATAACTACTAGATACGCAAAAAAACAAAAATGCAAAATCAAATACAAATCTGATAAAAACACATAAATATCTTTGATTTTTATCATTCAAAATAGAAATTCAAAAGCTTGAATTAAACAAATAAGTTGCGAATCAAATCAAAGCTTGATGAACTTGTAAGCAAAACTTTAAAAACTCTATATCCAACAATTTCACCATCACTCAGACAATTCATCAAACACCTTATGTGCAAACTTTGTATATCCAACATAGATTCAAATATGGAAATAAATCAGAGATAATCGAATCGAATCAGAGATTCAACTTTTTATCCAACAAATCTGAAAACAAAATAACTTGATCTAGATAATCGAATCAAATCAGATATTCAAAATGAAAATCAAATCAAATTCAAAAACAGAGAAAAACATAATGAAACACCAAAATAATTCAACAAAAAACCTTACCTAGACTGTAAGAAATCGAGAAGGAGAACGTTGCTGTTAGGAACGAAGGAGAACGTTGCTGTTAGGAACGAAGGAGAACGTTGCTGTTAGGAACGAAGGAGATCGTTGTAGTTTTCGTGATGAGAATTCGTGAGTGAAGATCCTGTTTGTGATGTGAGATTGTGGATTTGAAATTGCGCGGAGAATTTTATAGGCAGAGAGAGTGGGAAGTAAGGAAGGTGAAACGTTTGCTTTGGAACGTATGTTTGAGTATTTTAAAACTTGTTTGATCAGAGAAAGTTATTAACCATATATTAGGATAAAAAAAAACTTTAATTTTTGTACATAAAAAGACCTCAACCATAACCCAAAATATTTTAGTTCGAGTACTACTAGTCAAATTTAAAGGATTTTTAGTTTATATTACAACCTTATACATAAACTTTTTATTATGAATTCTAGTTACTATAGTTGAAAATCATAAATGAAAATTTTTTTTGATGAGGTTTACTATTTTAGAAAAGCTTCGTGAAAGTACTATTATTACTATTATTATTATTATTATTATTTATTGGAAAATAAATGGAAACGTGTGAAAACATGTGGTGTGCGAGTTATAAGAATAATATGATGATGCATACATTGCACATTTTGCAATATCTCAAGGGTTTTATATCGCTTCAGAGAATCTTCGCAAACTAAGTATAAGAGTGATGTAGAGCAAGTTTAAGCGCATGTCTTTGGAGTGTCTCACATGTTTTATAATGTCGTTATACTTATACAGTAAATATAAATCATGTGGTTTGTGCTTGCCAAAAATCCTCATAAATGATCTATGGTATAAGAGGGGTGAAAAAAATTCTATATATAGTGTTCTTGCGATTGCCGAAAATTTAATTTGAGGGTAAATTATGGAGAGAGAGAGAGGAGTTCAAATAGAATGACTACACTTGAAGTGTTTTGACTAAAATACCCCTGAAGACCTAACTACTTTACAACGGCTACTTTAGTTAATATTACAATTATTCTAATATCCCCCCACAAGCTGGCATTACTGAATAGAGATTAGTCCTAATCTTTCAACTTGCTTAATAAACGCAGGAGTATGTAGAGCTTTGGTCAACATTTCTGCTAACTGACTAGCTGAAGAAACTGACATCAAAGGTATAATGCCAGCTTGAACTTTTGAACGACAAAATTGCAATCAATGTCAAGATTCTTGGTCCTTTCATGGAAGACTGAGTTTTCTGCTATATGAATGGCAGAGATGTTGTCACAAAAAAGCAAAGTTGGATCATGATGTGTTATCTTGAAATCTCTTAGCAAGTAGAGTATCCACTGAATTTCTGTTGAAGTAGAAGTCCTTGCTCTATATTCTGTTTCAGAGGCACTTTTGAAATTGTATTTTGTTTCTTGGATTTCCAAGAGATTAATGAATCACCTAAGAAGACATAATATTCGGAAATAGACTGTCTTGTTTCTGTGCATGTTCCCTAATCAAAATATGTAAATGCCTTTATTTTAACATTTGAACTTGCTGAGTAAGAGATTCCCAAAGTTGGTTTTCTTTCTAGGTACCTCATCACTCTATGTGTAGCTTTTAAGTGTGCTTTTGTTGGTTTATCAAGGTGTTGAGACAATTGTTGGACTGCAAAGGAGATGTAGGACCTGATGTTTGTCAAATAGAGTAGTTTTCCTACTACTTTTCTGTAGTCTCCATTGTCTTCAAGTTCTTCGTTTTCTTTACTTCCTTGTTTATCTGTTGCAATTGGAGTAGTAGAGGGGTTGCAGTTAATGAATCAATATTCTGCAAGTAGTCTTATATTAGTCTTATATCAGACTTATAACAGACTTATATTAGACTTATAACATATATATATTAGATATGTAGTAGATATATAACAGTTCAATGAGCATTGCAAATACAAAGAGACTTATATTAGACTTGTAACATATATATATAACTGTTGGTCCCTATGCGTACACTCAATTAGTCACGGGGAGGGGGGGTGAATGACTCGCTCAAATTACTTAGGCAACTTTTTCACAATTAAAATGAACTCCGCTGAGTAGGTCAGCTGGTTGAGTGGAATCTGGAAAAACTTCAAACAAAGATTTTATACTGGTTCGACAACTTGTGCTTACATCCAGTCTCAAGAGAGTGTCTTGGCTTTAATTCACTAATCTTAACTCCTTTACCCTAGGCGGAGAAGCCTTTCACAAATTTCCCCAATTACAGAAAGTACCCTCCAAACTGTAATCTCTCACCCGCTGAGTAGAATACCCTCTTCTACTAGCAACTCAAAAAATTCTAAACAAGAGCAGGAATCAACTTATAGAAAGTTGATCCAATTACAAATGATCTAATATTACAATTCAAATGATCTATTCTAATCTCGCTTGTTCAAAGTAGATTCTTCGCTGAGTAGATGCTTTCTTGATTGAACTTCTTTAAAGCTTGTAAATTGGCAGAGTTCTTGCTTCTTAGAAATTCAGGTGTAATCACCAAGTTCTAATTCTTGCCTTCTTGCTCCTTTTATAGTTGGAATCAAGAATGTAGCCGTTGAACTTGCCTTGGCATCTTCTGAAATTGACAACTCATCTATTCACCCGTTGCTTCTTCAAATCAATCCGCTAAGAGATAGAATCACACCGTTGTGTGATAGAAATCAATTCGTTAGTGACAGATTGAAATTCGAGCTTCAATTTGAATCCTTTGTCGTTTGATTCCAGTCTTCCGTTAGAGAGATCTTGCGCTGACTTGCCACGTGTCGTCTTCCCATTCCTTCTGGTAATCTGACAGTTTATAGATTGTGCGATACTATGTTGTTGATCTGTAGAATTTCCCAATCTGGCAAATGACTTTTTGCAGCTTGATTCTGGAAGACTTTGTCTTTATCTTCATAAACCGGAGTCTTGTCAAGGCATTAAGTCTTTTTGTCTTTGTCTCATTAATGTTCTGCAAAAAGCAACACTAAAAGCAAAGATACCATGTTTCCTTAAATGGAAAGGTCAGTGTCATTGACGAACATACAGTAACTCAGTGAAATGATAAATCACTAAACATAGCTGAAACAAAATCTAAATATCAAGTGCTGAGTGAATAGTATCTGGTCGGCGACTAAAGTACTTACTCATCCCAAAAGTACCCAGAGTTAAATTAAATAGCTAGGTCTGCGGAGAATTGACATTCTACCCTCGAATTCAATAACCCACATATAACCATAGACTATTTATTTTAACATCATTATTGATTTAATTAACTCAAACTCAGCTTAATTGTTATGATAAAAACTTAAGCACTACCGAGTCATCCACTGAGTCAGTCCAAACTTGTGCTTGGTTCAACAATCTCCCCCATTTTGATCAATGGCAATTAAATGAGCGAGAATTAAATCAATAAGATATTTAGATTAGAGTTACCTTACAAACATGCTTGATATGTCTTTGTTCAGCATCTTCATTTTGTTCAGAGTGAATGCTAACTCCCCCATAATCCTTGATTTTTCTAAGGCCAGCATTCCTCAATACTTCTCATACTTTCCTGCATGATTAGAGACATATACACATAGTAGAAAATACAAGAAGTTAAGAGGATCTTAACTTAAAATAGAATGAGTAATCTTTATATATAAGAATAACTTGAGTACAAATAGCAAAAAGTTAATCTATACTAAGTTTTACAATCAGCACTATAGATTATAATAATTTCTATTCTATTTAGACATAGGAGATCCTCCAAGGTTTGGTCTTCTCTCTTCAAAAGCTTGCTGATCCCACCTTGAATTCTTTTCTCTTGAAGACGCGATCTCCTTTCCTTTCCTCTTACAAGTCTTAGTATATTCCTTTTAAATGCACTCCAGATTCTTGGACAATTCATATGTAAATTCAGCTACCCTCTGATCTCTCTCTTTCTCCTCTTTTTCATGCTTCTCGCGATCCTTCTCCCCCATTTCCATTGAATCTAAAATGGCTTGAGCTTGATGATCAAATGAGCTCAGAGAGGTCTCAAACTGTTTGAGTTTGCCATAGATGGTGGAAGAAAAATTTTGCACTAGCAACTCATATATCTCATGTGAAATGAAGTCCTACTCCCTAAGAAAAGCAAAGAGTCCCACAAGGGTGCGAGATTGAGATTGATTGACCTGGTACTAAGCACTCAGTCCTTCCTTCAAAATCAGGGTGAGACTAGTGTGAACATTGGATTTTAACGATCATTCTCACAAAAATGGTGATAAGAGCTAGATAATGCAATCTTTTATAGGTGTTATCCATCAAAGGTGTTCATACTACTACATAACTGAGTTTGGCCGAGTCTGGGGACCTAATCTACCCTTAGGGACCCATATGGGTCATGTCTAGTGGTACAGATCCACCAGTGGACCCGTACGGGCAAGTCCCCATACGCCTGGGAGGGACCCGTATGGGTCCCATCGGACCCGTACGGGTCCCATAATTGCCTAAACAGGCCTTATAGCATGCAGATCATAACATTATCGGGAGAAATCAAGTCATGAATGCAATTTATTGCGTTCAGACTTGATTTCCTCCCTATAAATTGAGGGTTTTACCTCATTTCGAAAAAAGGAAAGACATAGAAGAAAATATAGCATATAGTTTATGAAATTCCAACAGTTTTTATAGGTATAGAAAGGGTATAGTTGAGGTATAGAAGGTATAAAATAGGGAGAAAACCCATTCCTTGAGGTTTTATCCACATTTTATTCATTTCTAGCTTCATTTATTAGGGTTTGGGGAAGGTTCTGTCCACACAAATACTTGCCTAGATAGTCCTAAAATCACCATTTCGTCATCTACTTTAGCTAGACTCTCTCTCAGCATAGGGATTTTTTCAAAGTGGATTCACATTGCAAAGGTACGCTCCTGAGTTTCAAAGAGACTCACATCTCATTTATTTTACAATTATTTCTAATATTCTGCTCCATCTATATAATCTTCTACCAATTATTAAATTATGGTTATGTTCGGGCCAGATAGGACTTGTACGGGTCCCCCCATACCTGTATAGGTCCTCCCTAGCACCCGTATTGGTACTGACCCCCAGGAAGAACCCAAAACTCCTATTTTAGCCTGAAAAATTAATCTGACATCACCATTTGCCATGCGATCATTTTCTCTAATAATTCGATAATTAACCCACAAAAGTTAAAATGTGTTTTCATAACAAAATGCGCTGAAGACCCTTTATTTCTCTCCAATCCTAAAAGCTATCCGGGTACTATTGATCGCAAAACTACCACACTAGCATAATCACATTTTTCCTGACAAAATGCTGACTTATGATGTGCTATAAAATGTGCTAATCTTTGTGGATGCAGGCAAATTTATTTCATTTTGTTTTATAACTTAAAACAAATGTATAGGTTCTTTTGCAATTCCCTCATTTTCCCTCGGTTGTAATTTTTATTCCCCCAATTATTTTTTGTACTTTATTATAAATTGTAAATGAATGAATCGAGTGTGAAAGAGTGTAGAAAAGTAGGATTTCCGTAATAATTCCCCAAATGATGAAAATAAAACGGTTTTACGTGGCGAATGTAATTTTGAATTAACTAAATGAGAAATAAGTGACTCATCCAAAACCCGAATCTCTGATCCAAAAGGTATAAGTCTCCCGCTCAATGGGAACCGTACCAAAACTCTTTCCCAAGTAGACAACTTGGGTGGTGACTCTATCATTTGTATCAGGATTTGGGTCTCGATTCTTTTATTCATAAAATTGGCTAAAATGTGCAAACTTGAACTAAATGGTTTCATCACGCCTAAATCAACCAACCACCCAAGTGGGACCTGCCTTCTACCAAGGCGCCAAGGGAGACCCACACATCATCGACACCTCACTATGGCGACTCTGCTGGGGAATATAATCTTTTAACTTGCAAAATGTTGGTTTGTTTTAAAACTTAAAAGATTAAGATGAGCATAAAAAATCATTTACTTAATTCAACCCATTTTATTGTTCATCATTTGGGAAACTTATTACACTCTATCTTCTTATCTCATTCTCTCTAGCTAGATGCGCTCTTCTTCTAGCGCTAAGTTAAGGTGCCCTATTTTTCCGTGAAACTTATGAAGGTGTTACCCATGCCCGTTAGGAATTGGGGACACTCAAGTGGGTGGAGCACTCATTGTCATCTCCCTCCAGAAGAGGCTTGGTGCAATGGGAACCTACTACATCAACTTTCGTTACATCCCTACACATTCTTATCAAAAGCCATAGAATATTACCCTTCTAAGTACCCCTTTTCCGATGAGATTAGACTAGGTCGCCCTTTATTATCCTTGTGGTAATCAAAGGAAAATACTTTTAGAATTAGTGGGAGGAGTAAGGTTGGAGTACATGCTTTGCATGTATTGTGTTGTATGATCCCTTGCAATTAACCCACCATGCATTGTTGTAATTTGTGCATGCATACCACATCCCATGCATGTACTAATCTTTCGGTTACTACCTCAGTTTAAGGCAAGAATCGACAATTTCATCCAGTCCTCATGGCTCAATTTGGTCATTTAGTGAACCCAACGCTTCTCTCAGCTAGTAGTGGATCTCACTGCTCTGTCAAGTGGCCAATTCCCAGGTTCACTATAGCAAGGACTAGAGTCAACTTCCCAATTTTGTGGTCATACGAAAGGGAAAAACCCTCCCTTATTTCATGGGTTTACCCTATGGTATGACCCACGATCAAAAGGTCCATTATATGACTCTCGATTGTTGGGAACTGACAGTCAATTTGAACATGCATAACAGGCACAACGGAAATTCAAAATTTTGTCCCTATCCCCAGGAACTCCTATTAGATGCATATAAATTAAATAAAGCCTTAACTAAATAAATTCTCAACTTAGATTAACATGCATAGGCTAGGCGTACCATAATTATAAATTATATCCTATCATATATATTTTATATTAAACATGTTATAACGCCAAATTATAATTTAAATATAAAATAAATTAAGCATCTAAAATAATTTAGGCATAATAATTATTAAGTTTAAAAACGCTTAAAGAAAAAGACTTAATAATTAAAAGAGAAAATAAAAACATACTAGTTGAAGCGTGCTTTAGCAGAACCTCTTTACACAAGCTTCCAAGTGTAGGATAGCCTCTATGAGTATCCACACGAACCCCACCAGCCGAAACCTCCAAATGAGGAAGAACCGCAGAATTTTGAGTAGCTGCTAGACCACTCCAAAACCCACCCAAAATATTAACCAAAGGGACTTCTTAATTTTATCTTCTAATTTGAAATTAGCTCATAGAAGATGTGGTGCAAAGAATGAAGAAGAGATGCTTGGTTTATATAGTGGGAGCAAAGGCTCCCTGAATTTAATGTTGATTTAATGCGTGATTAAATGCCAATTTAAACACAAGATTAAATGCCAATTTAAATATAAAATTGCTGGATTAAATGCCAATTTAAATACATGTGTTAAATCCAATTTAAATACATGATTTAATTGCTGTATTATATCCAATTTAAATACATGTATTAAATCCAATTTAAATACATGATTCAATTGCTGCATTATATCTAATTTAAATACATGTATTAAATCCAATTTAAATACATGGTTTAATTGCTCCATTATATCCAATTTAAATACATGTATTAAATCCAATTTAAATACATGATTTAATTATTGCATTATATCCAATTTAAATACATGTATTAAATCCAATTTAATTGCATGATTTAATTGCTACATTAAATCTAATTTAAATACATGTATTAAATCCAATTTAAATACATGGTTTAATTTAATTCTCCTCTCTTTTAATTTATTTAATGACCCTAATAAAATTAGTTGCCGGTCAAAATAAATTCTTGGCTTAACCATAAAATGATTTAATCATTTTAATTAATACTTTAATTTATTCTATGACCCTAATAAAATAAGTTATTGGTAAAAATAAATTCCTAGTTTAACCATAAAATGATCTAATCAGTTTAATCAATTATTTAATTTATTTATGACCCTAATAAAATTAGTTACTAGTCAATAAGTAAAATCTCTTGTCTAACCATGTAATAGTACAACCATCCCTTTAATATTTTCGTAATAGATCAAGTCTATGAATTCTTTACTCAGTCCAATGAAAGTTCAATATGTGTGACCATATAGGATCCCGAAGTATTGAGCTGTTCAGGCTTAACCAACTCTTGTTCTAATGGAACCATTGGCTCGAGGTTCTAGACCGTGAATAGAACTTGATTACCTTAAATGACTGTAGTACGCCTCTAGCAAAGGTCTACCATCCCCCATTACTCGGAACATCATTTGTGCTTATGACTTAATCCCGGTTAATTCAATAGTTGTCCAGTGCGATGAACTCCTTCCATTCTTTAATATTAGTACCATCTGATTCATAGGGTTCGGTTAAAGTGTTAATCCATTAATAGCAAGGTTGCTCCAAGCTATCCCATTTATTAACTTGTTATTGAAGTACATTGCCTTTTACCATGGTGTATTTGACTAGAAACTATTTCTATCAAGTACATACTCTGATCAGAGCAGAGGTTTATAGCAATCAACGCTTCAACAAGTGGCCAGGTACAACTCCTTAATATATCCGAAGCGATGGATTCTTTCTAACTACATAGCTTACCAACGTGCTGTCATCACTATACCTATAACCACCCGTGACACCCTAAATTAATGATTGTATAGGAATGACCCAAAGTATAACGATGGTACCACACAAGGTAACTAGCATCTCTAGTATGAGGATATTCGTAAAGCTTATTGCATGAAGATAAACACTAATACATTGATATACACACTAAGTGTTTACCTTACTGCGATCTCTAATATATCTCCCAGATATATCCATGTGTCATACTTAAGGCACCACCCTTAGTCCTTAGGAGATTGACTGCTTGGACCCTTTCCAAGAAAGTTGACCATATGCTAGTCTTACCGCTTCATCAATATCCTTTCTTGATAAAACTATGATTAGGGATACTTTAGACATAATCATAATTGCACTTGAAGCAGGTCTCACTAAATCTAGTCCAACTATAATTTCTCTAACTTCATGCTATGATATGTCAAGGACTTTCATATACATATATCAATGAGTATATTTTAACCAGCAATAATGTATATTTATAAGCACATCGATATATACAAAAGATTAAATGCCTTTATTAATTAAACAAATAATTCGTACTATTATATAATTAAGATATATCGCCCTAATTGCCTTAAGGGCATACATCATATCTAGCAAACTCCCGCTTGCACTAAGGCATATTAGCCATATGTCTTAATCAATATGATTTAACATGCTGGTCATGTTTGACTTGTGTCAATGGCTTCGTTAGACCATCCGCGAGGTTTTGATCAGTGGGTACATATTCTAGTCTTATTATCTTAGCATCAATAATCTCCCTGATTATACGATACTTTTTGGACACATGTCTGTTTTCTGGTATGACCGTGGTTACTTTGCTTGAGCAATGGCACCATCGTTATCACAATATAAAGTAATTGGATCAACAGTCTCAGGCACCACAACGAGATCACCGATAATTCCCTTTAACTAGACAGCTTCTTTTGTTGCTTCACATGCAGCAATGTATTCAGATTCTATGGTTGAATTAGTGGTAATTTCTTACTTGGAACTCTTCCAGCATACCACCTCTCCATTTAACACATACACAAAACCCGACTGAGACTTAAAGTCATCCTTGTCAGATTGAAAACTCGCATCAGTGTAACCTCTGATTGATAGATCACCATCTCCATAAATCAAGAACTCATCTTTAGTCCTTTTCAAGTACTTAAGAATTGCCTTGATGGCCATCCAATGCTTTTCACCTGGATCCGATTGATATCTACTCGTAAAGCTGAAAGCCTGGGAGACGTATGGCCTAGTATATATCATAGCATACATGATGGATCCTATCACGGATGCATAGGGAATATCCTTCATGTGCATTCTTTCTTGAGCTGTCTTCAGACACTCAGCCTTAGATAGGTTAATCCACTTTGTTATTGGGAGATAACCTTTCTTTGAATGCTCAAGGTTAAAACTATTCAATACCTTGTCTATATATGTATGTGAGCATGGGCTTTTCAATGTCACCTTGGAACGATGATGATGTTTTGCTCGGACCTCATATGGACTAGGTGTTCTATTCATTTGGGCTTGAATTGTACTTGGATATGTCCCCTTTGATGATTTTTGGACCTTTGACCGTACTTAAAAATAATTAAAATAATTAAAATGCATTTAAAAATGAACCATATTTTGTCTCTCGCGCGCAGTAAACTATTTTGCAATTTTCTCTAAGACCCAATCAACTTCTGGAAATCTCGTTATTTTTCCTAGATTTTAGACTCTCCATGGTTTCTGAAATGTCAATAATCACTTGAATCGGATAACAGTAGTGGAAGTTATGAATTTTTTAAGTTTAGCGTTTTTTGCACCAAAGTGCAGTTTTTTCCCACTACCATAGTGGTGGCCACCGCCATAGCTATAGCGGTGACTGCCATAGCTATAGCGGTGACCGCTATAGTGACGGCGGTGACCGCTATAGTGGTAGCGGTAGTGGTGGCACGGCAAAAAAACTCTCCTCAATGATTGGTCTCGTATTTTCACCCGATTTCTCACCCAAAGTCGGTGCATTTCGAGTGTGGGACTAATTAAACCCATCTAAGAGAGAGATTGAATGGAATTTTTCTGGAGAATTTGAATTATAAGCTGAGTTTTAAAGAAAAATACGAACAAGAGAGAGAAAGTCAAGAACTAGAGAGAGAAAGCTTAAGAAAGGCATAGAATCCGGGTTAATTTCTGTTAATCATGATTCTTAGTTGTTCTTAGACTTGATCTCATAGCATAAAAACTAAAATCGATTTGAAATCATAGGTTAAAATCGGATTAAATAGGTTTAGAGATTTATTTTTCAAATACGATCTAAAATTTTGTCGCTGATTCCGTCGGTCTTCCGTCACTAATTTGTTCATCTGAAAATCATCAAAGGACACCTCTCTAAGGGTTGATTCGAGTCTCCAAGGATAGATTCATGGCCTAGAGGTAACAAAACTGAGTTTCCTTATCTATTTCTTACTTTTTTATTGCTTTTTAGTTGCTGTTCTTGGTGTTCTTGGTGTTTGTTTCTTTTGTATTTTTTCCAAATCCCCGAAAATAGCTAGACCTCCATAGTGATAGCCTTCACCGCTATCCCTATAGCCTTGGCCGCTATCCCTATAGCGGTGAACTCTATCACTATAGAGGTCCGGTTATTCTTTGCAATTTTTGGGTATTTTCTTTCCCGAATCCATAAAATCCACATTATTTGCGTATTTTAAGTCCAGATCTGTTGAAATATGGTTGATTACGACTTAAAACTTCGATGATTTGGAGTTTATGGATGTGAAAATGCCGATTTCCCCCTTTAAAATGAGTTTTGATGGTCAAGGCTATAGCAACAGCCTTGACCGCCGTCGCCATAGCCTTCACCACTATAGCTATAGCAATGAAGGCTATGGCAACGGCGGTGAAGGCTGTTGCCATAGCCTTATCGCCGAAATTCAATTTTAAGTCCGTTTTTCATCGTTCTTTCGCCGTTTTTCTTGGTTTTCTCACCAATTTTGATTTGTAAATATTTTCTAAATGTTCTAAAATAATTTTAATTATTTTAATATATATTAATTAATTTATTAATTAAATAATCATTTAATGGCTTAAAAATGTGTTTTTACTCTAAAAATTCATTTTAAATCTTTTTTCCCTCCCAATAAAATCTCACTTTAATCTAAAAATATTTTAAGTGTAATATACAATCTCGAATTATTTTTAATTTGGTCTAAATTAATTAATTAATCGATTAAATCACCTAATTTGGCTTTAAAATGGAGTTTTACCACCTAATAACCCATATTAAATTGTTTAAACTTGATTTAAATATTTAATGTGTTATTCCTTGATTATTTATGCATTGTATACTATATTTGGTCTTGGATACTCTCGTTTGAGGGTGGTCTATCTTGTTTGGAGCTGGGGTTCATGTTGGTAAGTTCAGTTGGGATTCGGTTTCGGTCTCTTATCGATTTATTCGCATTTACTTTTCCCGCATTAGAAAAAATGTATAGGTATTTGTAAAGCCCTGTAATAATTATTTATTTGCTTTTTTTTACCGCTTTTGTGAGATGTATGACATATAAACTGAAAATTCCCAAACAATAACTGGATTTAAATTGCATAAGAACTAAAGTTGCATTTATTAAAACATAAACGGTTTGGTTTAAAAATTGAAAAGTAAGCAACATCATCCGAACTTGGAATCTCTGTTTTAAGGTATGGTCTAACTACTCGGTGGGAATATCGTATCCAAATTCCCGATGGAGCTTAACCAGGTGGCGACTCTATCTTAAAATACGGGATTTCAAGTCAAGTATCCCTTAACATGCAAATTGGATTTAAATATCAACTTCAACATCATTTCTTCAATCTGTATTTTCCTCACGCCTAAAATGAGGATCAATCCTTTAGCATGCTTCACAACGCTCGTTGTTTCCCCCCCTGTGCTATGCATCTCATGCGGTCCTCGAGGGGAGGGGCGGAAGAAGGTTCGTCCTCTCACAATGTACTTCGAGAAAGACCTAACAGCCTCTTGGATTTATCCCTATAGATCTTTATACCTAGTATAAATGCTGCTTCACCAAGGTCTTTCATGGAGAACTTTCTTGACAACCATACTTTAACACTTTGAAGAAGAGAAATATCGTTTCCTATTAGTAAAATGTCATTAACATATAATACTAAGAAAACGACTGCACTCCCACTAACCTTCTTGTAAACACAAGGCTCATTAATGTTTGGACAGAAATCCAGTTCACAGATTGTCTGATCAAACCTTATATTCCAACTCATGGATGCCTGCTTAAGTCTATAAATGGATCTTTGTAGCTTGCATACCTTCGAGCCATTCTGAGATGTAAAACCCTCAGGTTGTGTCATATACACATCCCGGTCTAAATCCCCATTCAAAAATGCTGTTTTAAATTGCATTTGCCAGATCTCATAATTGTAATGAGCAGCAATGGCAAGGAGTATCCTTAAGGATTTAAGCATGGCTACCGGTGAGAAAGTTTCATCATAGTCGATATAACCTTTCACAACCAACCTTGCTTTATAGGTAATTACATTACCGTCCATGTCAGTCTTCTTCTTGAAGACCCATTTGCACCCGATCGGTTCAACCTCTTGCAGTGCATTAACCAAATTCCAAACTTAGTTCTCATACATGGAATCCATTTCTGATATCATGGCTTTTAGTCATTTATCAGAATCTGAGCTTTTCATTGCTTCATCATAGGTCCTTGGCTCATCATCCTCCATGAGATATAGTTCCTTATCATCAGTGATGATAAAACATATCTATCAGGACCTTTATGAACACGACTTGATCTTTGCAATGTTTGTGTTTCAACAGGTTGTTCTTAGATCACACCTTCTTATGTATCTAGAACGGGGTCAATCGGCAGATTGATTGTTTCTTCCTCTTGAACTTCCAGTTCAATATTGCTCCCACTAACTTTTGCAAGTAATTGTTCCTTTTCCAAAAAGTGAGCACTCTGAGACACAAATACCTTTTGTGCTTCGGGTTGGTAAAACAAATATCCAATAGTTTCCTTTGGATATCCAATGAACAGACACTTGTCAGATTTGGCACTTAGTATATCTGATGCTCTCCTCTTTACCATAGCAGGACAACCCCATACTCTCAAGTGACTTAGAGCTGACTTTTTATTACACCACCTTTTATAAGGTGTAAAATCAACTGATTTAGAGGGCACTTTGTTTAATACATAAATTACGCTCTCTAGTGCATATCCCCAAAAGGATTTACTGAGATCTACATAGCTCATCATGGACCGAACCATATCTAATAGTCCAATTCCTCCTTTCTGATACTCCATTGTGTTGGGGCATATAAGGAGGGGTCCATTGGGGAACTATACCATTTTCCTTTAGATAATCCTGAAACTCCTGACTTAAGTATTCTCCACCTCGATCCGATTGAAGTGCTTTAATACTTTTCTCAAGCTGTTTCTCTACTTCAGTTCTAAATAGTTTGAACTTTTCAAAACTTTCAGACTTGTGCTTCATTAAGTAGAAATAACCGTATCATGAATAATCATCAATAAAGGTTATGAAGTAGGAGTATCCTCCTAGTGCCTGAACACTCATTGGACCACACACATCAGTATGTATAAGTTCTAATATACTCGTGGCCAAAGTTACCCTTTCCTTTAAAGGGCAAATTTGTCATTTTTCTTCTTAAACAAGGTTCGCAATCACCATAAGACTCCAAGTCTATTAGGCCCAAGTCACCTCGATTATGCTGCTTGGTTAAGCGATCTTTGTTTTTGTGGCTTAAACGACAATGCCATAAGTAGAAGGAATTCTCATTATCTAATTTTCTCTCTCAACAATGTTTATATTTGAGAATGTGTTTTGTAATGACGAAATATCATTTGTTATATTACAATAAAATATCATTTATAGCTCTGATAATACCTTTTATCAAATTGGAATAAAATTCCATGTACTGTGAATCAGGAAACAATATTTTATAATGACAATTGAATTTTTTCCTTTTACAAATTTTAGCAAAATGGAAATTTCAAGTTCCTACATCAATAACAGCCATCAAGCTCTAATGATTTTCCATAGGTACAACTCTCCTTTTTGCCAAAACTCTACTTCTCAACAATATCTATACTATCTTATGGATATACGATTCTAATTAGGTATTCCATACCAATTTAGAATTTCCATGAGATGTAGAAATTCTCAATATTAAACATCTTGAAGTGGAACCTCTAAGCCTCCTCATCTCATGCTATGAGACTTTAGCCATTTTGATCTTATTTCCAATATCTCATATTAAAATGAAGATCTTGTTTCTAGTATTTCATATTGAAAACAATCATTTTGTCTTCTAGACAAAATTCTCAATATTCTTTTACTTTTCTCTTCACTCTACTCTATCCTGCTTCAAAACTAGACACCATGTGTCCCTTTACTTCTTTAAGATATGAACCATTTAAATTTCTGACTAATTGGTCCTACCAATTTCTATTAAAATATTTTAGTTCAAATTTTCAACCATGGAAAATCTTTTCTCAAAGATGTAAAGACATAGACTTTCAAGTCCATAATTTTATGATGCCCTTATAGCTTAGGTAATATGGATCCTAACATCTGATTTGATGTTTATCCTTGTCTCCTGCCAGCTACTTACATAAGGTAATAAGGATGTTAACAGCCTCCAAGGTGTTATATCCTAGTTTCCTTTATGCAATGCATATATGTTTCAAACTAAATTGCTTGCAACATGTTGTTTAGATTCGGGCTTATATAATGTACACGCTAAGCCCAAGGCTTTGAGGACTATCCGCACATTTCTAAACAAATCCTTTGAAGCTCGAGCCAATCAAAATTAGTTATCAATGCGAGCGTTTGTATTTAAATTAAAGATTTTAACCAAGATGTAAGAAAAGAAATATTGTTTAGATATTAGTTTTAGTACATGTATTTATTATAAGGTCTTTTAATTAAATACATTTGTCCTACTATTTTCTTTGAAATTTATAATAGTCCATTCTATTGAATTCGGGAATTTTAGCCCAGCTAAATTTCCTAGTAGGCAGCATCTATAACTAGTCCATTATGACGCCAATTTTATGAGCCAAGTCATATTAGTGAGTTATAGTTGGAATCCCATTCCATTTGCATCGTATTCAATTACTAATTCATTCACGTTCCCTACTCCCAAGGGACGTGTGCTCTTATTTTAGCATCTCCTTGAATATGTCTCAATCCTGCGGCTAGCCCCCAATTTTATGGTGGACTACCCAGTCCTGTTAAGGCTGATCTTATCTTAATTTTTATAACCGATCATTGTGGATAAAAAGGAATGCTTTGCGAAACACTTTTGTAGCCTAAAGAGACCGTATTATAAATTTGGGTAAGGAAGACTATAACTTGCCTTAATATATTTACTTTGGGATTTTATTGGTGTTAAATGTCCAACCCAATCTAGTATTTTGTCAGATTGACATATTTATAA
Source organism: Euphorbia pulcherrima (assembly GCA_947683365.1). NCBI lineage: Eukaryota > Viridiplantae > Streptophyta > Magnoliopsida > Malpighiales > Euphorbiaceae > Euphorbia > Euphorbia pulcherrima. The sequence goes on along the minus strand of CANTUS010000015.1, from coordinate 35,162,249 downwards.
TAATTTATATTAATTCAAGGAATTTCAGAATTAATATATAAGGTCCAACCTTAGGTGGGTTCAAGCTCTTTATTATAAATATTCCATCAACCCAGATTATATGCAAAATAATTTACACTTTTATTTGTTATATTTATATTGCATTTCCTTTAAGCTTTTATTCAATAAATTTAATTTTTACTTTGTTATAGGAACATTTATAAGAACCATTTTATATAATAGAAATAAATTAGTCCATATTTAATCACCTCGTTGGTCAATTCAAGCTGCACCGATATAAGTTCCTAGGTAGGAGAGGTGCCCTATGAGGAGTAGACACTAAGTCCAATCCTTAGCCAGAACAAATATGGGCACAAACTCGAAGACCAATGAGTTCTCTTGAACTAATAAATTTCGTTCTTTCAATTCATGTAAATTGGAAGCATCTATAACCCATGTAATTTATATAAATTATTGAAACTTGTATAATTTGAGTAAGTTCAGCAAGCTTATTCAAAATTATTCACAACCATTTTCTAACTTAATTACGAACTAAATAGACAGGATTTGATACCGCTGTTGGAAACTAACAGTCAATTTGAACATGCATAACAGGCACAACAGAAAGTCAAAATTTTGTCCCTGTCCCAATGAACTCCTATTAGATGCATATAAATTAAAATAAAACCTTAACTAAATAAATTCTCAACTTAGATTAACATGCATAGGTTAGGCGTACCATAATTATAAATTATATCCTATCATAAATATTTTATATTAAACATGTTATAACTCCAAGTTATAATTTAAATATAAAATAAATTAAGCATGTGAAATAATCAAAGCATAATAATTATTAAGTCTAAAAACGCTTAAAGAAAAAGAGTTAGTAATTAAAAGAGAAAATAAAAACATACCAGTTGAAGCGTGCTTTAGCAGAACCTCTTTACACAATCTTCCAATTGTAGGATAGCCTCTATGAGTATCCGCACGAACCCCACCAACCGAAACCTCCCAATGAGGAAGAACCGCAGAGTTTTGAGTAACTGCTAGACCACTCCAAAACCCACCCGAAATATTAATATAAGGGACTTTTTAATTTTATCTTCTAATTTGACATTAGCTCATAGAAGATGTGGCCCAAAGAATGAAAAAGAGAGACTTGGTTTATATAGTGGGTGCATAGGCTCCATGAATTTAATATTGATTTAATGCGAGATTAAATGCGTGATTAAATGCCAGGATTAAATGTCAATTTAAATATAAAATTGCCGGATTAAATGCTAATTTAAAAGCATGTATTAAATCCAATTTAAATACATTATTTAACTGCCGTATTATATCTAATTAAAATACATGTATTAAATCCAATTTAAATACATAATTCAATTGCTCCATTATATCCAATTTAAATACATGTATTAAATCCAATAAAAATACATGATTTAATTGTTGTATTATATCCAATTTAAATACATGTATTAAATCCAATTTCAATACATGATTTAATTGCTGCATTATATCCAATTTAAATACATGTATTAAATCCAATTTAAATATATGATTTAATTGCTGCATTAAATCTAATTTAAATACATGTATTAAATCCAATTTAAATACATAATTTAACTTAATTCTCCTCTCTTTAAATTTATTTTATGACCCTAATAAAATAGGTTACCAGTCAAAATAAATTTTGGCTTAACCATAAAATGATTTAATCATTTTAATTAACACTTTAATTTATTCTATGACCCTAATAAAATTAGTTACTAATAAAAATAAATTCCTCGTTTAACCATAAAATGAAATACTCACTTTAATCAATTCTCTAATTTATTTATGACCCTAATAAAATCAGTTACTGGTCAATAAATAAAGTCTCTTGTCTAACCAGGTAATAATTCAACCATCCCTTTAATATTTTTGTAATAGATCAAGTCTATTAATTCTTTACTCAGTCCAATGAAAGTTCAATGTGTGTGACCTTATAGGATCCCGAAGTATTGAGCTCTTAAGGCTTAACCAACCCTTGTTCTAATGGAACCATTGGCTCGAGGTTCTAGATCGTGAATAGAACTCGATTACCTTAAACGACTATAGTACGCCTCTAGCAAGGGTCTACCATCCCCCATTACTCAGAACGTCATTTGTGCTTACGACTTAATTTCGGTTAATGCAATATTTGTCCAGTGCCATGAACTCCTTCCATTCTTTAATATTAGTACCATCTGGTTTATAGGGTTCGGTTAAAGTGTTAATCCACTAATAGCAAGGTTGCTCCAAACTATCCCAGTTATTAACTTGTTACTGAAGTATAATGCCTTTTACCATTGTGTATTTGACTAGAAACTATTTCTACCAAGTACATACTCTAATCAGAGGTTTATAGCAATCATCACTTCAACAAGCGGCCAGGTACAACTCCCTAATATATCCGGAGCGATGGATTCTTTCTAACTACATTGCTTGCTAATGTGCTGTCATCACTATACCCGTAACCACCCATGACACCCTAAATTAATGAGTGTATAGGAAAGACCCAAAGTATAGCGATGGTACCACTTAAGGTAACTAGCATCTCAAGTATGAGGATATTCGCAAAGCTTATTGCATGAAGATAAATACTAACACATTGATATATATACCAAGTGTTTACCTTACTGCGGTCTCTAATATATCTCCCAGATATATCTATATGTTGAACTTAAGGCACCACCCTTAGTCCTTAGGAGATTGATTGCTTGTACCCTTTCTAAGAAAGCTGACTATATGCTAGTCTTACTGCTTCATCAATACCCTTTTTTGATGAAACTATGAATAGGGATAGTTTAGACACAATTGCATATGAAGCAGGTCTTACTAAATATAGTCCAACTATAATTTCTCTGACTTCATGCTATGATACATCAAGGACTTTCGTATACATATATCAATGAATATATTTTAACCAGCAATAATATATATTTATAAGCACATAGATATATACAAAAGATTGAATGCCTTTTTTAATTAAACAAATAATTCGTACCGTTACATAATTAAGATATATTGCTTTAATTGCCTTTAAGGAATACATCATATCTAACATCGATGACATCTCAACTTGGGAAAATCCTCTTTTGAAACTCTTCAAGACGCTAAAGAGGTATGGGTTAATTGATCATGTCGGGCCATATGTTCAGCCAAAGCCTGAAGAAAGGGGCAATTTTTATATGTACCATGTCAGCCCTGGTCACCCGATTGAAGTATGTGAAGGTCTCCTTAAGGCCATCATGGTACTAATTGACAAAAGGAAAGTTTGCGAACCCAGGAGCAGAGGGGAGGAAATAACCATGGTCAACTTAGGGTTAGAGGAAGACGAGGTATGGAAGCGCATCATAGAGACCAAGAAAGCAAGGGAAGAACTATCCATATTTGATCTTATAACTATTAAGTAGTGGAGTGGGGAACCAGTCCATGATTATTTTCAGAGATGGTTATTAGTCTTGGTAGCTCTTAAAAGGAAGCCTCATGAGAAGGAATTAGCTGATCGATTCAGCTTTGGGTTATCTCCTCACCTTCACAAGATAGCATTTGTGAAAACATACAAGACTATTCCTGAATGTTATGAAGTAGCCACAGAAGCAAAAAGTGTGCCAAAAAAATGGAGGACAGTGACCTATCAAAGATTGATGTAGACAAGGCCATCGATACCTTTACTACTTTAATATACACCATCTTATGTCTAGGGGATAAGAAGAAGACACCCATTTAGGATGCCTTGAGGAGCCTGGCCCAAGTCACAAGAGAAACCGTAGATGATGTGTTAACTAAGAAACAATTACAAGATCTAGACCGTGGCCTAACTCATATCCTGATAAGTAACTAAGAAGGCCCTCCGCTTGTTGAGGATGACAATGCAATTATATGTAATAAAAATGATGTAGCCTTTGGGCATCCTATTGATAATGATAGTGATTTTGCTTACTTGTTTGATGTTTTGCCTGACAACACCATGCATTCATCTGACCACACACATAACATTTTTAGCATTCATGACGTTTCATTGCATGACATTAATTTGGGTACTAAGGAAACTTAAAAAATGGTAACAATATCTAATGACTTAACCCATACCAAAAAAAGAGAGATGATAAAAGAGCTTTGAAAACATGTTAACACTTTTGCCTGGTCTTACGAAGACATGCCTGGGGTAGATCGCCAAATTACTAAACATTATATCCCAACTGATCCAAGTTTAAACCAGTCAAATAAAAGTTGAGGAGATTACATCCTGAATGGACCGATAAAATCAAAGCTGAAGTTACTAGATTACTAGAGGCAAAATTCGTTGAAGTAATTGAGTATCTGACATGGTTAGCGAATGTTGTCCCAGTCCCTAAAAAGGATGGAAGAGTTAGAGTGTGCGTCAATTTCCGCGACTTAAATAGGGTATCTTCAAAAGATGATTTCCCATTACCACATTGTGAGCGGGCGTACGTTTTCGGGTCTTATTGTGCACGCAGAGTGTAGTGAGCGGGGTGCATTTTAGTTTGGTTTGGGAAATCCGGTTTGCTTAAATGCAGTGACTATATATAAGCCAAAAATGTGATTATATTGAGAAATATATTTGCACATTTTATTTAGAAAAGATATTTTTAAAATAAAGCATTTTTACTTTATTTAAAAATAAAATAGAGTCGCAACCCGGTTCAGCTCCACCGAGAATTGTGGTATACTGATCCAAAAAGGGATTTTCATACCGAAAATATAGTGAGATTCTGAGTTCAGATATAATAGTTACTCACATTGTTCAAATTATTCGTATTAATTTTGGAATTTTGGAATGTGTTGTAATTTCTGCATTATAATGGCTTTATTTAAGAAGTAAATTCAAGAATTAAAACATGCATTATAACAGCTTAATAAATAGATATTTCCTACCTAATTTTTAACAGAGTAATGGCAGCGTTTGGGTTTCGGCCCGGAAACTCGGATAGAGTTCCCTCTTGTACTAGATGTTTCATCCGTACTTGTGAGCTTATTCACACATATTATAGTTTAAGTGGCTCCAGTGGCTCACTTGACGAGAGAAATGAAAATGCAATGTGCAATAATAGAATAATGAAAATGAATTTTAATGGATTTTACAGTTGGGCTTAGAGCCAATTACCCTCTGTTTACCTTTTCATCTGTCCAGGATGACTTGAGAGCCGGTGCGGGATCGAAGTTATCGGAGGTTGTGATTTAGTGCAAAATAGGTTTAACCCAAGTTATGACTATAATCTTGGATTATTCCTAAAGCAAATATAGAGTTTAAGTCATTTTAGACCGAAGATCACTATGGGATCTTGATATAGAAAGACAAGAAACTGAGTTTATACCGAGTGTCGGCGATAAAGCTCGAATTTGGAAGTGTTTTGACAGCATTTCAGGGATTTTGGGACTCCCGGAACTGAAAAAGGACACAAAGGGAACTTTGGGATTTTGTAAATTTTCCGTCAGTTGAAAATGAGGGGGCGAGTCCCCTATTTGTAATGGGGAGGTAATTAGCTGGCGGGCTTATTACATAGGTAATTAGCCGGCGAGCTAGTTACCTATCTGACAAGATTTTATATTAGATCCTGTAAAATCTTGCCAGATCTCTGTAAGATTTGATTTTTTTTACTATAGATAGGTAAATAGCCGGTGGGCTAATTACCTATGTTTGATCAAATTTTGACTTTTTGATTTTTCTGTAGAAAATGCTAAATCGGGGCTTCCCTGGAATGTAGATTTTTGAATTTTAGATTTTGGATGACAATTTGGTCCTTTTTGGCCTTTTTGTCTGATCACTGAACGAAATACGTATTATTCCTCATTGGGCTTGAACGGACATGTGCTAATAGTTTGCCCCTCGCATACATAAGTTTCGTGCAAGAAATTTTGTCATATGCGAAACAAACAAAACAATGTGTGTGAAATGCAATGAATTAAAATATTTTTAATTGACAAATTTTGAAACAAAATATATTTTGCCCATTCGATTAAAAATTTATCAATGAGTTGCATGATGTTAAAATCGACCGGGGGTCGAAATAAATATTTTTGGGTGCTTAATGCATGAGTGATTGTGTAAAAACAGCTTTTTGGTCCGCTCGTTTTATAAACAATGCAGAAAACGGATGAAATATGCAAAATTGCAAAAATTTTCAAAATATACATAATTAGCTGGCAGGCTAATTACCTATGTAATGATAACTTTTTATAGCCATTACGCATAAACATGTATGATACGTAAAAGCATGACAGTTGGACAGGTAATTAGCCGGCGGGCTAATTACATATGTAATTAGCCGACGGGCTAATTACCTGCAATCTATAAAAGCAGCAGCTTGGCTCCCATTTTCACCATACCAAAAATTCTCTCTTCTTTCCCTTTCATTTTCTGTTCTTCTTTTCAGAATTTTTTTCTTCCAAGCTATTTTCGACAATGATTTCTTTTATTTTCTTCCCTTCTTTGCCCCTTCTATTTCGATTTTGTAGGGTTTCTATGTGGTTCAAGCTTTATAATATCCGCTTGGATCTGCCAGTCGTTCAAGTGACTATTCAGAACATTCTCATTGATGGTTAGCAAGTGGAATTATCTGAGGTTCCTGCCGATGCTTTATACGGGCTCCCGTCGAATCGGATGTACCACGGGATTCATCATGGGGATTTTATTCTGCCTACCTTGAAGCCTTCCAATCATCTTTCTAGGATTCTGGTAAGCCTTACAACTGCTTTTTATATTACACAATGATTTATTTGTTTTATCGCTTATTTATTTTATGCAATGATTTATTTAATGCAATGATTTATCGAGAATTGGTATGTGATATGTGTGTATGCATTGTCTTAGGTAACCAAGCATGAGGGCACTTGTATTACCCATTTTCATAAGTGGTATAAGGTGCTATCTCCCGGTGCCAAGGCCATTATTGATGGGACGTCCTTGGGGAGGATGGTGAGGAATTGCAGGAACTCGAGATCTAGCAAGTATCCATATATCCCAGCCGGCACTTCTACCTACATCCTGAGCAGGTGGTCTGACACTACTCATATTTTCCACTTTCATTGTGGGGAATATACCATCACTCCATTGGATTACTTCACCATTATAATTCTTCCTTTTCACGGTAATGTGATCCACTTCAACGCTTGCTTTACTTATCACAACTTCAATGTGGAGACCATTGAGGCTTTGATTGGCTATTCCAAAGATAAGCCAGGGCAAGTTTATTGTGAGAAACTCATGATTTTCTGGACTACCGGGGATAAGAGGCACTTGACTTGTGCCTGTGAGGCTATGGCTTTCATGGCCGCTACTTTGTCGTGGTTATGCTTTCCTATTGGGGGTTCGATTATGAATATTCAAATCCTACCAATTTTGATCGTTCCATCCTGCTTTGACAAGTTTTCCTAGGGTTGCACTGCATTGGGGCATCTGTATTGGGCCCTTGATCAGTGTGCGAGGAATAGGATTGGCAAGTTCAAATCTTGCCTTCAGATTGTCTATGTAAGGACTTAACTCCCTTTCTTCTTTATGAGCATTTTTGTTTGTCTTTTGGCGTTCTGATTTCTTTTGGCTTTTTTGTAGATATGGCTTTTTGAGATGGGGATTCTCCTAGGGACCAAGCTTGTGTGAGATGGTAGCTATCTGTTTTGCCCTCGACTGCCGCATTACTGGCACGGTTGGGAGATGGAGTCTCGTTCTGTGCTTTCCACTCATCTCCATAATCTATCTTCGGAGAAGGTATACTTTATAGCTCCCTTGATTTGCTTTAATTGCTACATCTGCCACAATCATCATATCATTGTTTGGTCTTTTCTTTCTTTTAGATTAAGACGCAGCCCTGAGGGCATGCTCTTCACTGGTCGGAGGTCATGAGGCTAGTTGGGGAATTTGTGAACACTCAACTGATTATAGAGACTCCCTGCTCTTTGAAGTGGTATCTGGGAGAGCGCATTCAGGGTTGGCATTTTCCTCCCAGGTCACGTTCTATCGCTCTTAAGGTTCCCCAGTGGCGTTTCTAGCCTCATAGCTTGCATGACTTCACGCGATTGGCCTCTGATGGTTTACCCAGCCCCTTCCCAGAGTAGGTTAGGGGGTATGAGGAGTTTTACCATTTGCAGTTGCTTGGATGGCTGGAGATGGATCCCATTCCTGTTGAGTCCTAGCCAGACATTCAAAACCCTTTTGAGGGTGATGCCCCTTCGACTTCTGCCCCTAGCGGCCAGGCTAGACTGGGATCACCTGGGACTATCCAGATGACGATACCTTCTCTTCCATCAGCTCAAATTTCTTCTTTGTTTTTTTTATTATCTCGCTGATTTTGCTTTGTCATCTTTGGAGGATCACCAGGGTAGGAAGAGACCTGCTACTACTTCTGCTCACGTAGGTAGGTCTTCAGTGTCATCTATCCTACCTCAGGGTTTGGCGAAGGTAGAGGGACATCGGGGGTTTCAGTACCAGCCACCTATGTCTCTGATGTACCATCCCTGACTTGAGTACTTATACATAGTGATTTTGCCTCATTTGGACCCTGAGCATCCAGTGGCCTTCCATCCGGCCGATACCACTCATGTGAGTTTCCACTTCCTTTTCTTCTATCTTTTCGTTAGATTATGATGGCTTTAATTTACTCTTGATGTTTCATTCTTGCAGGTGCCCATTGTTGATAGTATCTCCGATTGGGGATATATTCAAGGGTAGCAGCAGTTCATGATACACCAAAACTCTGATATAGCGGTATGTTTATTATTCTAGTATTTTAATGATGATGCATGGCATGTTATGAAATGCATATGAATGATTTGTGTTAAAATGTTGCAGTTGGAGATCCGATAGCTCCGAGGCCTATTAAGGATGCTCTAGGTGGATGACCCGTAGCAGCAGCCATAGGAAGAATAGGGTGTTACCCCCATATTCTTTTCACAGTGTGGTTACCCTCCTTTCGACCCTAGCCACTCGAGCTCCAGCGGGCAGTAAATAGGCCTTTTTTTTCTTTTGTTGTTTTCTTTACTTTGGGCCTTTTGTAGTGCCTTTTCCTTGCATGAACGCATTCTTATATATAAAAGAATTCTTCATTATTCCTTCACTTTGTGTTTTCTTTTATTATTACTTGAGCTTATTGGGGTAATCTGCCAGATATTGGCAGATTGCCCCATAAACTACGTATAGCAAACTGCTACTCTTTGAGATTTCGCCATGGAGAACTACATCCATTTTTGTGCAGATTTGAATGTTTATCTGAAGAAATCTGATGGTTGGGATTGCCTCGGGGTTTGCGGTTTGGCGTATATGAAGGAATACTATCACATTTTTGTCAAGGAGAATGTGATTCAAGCCGCTATTAGGTTCTGGGATCCTGCTGACAACGTGTTCTAGTTTGGAGATCATGAGTTATGCCCCTTGTACGAGGAATTCTATGGACTCCTGAGATCTTCAGCTAATATGCCCCCACCCATTTCGATGCATCATCTTGAGTTCTCCGATTCGCTGATGAACCATTTTCAGTTGCAACGATTTGACACGCATTGACTGATCTATGATGAGGGCTTGAGTTTGGATGTTGCTTTTAACATAGTTAGGGGCCTTCCTCCTAATGACACAAGTTGGCTTTTGCTCATTTTTTTACTCTTGTTAGGGGTCTTCCTTTGCGAGGTTCCCACTATGGTTTGTACCTTTGCCTTCTTGACTATCGTTGATCAGATGTTAGAGGGTAAATCTCCCATTGCAGTGAGTTTGGCTGAGATAATAATCTTTATGAGCTCTTCCCGGAATGAAATTGAAGTTGCTACAAGGGGTAACAGAATCCTCCTTCAAGTAAGTTCTATTTGAGCCTTTCTTTTTGCGTGAACTGCCCTTTTAGATTTTCGATTCATTAGGCTTGCCTTAATTTTTGCCTGGATTGCCTTTTTAGGTTTTCAATCCAGCATGCTATCTTTCTTCTTCTTTTTTCTCTCTCTTTTTTTTTATTTTTTATGTTGTTTTTGTGTTGCCCTTGCAGCTTTGGCTTTGGGACAAACTTTCTGTGTTGTCTGTTCCTATAAGCATGGACTATCATCCGAAGGCCTACTAGGTGTGGGGCTCCATGGTTCGCATCGACAATCATCCTTATAGAGATTTTACAGTTGAGTGGGTTGAGTTTATGGGTAGCCGAGCTGCTAAGGATATTTATTGGGTTTGCCCTTGGTGGGGTATCACGCATGTGACTACCAACATCGCTAGAGGTGGCGTGGTCCTTATCGGTCTTTTTAAGATTATCATCTACTCTCCTGGTAGCTTGTGCAGGTAGTAGGACCATTCTCAGGGGTTCCTTACATCCCCATATACCCTGATCGGCCTGGAGCTTTCTTATACTCGGGTTTATCATCATGACTTGAGGTGGATCAACCATTCTCGGGTGGAGATGAACTATTTCATGCCTTTTGACATCCATACTTCCAAGGCTTATCGCATATGGGTTGCGAGTACTCGCAGGCTTCCTACCCTTGGAGAGAAGCCCATCGAGACGCAGAGACACCGTAGTTTCTTCGGGGGTCCTTGAGAATGTGTGTCTTTCATTCTCGTGGAAAATAAAGGCTTTAGGCCTTGTTGTTTTCCCTTATCATTTCCATTTCCTGTTTGTGATGTATTTTTATGTATAATGAAGATGAAATGATGTTATTTGAATGCGTGCTTCATTAAATAATTCACAGTTTCCATTTGATGCACTCATTTAGTATATTTAACACGAACATGTTACAACAAGATATATCATTTAAATAGGAAGGGCAAATGGTATTTATTTCCAAGAAATGCCCATCGTCGCCTAAGGTTTCGAACGGATTTTACATAAGGCTTCACTCTTTTATTTTGGGGTCTTTATTTTTGCTCAAGAGCCCTTACTAGCCCTTGACAGACCTTTATATTTTTCTTCTTTTTTCTTTTTTACAAGAGATAGCGCTTCAACTTATCGCAGTTTACTGGATTCATGTATTCGTTACCATCCAGATCTGAGATTTTTACTACCCCTTTATTGAGAGTCTTTCTTACCATGTATGGCCCTTCCCAGTTTGGTTGGAGCTTCCCTCTAGCATCTGTGTGCATTTTACGAGATTGCTTTAACACCAGATTGCGCATTCTTAGAGGTTGGTCTTGCCCTTTGACTTTGAGTTGTAAGCTTTGGCCATGTACTGTTGGTACAAGTATAGATTTTCCAGTGCAGATAATAATTTTTCATCAATCAGAGTCAGTTCCTCGTGTCTTGCTTTTGCTCATTCATCTTTAGGAAGCCTGGCTTTGAGAGCTATACGGAAAGATTTGATCTCTATTTCAATGGGTAATACTTCCTCCATCCTATAGACGAGAGAAAAATGAGTTTGACATGTAGGGGTTTTGACACTAGTTCTATATCCCCATAAGGCGAAGTGCAAATGATCAACCAATCTCGGTAGTTAGAGATCAACTTGGAGAGGAATTTCTTAATTGCCTTATTAGCTACTTCTACAGTCCCATTGGCTTAAGGGCGATTGGGTGAAGAGCGATGATGCTCAATCCCGTGCTTTTCAATAAGGTTGGTTGTCTCCCCTTGGAACTATACACTGTTGCCACTCACTATATGATGAGCAATGCCGTATCGGGCAAAGATATGTCACTAAATACACTGGCCATCTTCTTGGCCGTGATGCTTGTGTATGATTCCGCTTTAACCCATTTGGAAAAGTAATTGACAACTACTATAATGAAGTGATGGCCATTGGTCGAAGATGGTCTTATCTCATCGATGATATCGATATCCCAGGCTGAGAATGGCCAAGGCATCGTTAAGCTTTGCAATGTTATCGGGGGAAAATGGCTCACATCTCCGTATATCTGACAAGTGTGGCAAGTCTTTGCTTCTTGAATATAGTTTGCTAGCATGGTTAACCAAAAATATCCCATTCTTTGGATTTTCTTTGCCATCATAATGCCGTTCATATGTGGACCGTAGTCTCCTGAATGTGCCTCTTTCATCACCCCTTTAACTTCTTACTGGGTCAGGCACTTTAATAATAGGCCATTGGAGGACCTCTTGAACAGATCTCCTTTAATCAGACAAAATTGCACAACAAGCCTCCTCAGCGTATTTCTGTCGGAATCCATAGCCTCAGCTGGATATTCACCATTTTCGAGGAATTTGATAATGTCAGAATACCAAGGTTTTCCCTCTTCCACGGTATCTTTTATTGTACGGATGTACTATAGAGATCGGGTTGTTTCCATAGCAAGGGGTATGATTGGCTGCTTTTGGGGTCCTTCCCATATGGAGACCAGAGTTGCCAATACATCTGACATCTAGTTCCCCTTGCGGGGCATGTGATGAAATTTGCATTCGTTGAACATTGCGACTTTTCTCTACATAGCCTCTAAGTAGGGTCTGAGGGATTCCTCCTTTAATTCCTAGTCGCATGTGACGTGCTTGATGACCAAAGCTAAATCACTAATAATCTTTACCTTGTCTGCTCTGAGAGTGATTAAGGCAGACATTCCGAATAAATAGGCTTCATACTCTGCCCCGTTATTTGTGGTGAGAAATTCTAATCTCTTTGATAGAGTTATGAGTGCCCCATCTAGTGTTATGATGATGACCCCCAAGCCAGCCCCTCGCTTGTTAACAGCACCATCGAAGAACATGGTCCATCTTTCAGGATTCTCCGTAGTGGTTGTGAAACATTTGTCAGGAAATTCTAGGTTTTCCTTTTCTCCTTCCTCGAGTGGCTGATTTGCTAGGAATTCGGCCACTACCCTTCCTTTGATGGTCTTCTTAGTTACGTACTCAATATCAAATTTTGACAGTAACAAGAGCCACCTGGCCAATTTTCTAGTTAGCGAGGGAGCTTGGCTCAAGTACTTCATTGGATCCACCTTTGTGACTGCTTGGATTCTGTATGATTGGAAGTAATTCATAAGCTTCTTGGTGAGCTAGACCATGGCGGAACAAGTTTTCTCCATATGATGGTGTATCGAGTCTTGTATTCTAGCAACTTCTTGTTGAGGTAATAAACTGCATGTTCCTTCTTATCTTCATGCTCTTGAACCAATATGGCCCCTATAGATGTCTCTTCTATAGCCAAATATAGAATGAGCGGCTTCCCTAGAATTGGTGGCTTCAGCACTGAAGGGTTCATTAGATAAGCTTTATTTTGTTGAAGGCTTCCTAACATTAGCCATTCCATTCTATTGGTCGCTGCTTCCTTAAGAGCTTGAAGATAGGTTCGTATGTGGTGGTCAACCGTGCTATAAAGTGATTGACGTATTGTATGGATCCCAAGAAACTCCTCTCTTCTTTCTCGGTCTTCGGCACAGGCATTTCTCTGATAACATTAGCTTTGTTGGGATCCATCTCTATACCTCTCTTACTAACCATGTTCCCCAAAAAATTGCCTGACATGACGCCGAATATACACTTCTTTAGGTTGGGATGGAGATTGTATTTCTCTATTCTCGTGTGGAATCATTCTAACACTACCGGGTGCTCTTCTGGCATGGTAGATTTTACATGTATGTCATCTATGTAGACTTCGACTTCTTTGTGGATCAAGTCATGTAGGAACGTTGTGACTACTCGTTGGTAGGTTGCCCCTACGTTTTTGAGTTCAAGAGGCATTAACCTGAAATAATAGGTTCCCCACACTAAGATGAATGCGGTTTTGAATTTTTCTATTACATTCATAAGGATCTGGTGATATCCTGAGAATCCATCCATAAAAGAATACATGGCTGCTCTAGCCACACTGTCTACCTGAACATCAATGTGTGGTAGCAGGTAATCATCCTTAGGGGTAGCCTTATTCAAGTCCCTGAAGTCAACACAAACTCGGACGTCACCATTCTTCTTAGGTACAAGAACTACATTGGATAGCCAAGTGGGATACTCAACGACCTCGACGAAATTAGCCTTGATCTATTTGGCTATTTCCACTTTTACCTTTTTGACCCATTCAGTACGCATTCTTCTCATCTTTTGCTTTACTGGCCGAATTTTTGGGTTCGTGGGGATCTTGTGTTCGACGATGTGCCGATCAAGTCCTGACATGTCTTTGTGAGACCAATCGAAGGGTAAAACATGATTTTTAGTACTTTTATCAATTCTCTCTCTTGTTTGATGGGCAGTTGAGTGGAAATGTATACCATTTTTGGATCATCTTCCGTATTTAAGTTAATTTCTTTTATAATATCATTATTGATGTTAAAGATGCTAGATGAAAGCTGGAATTGATGTATGGAATCATAATTAGAAACATAATCCAAATAAGCAAAGTTCTTCATCTTATTATCATAAAAAAGTACATTATTCATTTCAAACAAGCTAGAAATAGAAATAAAAGACTCATCCTGATTAGTAGGGCTTGGTTCCGTAGTGGATGATTCTCCTATGGTGGCCGGCTTCAATAGGATATCCTCATTGTCTTCCTCTTGTACCTTTGCCTTGCCTTTTATGGTCGTGACCATGTCCATGACAACTTGGCTCAAGGCACCTCCTTTATTCTTTTCTTCGTCCACTATCTTGAGCTGCGCTTGAAGGTGTTTGGCTAGGGTGTAAAGGATTTCCTCCTCTTTACTTAGCTTCTTAACCTTCTTCTGGTGCACTTGTTCATCAAACTTGGTCTGATCTGGGATTGACCTGTCTCCTTTAACACACAAGTTATGGAGCTTTTACCATACTTGCCATAGTTGACTACATCAGAGAAAATCTTGAATCCTAGAACTATCTTCCCTTGGTGAGTAACAGGCTCAAGGGTTCTGTTGTAGGGCTGTTGCAGCTTCTTCTGAAAGACCATCTTGTGGGTGATTCTTCTAAAGCATGTGTAACCGAGTCCTACGGGCTTCCACTCTCCTATGTCTATATTAAAGGTCGGCATCACCTGTCATGGGCACCTGGCCCCTTGCAAGGAGTGTGGTGTTTCTGCATGTATCCCTGAATCCAAGGGCCCCAGTGCACCTCTGGTTGGTTGTTCAGTTCTTGCCCAATTATGGCTGTGGAAAATCCTTTTATATGGCTCTCTTTCATTTTTAGTGCTGCTACCACTGATGCATCCTTAGCCTCTAGAGTAACGATCTTTCTGTGGAACGAGATTTTGATTTCCTGGTGAAGGGTGGATGGAACTCCTCCCAGAGCATGGAACCATGGTCGTTTGAGCAGTATAGAGAAGGTCAACGGGATATCTATGACCGTGAAAATACTATAGATGAGATTTCACTGATGGTAACTTCGGCTTTGAACATGCCGATGACGGTCCTGTTGGAGTTGTCATAGGCCTTAATGACTATTGTGGATCTCTTTAAGTCCCTTTTGGTTAGTCCTAGGATTGGTAGTATATCCTTAGGACAGACATTCAGTGATGAACCATCGTCGACCATTATACAGCGCACGATGCACTTGAAGACACTAGCCTTCAAGTAGAGAGCTTTATCATGGCGAATGCCTTCGTCGGGTTGGTCCAAGCTTGAGAATATAATGTCGGGGATAACAGTGATGGTTTCGTTGTTAAGTAGCACATAGACCTATTCTGGTGATGCTAGGGGAGATGTTTTGATTTCCATCATCTTTTTAACAATATCGAGAAGATCTTGAGAAACAAGGAGGAGGTCCCAGATGCTCATCTTAGTGGTAGTGGCCTTCAATTGATCCACAATCGGACTTTCTATTTGTTTTAAGGATGTAACAAAAGTAGGGGTGCCGGGGGGTCAGCTCTGGGGCTACTGATCCAGTGACTTTCCCACCTTTAGTGATAGGACTGACAACCCAGGTTGGCGAGTTTGTTGTTTCAAAGACCTTAAACTCATCAAAATCTTCATCAATTGGTATCTCCCCCAAGTTAATTGGTTTGTTTACAGAAGATGGTGCTTTGGTGGCGAAGGGCCATTGCATAAAGGGAACCTTTCTAGGCTATTTCCCCGGAATGACGGGGTTCTCTTGTAGGATTTGCTATAGGATAGGATTGGATTCTTGTCTGATCATACGGATGGATGAGGAGGCTCCATCAGATGCATTCTAATCATCGAGCATGTCTGGTGCATTATCATAGGCGATTGGTCTGTCATTATATTTATTAATGTACCATGGGTATTCCTTGGCTGATTTTATCAACATTGGACAGATAGCGTTGGCTACCTCCCATTCCCAGTATAGTAAGGGGTTCCCATGTCTGTCTGGCTCAAGGGTTGAGTTTTCCGACGAATTGACCCATTTAAAGTAGTCAATGAATTGCCTATCCAAAATATTCTAGAATGACTTCTGGTAAAATGTCAGCCCTTCATACCAAATGATTGCCTTGTCTTGGAGAGTCCAGCGGAACCTTTCGGGCCAATGGGCATAGTAAATGTACCCATCATTCATCATTTGCACAAATTCACGGATATGAGGGTGTGGCCTTGTATTTTTGTCATAAAATATGGGATAAACTTCCAACAAGTCCGGACCCCGGATCTGACAGCTAGCTCGAGCTAGTTTGTTTTCAGTGCAGATTCTCTCCATGATGTATTCCCGAGAGGGTTTTGCCCCTCGTCTCGAATCATATTAATGATATGTTCACTACCTGAGTTGAAGTTTGTAAAGTCTTCGGAATCGTCACTAGCTGCAGACCATAAGGCGCCCAGGGAGTCATGCTCTAAGGATGAGGCGAAGCTCTCAATACCATTGTAATCGACCATCATACCATTGGGGAAGGGAACGTCGTGTTCAAAATCTCCCAATAAGTGATTTAGCTCATCACCTGAAAATACCTCTAATTCGTATCCCAAGTTATCTACCTCACTTTCATCTTCGTGATTCGATTCACTGGAGTCCACAAATTCTTCTACTTCTTCATCTAAATCCTTAAACGGCTGTGGCTCAAAGACCAAATTTGACGTGTGCTAAGCTGGGATATCATTATCAAAATCTTCTTCCAAATCTTCCTCAGGATCCTCCTTGAGATCTTACTTAGGATCTTTCTCGGGTTCTTCCTCGGGATCTTCCTCAGGTTCTTCCTTAGGTCCTTCCACTGGTCCTTCCTATGCATTCATTCTAGCCTTGACTCCTACGATAGCTATGCAAAAGTCAGAGACCATGGCCTATATACTGGTAAATGTTTCCTCTACAGGGGCACCATATGCTGTAATGTTAGCACAGATTCATCCAAATAGGTCTCGCACTTCCTCTTCTAGGTGTAGGCCGAGATACCTTTGTTGGTCCTCATATTTGCTCCAAGCTTGTTTAGGATCATACAGCTCTTGACTTTCTGGGCATGCCGCCCTAGGGCAGCTTCCAAAATAAAATAAACTTGTTCCAACGTAGTTCAAACTCATGTAATCTAAGGAAGTATACATGGGAGGTTGTGGAGGAGGAATGTCCTGCCAGCAAGTATTATGTCAGTATACTTATGGTGCAAACCACCAACAGAGTTCATTCAGGTATGGTTGAGATGCCCTAAAGTAGTGGAGGAATTATCTCTCCATAAAGTACCAGTTCCAACATCCTTTGAGTGGCATCATGTCGTACTAGTCCGTGGTAGGTCCTTCTAAGAACCTGGGGAATTGAGGTGCAAAACCCATCATGGCTATTCCTTGTTCGTGCATAAACCAGAGAAATTCTTCTACATGTTCATTTGGGTTAGAGTCTCCTCAGTACATTTGGGTTAGAGTCTCCTCAGTATATGAGGTATGGTGGCACTTGGTAATATCCAGCCCTTCTCTCCTCATTCTTAAGACATACTGATCGATAATGTAGATGATGTCCATGTTGTCAAAAAATCATGTTGTCCCCTCATCCTGGGTCATGTTGGAAGTTATCCATCACATCAATACCGTATTCGTCGGCCTCCATCTAAACATTGATGGCATTTATAGTGGCCACAAAGTTTGGTAGGGGATTAGTCTGAGTGCTCAGTTTTCTCTTAGGCTCTTTCATTCTCGCATTGGCTATCATCTACTATAGATCTTTTAGTAGCAGGGCACATTTGTTAGTGCGGTTCCCTTTCGTTATATGATAGGCACAAAAGTTGTCTTTGTCTGCTGTAGTAGGTGGAGCCAACGACTTGATGCTCTGGAGTTGGTCAGACTTCCTCAGTTTGGTGAATATCTATGATAATGATTCTACCCATGAGTAGATAGGTTGGTGAGTCTGCACCTAAGTTGCTGCTATAACTTTGGTTGGGGCCTTTGAGGACTCAGAACTGGCTTGTTTAGAGGATAGACCCTTTTCCCAGTATCGAGGTTTAGTATAAGCTTACTGTTCTTGCTTCTTTGGCTGGTCCTCTTCCTCATACTTTTCCAGTCTCTTGGCATAGTCCACCACGTCGTTAAAGGTGTCAAATCTTTTCATTTTCATTTTATCCCGGTATTTTCGGCTAGAGCCTTCGACAAGCTTCACTATCCGGGCATCTTTGTCAGGTGCCCCAGTTACGAGCACACAAATAGCTATCCACCTCAGGTAAAATTCTTCAAATGACTCATTTAGCCATTATTTGATCCTTTCAAGGTCTTGCAAGGTAGTTTTGACCTTTAAATTAAAGGCATAATTCTCCAGGAATGCCTAGCATAGCTTTCTCCAATTAGATTTCACGTTCGTTGGCATCCTCATATACCACTCAGAAGCGGGTCCACGTAGGGTTGCATGAAATAGATTGACTGTGTGAACCTTAGGGATGTTCATGCTAGTCATAATTTGAAGATAACTTTCCTCATGCATGTAAGGAGGCCCAGTACCAGCATATAAGGGTGATATAAGGCTTCACAAAGTTAACCAGAAGGGCTTCTGATTCCTTTGGCAAGAATCAACCAATATCCACATCCTGCTCGACAGAGGGAGCAACAGATTTGTATCTAGTGGGGGATAGCTTATCCATATCTGCCATCTTTTCCTTTAATGCTGCTATCTCGGCCTCTTGCTCTTAGGTTTTTTGAGCATTAGCAGTGCTCAGCCTTTCCCAAACATCATGAAATTCTAAGGTGTCAAGAATCCTTCTGAGGGACTATCCAACTACATCATCGCATGCCATTGTAGTTTTGGGTTTTATATCGGAGAAAAATTTGGCCAGAGATTTGATTGGTGGTGGGGGTGTGACTTTCAGGCTTCTAGTAATACTCTTAACCTCCTTTTCTCTCGCTTCCAACCTAAAAAATGCAAGAGATCAAGTGTTAGTAAGTGAATCGGGTATGGCTCTAAGTCCTTCTTACCTCGGCCTTTTAGGATACACGAATGGATGAATGAATGTGCGAATGAATGAATGGATATGACCAAATAATAAAGGGTAGGGTGCACACCAATTGTTCGAGGAGCAATAGATAAGGGGAATTTGTAATATTCGTAGAATATCACAAAAGTGCAGTTTGAAGACCAAGGGTTTGAGTCAAATTTGACTCGATAGCCGAGAGTGAGTTGACTCGCTAGTCAAAGGTGGGTTGACTCTATGGTCCAAGGTGAGCTGACTTGTTGGTCACTCAAAAAGGGTTGACTCATTGGTCCAAGAGTGAGCTGACTCGTTGGTCACTCGAAAAGGGTTGACTCATTAGTCCAAGGGTGAGCTAACTTGCTGGTCACTCAAAAAAGGGTTGATTCATTGGTCCAAGGGTGAGCTGACTCACTAGTCACTCAAAAAGGGTTGACTCATTGGTCTAAGGGTGAGCTGACTCGCTGGTCTCTCAAAAAGGGTTGACTCATTTGTGCAAGGGAGAGCTGACTCACTGGTCACCCAAAAAAGGGTTAACTCACTAGTCCAAGGGTGAGCTAACTCGCTAGTCGCTCGAAAAGGGTTGACTCACTAGTCCAAGGGTGAGCTGACTTAGTGGTCACTCGAAAAGGGTTGACTCATTGATCCAAGGGTGAGCTGAATCGCTGGTCACTCGAAAAGGGTTGCCTCATTGGTCCAAGGGTGAGCTGAATTACTAGTCACTCGAAAAGGGTTGACTAATTGGTCCAAGGTGAGTTGACTTGTTGGTCACTCAAAAAGGGTTGACTCTTTGGTCCAAGGGTGAACTGACTTGCTGATCACTTGAAAAGGGTTGACTCACTGGTCCAAGGGTGAGCTAACTCGCTGGTCACTTAAAAAGGGTTAACTAATTGGTCTAACGGTGAGATGACTCGCCGGTCATTCAAAAAGGGTTGAATCATTCGAAGGGTGAGCTGACTCGCTAGTCACTCAAAAGGGTTTATGTCTTTCAACTCGAGGGTTGAGCCTAGGTGGACTCACTGGTCTCGATTATTTCAGCTCACGGGTTAAGCCTAGGTGGAGTCACTGGTCTTGATTATTTTGGCTCACGGGTTGAGCCTAGGTGGACTCACTGGTCTTAATTATTTCGGCTCATAGGTTGAGCCTAGGTGGACTCACTGGTCTCGATTATTTTGGCTCACGGGTTGAGCCTAGTTAGACTCACTGGTCTCGATTATTTTAGGTTCCTCTAACTTGAGGAAACAAAATGGTATAGTACACATCAATGTCATGGCTGCACAAAGATATGATTAGTTTTCACACAATCATGATGTTTATCATGTTTGTTTTTAGTTTATTTATATTTAATAAACCTACACAAGTAGCAAATGGTTAGATCGCGCCTACCACCCTTTTAACTCCATTTGGTTAATTCGTTTTAAAGCCAATGGGGGACTTAGTGAAGTCTGCTCACGTGCACTCGTGGTTTTTGGGTTGACCTATAAGGAAGTGTCTATAGTTCATCTATATGTGGGTTTCGGTCTCAGGATTGGGTGCGATTGGGTACCCTACTCCTTGTGTACCGAGACCCAATGGCCCTAAGCAAACTACAGGAGTCCTTTCGATATATAATATACTTGGGTAGTCTTGCCCTTATGTGATTGGATCCATACCCCTCAAGCCCTAAGTGAACTTGGAGATACTTCACCAAAAGACACCTAAATTGGTTTTGGGGTAATGAATGTAGATGCTATGCAACCCTAGAAATTGTGTAATATTGAAATAACCACATATTCCATAATTCCAAAATTTAGTTTGAACAATGCTTTAATTATTATGTCAAAGAAAGAGTTTTTATAAAAATTAGGTTTTTATAAAAATAATTATCCCCAACGGAGTCGCCACTGTGAGCGGGTAGACGTTTTTGGGTTTGGTTGTGCATGCATAGTGCGTTGCGCGGGGCGCGTTTTGGTTTGATTTGGGAAAATCCGTTTTACTTAAATGCAGCGACTTTATATAAGAAAAAAAATGTGATTATATTGAGAAATATATTTGCACATTTTATTTAGAAAAGATATTTTTAAAATAAAGCATTTTTACAATAAAGCATTTTTACTTTATTTAAAAATAAAATAGAGTCACCACCCGATTCAGCTCCACCGAGAATTGTGGTATACTGATCCAAAATGGGATTTTTATACCGAAATGATAATGAGATTCTGAGTTCGGACATCATAGTTACTCATATTGTTTAAATTGTTCGTATTAATTTTGGAATTTTGGAATGTGTGGTAATTTCTGCATTATAACGACTTTATTTAAGAAGTAAATTCAAGAAATAAAACATGCATTATAACGGCTTAATAAATTGATATTTTCTACCAAATTTTTGGCAGAGTAATGGTACCATTTGGGTTTTTGCTCGGAAACTCGGATAGAGTTCCCTCTTGTTTTGGATGTTTCATCCGTACCTGCGAGCTTATTTACACATATTATAGTTTAAGTGGCTCCAGTGGCTCATTTGACCAGAGAAATGAAAATGCAATGTGCAATAATAGAATAATGAAAATGAATTTAAATGGATTCTAAAGTTGGTCTTAGAGCCAATTACCCTCAGTTTACCTTTTCGTTTATCTAGGATGACTTGAGAGCCGGTGCGGGATCAAAGTTGTCGGAGGTTGTGATTTAGTGGAAAATAGGTTTAACCCAAGTTATGACTATAATCTTGGATTATTCCTAAAGGAAATGTAGAGTTTAAGTCATTTTAGACCAAAGATCACTATGGGATCTTGATCTAAAAAGATAAGAAACTGAGTTTATACCGAGTGTCGGTGATAAAGCTTGAATTTGGAATGGTTTTGACAGAGTTTCAGGGCTTTTAGGACTCCAGGAACTAAAAAAGGACACGAAGGGAATTTTGGAATTTTTTAAATTTTCCGTCTGTTGAAAATGAGGGGGCGAGTCCCCTATTTATAATGGGGAGGTAATTAGACGGCGGGCTAATTACCTATGTTTGACCAAATTTTGAATTTTTTATTTTTCAGTACAAAATGCTAAATCGGGGCTTCCCTAGAATGTGGATTTTTGAATTTCGGATTTTGGATGACAATTCGATCCTTTTTGGATCTTTTGTCTGATCACTGAACAAAATAGGCATTATTCCTCATTGGGCCGGAATGAACCTATACTAACACACATATCGATGCACTAATAGACAGTGCCACCACAGCCGCAATGTACTCCTTCTTAGATGGGTTTTCTGGGTTCAATCATATCCTAATGGAAATCATCAACAAGGTCAAGACAACTTTCACCACAAAGTGGGAGGGGGTATACTATTATAAGGTAATGTCCTTTGGTTTGAAAAATGTAGGGGCAACCTATCAGAAAGCCGTGACAGCCTTACTACATGACATGATCCATAAAGAGGTTGAAGTTTATGTAGATGACATGCTAGTAAAGTCTAACATGAGGGAAGAGCATCTTGAGATTTTGGATAGGTTCTTAACAAGAATTGAGAAATATAACCTCCGATTGAACCAAAAAAATGTGTGTTTAGGGTTACATTAGGGAAACTCTTGAGCCACATCGTCAGTCAGAGGGGAATCGAGGTTGACCCTAACAAGGTTAGAGCTATTCAAGAAATGCCTATTCCTAAAATAGAAAGAGAAGTCAGGTCATTTCTTGGATCACTTCAGTACATGAGCCATTTTATTGCCAAGTTAACAATAGTATGCGAGCCAATCTTTAAGTTGCTAAGGATGAAGCAACTGATAGAATGGAATGAGCAATGCCAGATAGCCTTTGATAAGATTACAGCTTACCTTGTGAGTCCCCCAGTCCTAAAACCTCTCATGCCTACGAAGCCATTAGTTCTCTATTTGGCTATAGAAGAGTTGTCTGTGGGTGTGATGTTAGTTCAAGAATAAGAAGACAAGAGCGAACACGCCGTCTACTATTTGAGTAAGAAATTGTTAGAATATGAGACAAAATACACGATAGTGGAGAAGACATGTACTGCGATGGTATGGTTAACTAAGAAGTTGAGGCACTACTTCCAATCTTATAGAATTCAAGCAGTTGCAAAGGTAGACCCAATCAAGTATCTTTGTCAATCCCCCACATTGGCGAGAAAACTCTCTCATTTGCTTCTTTTGCTATCCAAATTTGATATTGAGTATGTCACAAGAAAGGTCATCAAGGGGAGAGCATTAGCTGAGTTTTTAGCTAGCCAACCTATAAAGTCATATTATGTTAAAAACCTGGATTTTCCCAATGAGCAGTTAGCAGCAGTGGAAGTAGAGAAGGCCGAATGGATCATGTATTTCGATGGGGCTATGAATTGAAAAGTTACTGGTCTTAGAGTAATCATCATCACGCTTCAAGGTGAGGTTATCCCATTGAGCAAATGATTGGAATTTCCAGTCACCAATAATGGAGCTGAATATGAAGCTTGTCTCTTCAGCCTTGACGCTCAATAAAAAGTAGGAGTAAAGGAAGTAAGGGTGATGGGAGATTCCGCACTAGTGATAAAGCATATTGTAGAGGAGTGGGAAATCTAAGAAGAGTCACTCAGGCCCTACGTGGAAGCGGTTTGGGATTTGTTGGCACAATTTAGTCAATGCTTCTTCCAATATATACTGAGGGATAAGAATTAGATGGCCGACACTTTGGCTACCTTGGCCTCAATGTGGGAGGGGGAAGAGGCTCAACCCTTCCGTCCACTGGGAATAGAAATGGCTCGCTCCCCATTTCATGAGAATGTTCGAATTATGACTATAGAGGAGAAAAAGGCTTGTTGGTATAATGACATTAAGAAGTTCTTGAGAGAAAGAGAATGCCCTGAAGGGTTATCAGGTTCAGATTGGGTGACTCTTAAGAGATTGGCGACATAGTTTAGACTAGTTGATGAGGATCTCTTCAAAAGGACAACTAAAGGTTTATTGTTGAGATACTTAATAGGAGAAGAGGCAGAAAAGGTAATGACCCAAGTGCACTTAGGGGATTGTGGTCCACATATGAATGGAATGGCTTTGGCTAGAAAGATTCAGAGAATGGGATATTTCTGGACCACAATGAATGTCGATTGTGTTGACAAGGTCAGGAAGTGTCAAGAATGCTAGATTTATGGGGATATATATCATTTACCCCCTCCAAACTTCATAATTTAGCTACTCCTTGGCCTTTCTCGGCTTGGGGGATAGATATAGTCGGTGAAATTCAGCCATTATCAACCAATGGACATTGATTCATCATAGTTGTAGTTGATTATTTTTCAAAATGGGTAGAGGCCGAATCCTACACTAGTATCACCGCTAAGAAAATGGCCAAGCTCATAGAGAAGCATATTTTTGCTTGATATAGGGTCTCGCACCATGTAGTATCCACTAATGGGGTTCAGTTTCAAGGAGCCATGACCGAATTATTTGAGAAATTCAACATCGAGCATCACTGATCTTCTCCATATAGACCACAAGCTAATGGGGCAGTTGAGGCTGCCAATAAGTTGATCAAGAGGATTTTATAAAAGACAGTGGCTACCTACAAGGATTGGGCTGATAAACTGCCATTTGCAGTTTGGGGGTATAGAACTAGTGTAAGGACACCCACTGACCAGACACCTTTCTCCTTAGTAAATGGAATGAAGGCCATGTTATCTGTCGAAACAAAGTAAGATCTCTATGAGTTTCACTCGAAGCTAGGTTGAAAGAGTCAAATTGGGTAAGGGCTAGGTATGAACAGTTAAACGCAATAGATGAGAAGCGGCTCAAGGCACTTGACAACCTACAAATGTATCAGCAATGCATGGCCCGAGCTTACAAGAATAGAGTCAAATACCTGAAATAACCTCTTAAGGCAGGTGATCTGGTTCTCCAATAGCTACACTAAGTCAACACTGACTCTAAGGGCAAGTTTAGGCCTAATTAGGAAGGATCGTTTGTTGTGAAGAAAGTCCTTGGCAAGGGAGGAATCAATCTTAAGGATATGGATGGAAATGAGTTCGTGAATCCAGTCAATCAAGACAGGCTTAAGCGTTATCATATCTAGGTCAAAAGAACTAAATCACAGAAAAGTAGCACAAAGAATAAAAGAAATAAAAGAATAAATCACCCAGCGAGTGGTCCTCTACTGCTTGAGCAAAAATTAGGGTGCAACCTGCTGGTCGGTGTTCTGCAAACCGATTAGGTAAAAGTTAGGGTACTCCAAAGAAAATAAAGCCCACTAATTTGAAAACCCGAAAAGGGCAGCTTAGGTAAAAGTTAGGGCATCGAGAGAAAATTGTCAGTTGCTTTATGGAAAATCTGTAAAAGACAGTAAGCAGTAGGAGTTAACCATTGGAAATTGTTACCATTGCCTATGTACTCAAATTAATCTCATCAATGAACATGTTATGATCTATTAAGAATTTTGGTCTTATGAATGCATGTATGTCTTTAGGTGAAATAATCACAAGTATGTGAACATCAGTTTTCCTCTGCAATTTGTGCATCTTTGCTATTATCTTTACTGCGCGCACATTACTCAACAAAAGACAAAAATATAGATAGGCCGTAAAAAAAGAATTCAGAACTATGCAAAATTTGAAAAACGTCTGCTGGATTGAAAACCCGAAAGGGCGATCCATGCAAAAGTTAAAGCAAAGAGAATAAGGAAAGAAAAGTCCACTAAACTGAGCCATCAAGGACAGTTCAGGAAAAAATCAGAACAAAATGAAATGAAGATAAATGTTCAATAGGTCATCTCAAACTGAGGAGCCTATACAAAAATTGAAACTCAATTCAAAAGCGCCAATTTTGTCATTTAGAACATCATTTGTAATTGCCATGTCTCACAGCTAGGATCCCTTGGACTTGATCCCCCCACTGTGGAGTCACGCGATAGCATGTATCCCTAGAAGTGCTAATTTCAACCAGCCAGCCTTGGTTATTCTTGTAAGTTATATTGGGTCAGTTCGGTGTGATCCAGAAATTAAAGTGTTCGACGGTTAACTCACCTGCTCATGATGTACTCTAGATAGATCTCATTGTTAGTTATACTAAGGGGCAACATGGATTTGTAGGCAATGATATCCAACGATTCCAATTCGGAAAAAGAAAGGTTCAACATGCATAAAAAGTTAAAATGGCCAAAGTATAAATCCTGGTTTAAAAGTATCAAAAGTCTAAAAAGTAATAAGCTGCAGTCTAATCTAAGCTATTGGGGGGTCCTGTCCCTCGCGCTTGTCTTGAGTCTAGTCCTATGTATCCGCCATTAGATCATCCATATTGATCACCATATGATCCTTAGTCCCACCAGCACCTATAACAGGCATATCAGGGGCCCTAGTCTCCAAAGCCCCTATAACATCGCCTACAGCACCAACCACCTCAACATGTTAATCCACCTCTAGCTTGGGTCCACCCTTTGGGTCACTAATGGCACCACCCGATAGGCAGAAAGGTCATCCTCGGATGTAGAATCAAACGGCTTAGGTGTTTGTCTATCCTCAGTCATCCGAGCCAACTGGACCCATAACACCTCAACCTAGGCCCTCGCCTGAGTAGTCTTCGCACTAGCTCAGTCAGCCTCAGTAATGGCTGCTTGCAACTACTCCTCCAGGAATCTAGCTTGCTCCTCAGAGGCATCTCAATCCTGAGCAGACCTACCATGCTCCACAACCAACATAGTCTGCGAGGGAAATCACAAGATCAATACATATATATAAATATCATGGCATACATCATACATAGTTTGTTAAATTTTATAGGTAAAAGAAACTTACTGAGGCTAGTGCGTCCTAAGCTAGCAGCAGGTCCCAGACAGAGAAAAAACCCCTAGCGATCCTCTCAGCCTCAGATATGGTGTCCTGAAAGAGAAAACCATATCATAATGGGATGTTCTAAGCAGTTATTATAAGGGCAAGATCAAAGTAAGGAATTCCTTACATGAGTAGAGCTAGATGGGGTAAATCTGATGGGCTAGACCGAATCCTCGAGCTCCTTGACAACTCGCTTCCCCGAATGATTGAGGAGCTAGAAGAAAGTATCCAACTCTTCCCGGAGGACCCTCTCTCTTACATTCCCCGAAGCGCGGGACCACTTTGTTGGCGGTTCATGGTCAGCAGGGGTAGCAGCAGTAGACCTCTTTTGCAAGGAGGCGGGAGGCTAAAATAATAAAAGTTCACACTCAGTCACAACCAATTTCAAGAAGCAATAAGGTATTAACAAAGGCTAAGTTAGGAAAATACCTAAGAAGAAGGAGTAGTAGATCTAGCTAGTCCTTTAGTACTCCGAATAATAGAAGGACACCATGGTCGCCCCTTGGTCCTTCCTC
Source organism: Euphorbia pulcherrima (assembly GCA_947683365.1). Classification (NCBI taxonomy): domain Eukaryota; kingdom Viridiplantae; phylum Streptophyta; class Magnoliopsida; order Malpighiales; family Euphorbiaceae; genus Euphorbia; species Euphorbia pulcherrima. The sequence goes on along the minus strand of CANTUS010000015.1, from coordinate 35,134,799 downwards.
ATCATCATCATCATTATCATTGCCATCACTATCGCTCCAATGGAACTCGAGGGGGATGTCCTTGAAGTGGATCCTCTCGCAGGGAGAGAGGAGTGAAGAGTTGATGAATGCAGCATAAGAGCCCCCCCACAGATAACACTCGGGCTCCCTTACCTAATAAGTACAGCCCCTGATCTATCTCAGGCGTCATATATGGCCAGAAGACTCCCACTAGGATAGGGGGAGGGATCAACCTCTCCATAGCAGCACTGGTCCTCCAGTCTCGGACCCTCACCCCAAAATACCACTTTAGGGAGACTAGAGACTCCAGCACAAAGAGACAATCATCCATGCCAGCCCGTATCCGCTCAATATCTCTGTGTATGACCATCCTCTCCTATGGGACTCAAACGACCTGCACAAAGTAAATGAACTGTAAGTATCTTGACTTTATAAATACAGTTTCTACTAACGGTTTAATGAAATGTAAAGTATAGATGTGATGCTAGAGAAGTTTACTCAATTAGAGCATAGCTGGGGAAGGAACCCCCTATACTCCACTGTGGTCAAGGCCTGATGCTGCCAAGGCCCCATCTGCCTGGAGATAATATGAGTTATCTCCGGCTGCCCAGGTGTGAGCCGATGACCCGAATCCCCCCGCCCGCAAGGTAAGCTTTAATGCTCTTCGGTGTAGGGCGGAGAAACAACTAGCGTTGTGAAGCGAGCTAAGCGATAGTCCTTATTTTAGCGTGATGAAAATGGATAATGAAAGCGATATTGAAGTTGAAATTTAGTCTGATTTATGTGTTATGGGATACGAGACTTAGAATCCCGTATTTTAAGATAGAGTCGCCACCCGATTAAGCTCCACCGGGAATTTGGATACGATATTCCTATCGGGTGGTTGGACCGTACCTTATAACAGAGATTCTAGGTTTGGATGATGTTGCTTACTTTTTAATTTTTAAATCAAGCTGATTATATTTTAATAAACGTGACCTTAGTTCTTATGCGATTTAATCCGATTATTGTTTGGTGTTTTCGATTTGTATGCCATACATCACACGAAAATCGATAAATAAATAAAGCAATAAAATCAAATTATTACAAGGCTTTACAAATACCTATACATTTTTCTAATGCGAGAAAATAAATAAAGCAATAAATAAATAAACGGGAGAAACCGGGTTTTACCCAAGCTTACCGACTCAGACTCGGCTCCAAACGAGGCAAGAGATATACGGGAATAATCATAAATAAAGCATGAATAAATAAACGCGAAAAATAAACACATAGCGTGAAGAAAACACATTTTTGGATTTTTCGGGATAAACAAATAATTTCCGGGCATTAATTAATAATCTAACAACCTAAGAAGGGTGAAATAAATTAACTAAACATCCTAAAATCAGATTTAATATATTTAGAATATTTTTGGGATTTTTAGTTGGTAGAAAACAATTCATTTAGATTTATTTAATTAAAACACCACTTTTAAGCCATTAAATAACATATTAAATCAAATAAAAATAGATAAAATCTAAAAACAGAATAAGATAAATAAAAACAATTTCAGATTAGTCATAAACTTTTGGAAATTTTCCGGGTTGAGGGTCAAAAATGCAAGAAAACGGCGAAAAAGGGCTAAAAACAGCTTTTGGCGGCAAAGGGCTTTGGCAACAACCCTGACCGCCACTACTATAGCCTTACCCGCTATAGTGGTAGTGCTGAAGGCTATAGCGGCGGCGGCCAAGGCTGTCACTATAGCGTTGGTCGCGCCAAACCATTTTTAGGGGGGATACTGGTGTTTTTGCATCCATAAACTCAAAATCATTGAAGTTTTAAGTCGTAATCAACTATATTTCAATAGATCTAGACTTAAAACACTCAAATAATGTTGATTTTATGGATTTGGGTAAGAAAATATCCAAAAAAATGTAAGAAATAACGGGACCTCTATAGGGGTGGAGTTCACCTCCATAACTATAGCCTTCACCACTATAACAGTAGCAGCCAAGACTATAGGAGTAGAGGTGTAGGCTATCCCTATAGAGGTCGGATTATTTTCTGACGGTTTTCCAAGAACACTAAGGAAAAAAACCAAGAAACAACACCAAAAGCAGCAATAACAGCAACAATAGACAATAAATGAAGTAAAAGATTAAGGGAACTCAGTTTTGTTACCTCTAGGCCATGAATCTAACTCGAGAGACTCGAATCGGACGTTTGGCAAGCTTTTGATGATTTTTCGATGGAATAGCGATGGAAACAGCGACAAAAATAGTGACAGATTATTTGGGTGGTATTTGAGGAAAAGTCTTAAAACCTTATTTAATCCGTTTTAACCTATGATTTCTAATTGATTTTAGTGTTGAAGCTATGAGATCAAGCCTAAGAGTAACTAAGAATCGAGATTAGAGAGGATTAAACCCAAATTCTAAGCCTTTCTTAAACTCTCTCTCTTTAATTCTTCCCTTTCTCACTCTTGTTTTGATTTTCTCGCAAAAATCCTTTCTAAATTCTAAATCTGGAGAAAAGTCCCCTAACCTCTCTCTTGGGTTTGTTTAAAAACTCTCACACACAAAAATTCACCAACTTAGGCAAATGTTCGAGAAAAATACGTGGCCAAATCACAAGAGGAGAGAGAGAATGAGGTGGCACGGCCTAAAATAGGCCGTGCCACGCCCAACGCCAATGTCACGGCGGTGACCGCCATAGGGGCGGCGGTCACCACCATGACAACAGCATCCATAGCCACTATGGTGGCAGTGGTTGCTGCCATAATGGTGGGCATGGCCATAATGGGTGTGGCCACCTCGGTGGCGGTGGCTGTCACAAGAGTGGCGGCCACCGTCGCCTGAGGGTAGGCTGCCACCGCCGATAGTGGTGGCAGCAAAAAGGGGGACTAGGGGGGCTTCTAGGGTTTTAGGTAATTAGGGTTAGGGTTTGGCTTTAGTTAATTAGGGTTTAGGTTGATTAATTAGGGTTTAAGTAGGGTTTTGGTTGATTAAGGTTTTATAGGGCAATTAGGACAGATTTAGGGTTTTTACTTTCAACACCTATATCTTCCACTACAGTTATCCGATTAAGGCAATTCTTAACATTACGGAAGGCTCGGAGAGTCAAAAATTAAATGATATAAATGAGACTCACTGAAAATGTTTGAATCTTATAGAAAATCGTGAAACAAGTAACTGCACGCAAGCGAAAGGAAAAGGCTAATTCTAAATGCATGCGAATGATATTTAAGCGACGCCAAAGGTCCGAAATCATAAAAAAATGTACTTGCCAAACACGATTCGACCTTCTAAGAATAGAACAACTAGACCATATGAGGTCAGAGCAATAAGTCATCATCATTCCAAGGGTCACCGAAAAGCCCGTGCTCACACCAGGCAAACCTGGCCTAGGGATAAGTCGATGCTCAAAGGCCTAAATCTACAAAACAAGATGAAGTTAGTTGCAAAATAGTTCAAGTAAAAGGTTAAATCATAAGAGGTTGGTTCAGGAATTACAAATAGGAGCATAAGGCAGATCTTGAGATCGGATTACTAGCCTCAAACACCAACATCCAACCCGTAATACAACTGTGCCAAGATGCCCTGGCACCAATTCTTGCCCTGTATAGTGGCAAGATCCTTGACATCTGAGAGCAAACCATATTTGAGGTTGCTCGAATAGATTGGGAAGAAGATGGTAGTGATGAAGGTTAGTAGGAAAGATCGGGCGTACTGGCCCCTCCTCCTTGCAGCAATAGGGCTCGGATGCCCGATCCAGTAACTGTGGAGCTCTCCATACTTGAGCTTATCCATCCCTCCAGGATAAAGCCCAAGTAGTCTCTCTACATAGGCCTTCACCTCAGGCCAAAATTACGCCAGGAGCCAGTGTCTTCAGGGCCTAGAGAATGGCGCTAAGAATATCAGTGAACCCAAATGAGTCAATACGGGTCAACAACTCAATAACCCCCATAGTACGGATCTCCTCATACCACTTTTTCCAAAAGCTCAGGGCTCCCAGAGTCTTGTACTAGAATTGCAAGGATGAAAGCACATCTTAATAGGGTTAGAATGTAGTGGACAAGTCAAAAATCAGGAAATGGTTACAGAAAACAAAGAATTGAACATTCTGTCCCTGGAGACAAGACCCTTACAGGTCCACCCCACCTGTACGGGTCTGAGTACGGCACCCGTATGGGTCCTGTGTGAATAGTCCCTATGCAAAAAATTTCCCAAACAAACCAAAATTGTCCAAATTCAACCAAAGCTAATCCAAGACTATCCTAAAAGAATCCTAGGTTAAAGTTACATGAATCATGCTCTATTTCAGGATCTAAAACACCTTAAATCATGCCAAAAATTGGGAAATTCCAAAAATCTCAAAAATGGGAAAAGTGGAGAATCAACCAAAATACTTGGAGTTTTGAGGCATGGGTGTTAGGAGAGGGAATCAGAGGCACTTCGGCAGTAGGAGTGAGCCCAAGAAATTAGTCCCCTTCGCAAAAAGCATAACCAATGGAAACCGGGCATTCCCAGAGTTCTGAATCACCTACTTGGGGCAAATCTTTGAGCCTAATGGAGAAACAACCGGTCTTTGGAATCTTTTTATACACTTTGATCAGTTTTAGGAGAAAATCGCTGGAAAATTCAATATAGGAGAGCTTGGTGTAAGACGAGATGTAAGGGGGTCTATTTTAGTTTTAAAACCCCACGACGAGGACCCGTATGGGTCCTACTTCTCCAAATCCCTACCCGAACGAGTCCCAGCCTACCCGTACGGGTCCCCTTCTGCCATCAAGGGGGCAGTTTTAAGCCAAAACTTCATAAAAGCACCAGGGGCCCATCCAGCCTAGATCAGGGGCCAACCCTACTTCTTTTAAACTACGTATTTTTGTCCACCGGGTGTAGAAAATATTCCTCAATAAGCGAGTCTTACAAGGAGGCACTTCCCCAGTAGAAAAGAGCCTGCATAAGGACATTGCTCCACTCCCCAGCAATGGAATTAGTCAAGGGGCTTCCCCCCGCCATCGAACACCCTAGGGGCACCCACCCTAGGGGCACTCCTTAGTAGTGGAATCAATCAAAGAGTATCCCCCAAGGGGTACTCACCCTGGGGGCATCCCTTAGTAATCGGCTGAACTCAATATTTCTCAAACTTAATTTACGGTTCATTGAGGAGCCAATCCCTACTAGCACATCTTCATTCTTGATTGAAGGGGCAAAAATTTTTGTTTACAACAAAGTAAATCAAGAATTAAGACGTGTCATCTCAGTCAGTAACTAACTCAGTGTTTTTATTATCTCTTAAATAGGTTATTCAAAATCCCCAACAGGAGAGTCATCCACCTTAGGAAAAGGATACACCATCAGTCAGGAGAGTCATCCGCAGCAGGAAAAGGATACATCACCATCAGCTAGGAGAGTCATCTGCCTTATGAAAGGGATACACTAGTAGGAGAGTGATCGACCTCAAGAAAGGGATACCTCACCATCAGTCAGGAAAGTCAATTCACCTTAAGAAAGGGATATGAGGAGAAGTCATCCGCCTTAGGAAAGGGGTACCCCACTAGCAAGAGAGTCATCCGCCTTAGGAAAGGGATAAACCCCGCAGGAGAGTCGTTCGGCTCAAGAAAGGGATACATCATCAGTCAGGAAAGTCTATCTGCCTTAGGAAAGGGATGCGAGGAGAAGTCATCTACCTTAAGAAAGCTATACACACACATTCCCTAAAGAAGTCACCAGAGATATACATCATCAAAGGAAAGTTGATCCGCCTCAAGAAAGGGATACGCGATAGCAAAGGAAAGTCATCCACCTCAAGAAAGGGACACCCAGGAAAGGAGTTTGCCTCAAGAAAGGAATTCACCCTTGTCATCACCTCACGTATAATTTCCAAACCCTTGCTCAAATTGTGATCATACAGATCCGTATCTGCAGTGATCCCACGAGGGGCAGTCTATGAGCACTAGATTTTAATAATCCTTCTTATGAAATGATGATGAGAGCTAGATAATGCTATCTTTTGTAGGTGTTATCCATCAGAGGTGTTCCTACTACTACAAAGCTGAGTTTAGCCAAGTTTGGGGACCTAATCTGCCCTTAGGGACCCTATATGGGTTATGTCTGGTGGTACAGATCCACAAGTGGACCCATACGGGTCAAGTCCCCCATATGCCTAGGAGGGACCTTAAATAGGCCTTATGGCATGTAGATCATGACCATATTAGGAGAAATCAAGTCATGAATTCAATTGTGAGCATGGGATTTTGGAGTCCCTCACACGAGACGATGATGACGTATAAGAGATTTTATTCCTCATTATAAAAATTATTTTTTGGAATTTTTATTACTGATAAAAAATTCTTCATGAATTTTATTTTTGGAAAAATTCAATTTGGCGTGTCTGATAACATGTCCGGTGAGCTCAAACCGATGATTTGCACCTAAAAATTAATTTAGTCCCTAATACCCATAAAAAGTCAAAATAAACCCTAATTATTCAAAAAATCCCGCTTAAACAACTTTTGGGTAGATTTGACCCCACCTTTTCACCTTTTTAGGCTAGGCCATGCTTACTTTTCAGACCTAGCAGAAGTTGAAGCCGCCAGCGGCTTCAGCAATACCACTAACGGCATGAGTTTCTGTAGCAGACAGCTTTTTGCCATACTTACTTAATACCTATCGGATAATTGACTAAAGTAAATTTCCACCAGATTTTAGCATATATAAGGACCCTTCTTTTGCTGAAATGGGGGTTACACACTTCATACTTGAATTTTTAGAGAAATTCATCAAGTTTTAGCTAGTTTTAGTGGGATAAGGTATAGAAAAGGTAAGAAAAGGGGAGTTAATCCATCTTTTCTTTTTTTTTTCTGTACCAAACTCTTTGATATCTAAGTAGATTTTAGGCTTAAAGTCAACATAATAGGGTTTAGAGACTAAAATCCCCCAATCACTACCAAAATCATCACTTTGAGCTCTCGAGAGGGGTCATTTGGATCATAAAGAGGTGGATTCACGGCGCCGAGAGTCTTATAGCTCTTTGGCTTCCATTTTACTTGTTTGTTCTGTTTGTTTGCTGATTTGTGCTTAGTTTTGGGTTTTCGATCGTTTTTCAACCGTTGGCCACTACTGATGCAAGAAAGTGAAACCGTCGGAGACATCTGAAGCCGCCGACGGTATCACTCATGTTGCCAGCGGCATTAGTGATACTACCAGAGGCTTACTTTTTCCCCAATGACTCTACTTTCTCATGGGACCCTTTCTTTATGGTACCTAAAAAGTTGTTTCGTAAGCCTATGTAAATGAAATCGCTAGCAGCATCAATGATGCCGTCGGCTGCTTCATTCATACCGTCGACGGCATGACCTTTTGGACAGTAGATTTAGTTTTTGTTTTATTTCTAACATCTTTTAATTTCTGAAGCTAGGATGTACAGTGCAATGACGGGAGTCCAAAACTCTCCAAAAATAGTCCTCACCCTATAACATGTCGCATTTTTACTAATAATCAGGTTAAAATAACAATCGAGTCTAAAATGCAAATAAAACGAGATTTTTCTCACAAACATCATTCAACACCATTTTTGGCCATCCAACCAAGCTCTATAAAATTTTACAATAAATATGCCATGATCATGCTAACTTGAGTCTTGTTTTGTCGACTAATTATGAATGTTATATGTGATATATCCCGTATACGTGCTGTATTTGTGCTAACCATTTTGTACATGTAGATTTAGGTTAGATGTATGTTAGGCTTTCCGATAGTTTATTTATTGTGTAGATAAATGTATAGGATTTTGAAAGCCATGTAATTATTCTTTAATTTTCGCACTTTACTTAGGATGACTGTAATAATTTATTTATCGCTTTAAATGCTTGATGAAGGGCTAACAATATATAAATCAAAAACACAATAAATAGGGTGGATTAAAACCGAATAACAAAGAATGAAACTTTTAACTTGGCTTGATGTAAAATTGATAACATCATTCGAACTCGGAATCTCTACTTAAGGTATGGTCTACCATTCGATGGGAAAATCATACTAAAATTTCCCGATTGAGCTGAACCGGGTGGAGACTCTATTTTAAGTATGGGATTTCGATCTCGTATCTTTTCAACATTAAAATATGCAAACTATTTTCCAATCACATCACACTCATATTTTCGAAGGATTGATACTCCGACCCGGCTTCACAACTGTCACGTAAAATGTCGTTCACTCACAGTGGCGACTCTGCTGAGGAATGAACTCTTTAAAATTGAAACTTAAAATTTTCAAAAAATTAAAAGATTTAGATGATGTATTGAAATTATTGGCCAAATTAAAACTTCATTCTTTCTTATAACGTTTTATCCTTAAGTGTGTAGATAGTTTTGTAAAATTAGGATGCCCCATTTTACCCGAGAAGCTCACGAAAGTATCACTCATACCCTATGGGAATTGAGGATTCCTAGTGGGTGGATCACTCATTTTAACCAACACATGAACTCCTGTGATCACACCTATTTGGGGAGTGGTTGAGTAACATGGAATAAAGGTAAATAAGAACCTTCTACTTCAATAACCCTATATTAAGTCGCATTAGAAAAGGCATCATAGTCATTTCCCTAAGGAATCAAAACAATAAAAAATACATTGGATGCACTTCTTTGCCATTTGTTGGCGTTGAATTTAACCTATATCCTTTTTGAACGGTGTTATGTGGGAGTCATAAGATCGGAAGAGGGATGCTTCATGTGCTATGTGCTATGTGCTCATGCATTACCCATGCACCGGCTTCAAGGGCTAAAACTTAATCAACTTACCCTTACCAATCTCCATTCATGGAAGAGGTTTAGCAACATCTGTAGGCCTTCTTTTGTACATCCGTTGAGTCACGACATGTCACTATGTATGATGAAAAGTACAAATGTCCCAAATATGTAGGAGGGATAAGAAATCACATCATGACATTACCCCTATATCGCAACCATCTTAGCGAGCATATCATGCTTCCCAAAAACAAAGTCATTCATACAATCCATGACATTACACAATCCATGCATGATCTAATTTCCTACAAGCCATCTGTCAGTTAGGAGGAGGTAAAGTTATCGTCACACCCTAGTTTGGAGAAGGCCAGAGCAGTATTTGATTTGTCATTCTCTTACCCCAGTAGTCAACACAGAAGTTGAAGGGTTACCGTATACTGATTCTAGCGGGGAGTCTCATTCAGATCAGATTTAGTTAGGTCAGAATTCCTCTCATCCAGCCATGTCTTTCCCGAATAATGAAGGAAACCTCCCTTCACCTAAGGATTAGTTAGGCCCTACTCCCACATTGGAAGCAGGACCTCAGCCACCCCTGGTTTTGACTTTGCCAGTGTTATGGCTCAATTTCTGAACTCGGATACATTCTAGGATAGGCTCCAGGCCTGTATGCAAGCTAATGTCCAGGCGGCCAATAAGCAAGCCTTAGAGGATAAGAATTCAGATCGGGGTTCTAAGTCTAACATGCAAGCCTAGAACGGTTCAACATAGATTTTGTCCGGTTCGGTAGGGCCAAGGCTGGTTACTTCTATTTTCCACCCAACACCCTCAACTTAGCCTATGGCAAGTCTGTTCCAATTTTGGCAAGCTTATGCTTTTCTGAAAACCTCAATAACCCTGTTAATCATTCCTTACAATCTGAGACCTTTGGCTTAGAGCTCGGTACCTCCTATATTCACTCATCAGTATCCAGCTTCTTCTAGTGGACTAGTCCAGCCTCCGCCATCCTTTACTCCTCAATTTGTTGTAACTCCCAGGGGCACTACCTATTCCCAAAATCCTTTCAGTAGCCAAATGATTGTACATCCTCGCTTGGGCATTCCTCCACCATGTCCACCAGTCCTGAACCACGACCAGGTCATGCAGCCTCTGAGCATGACACCAGAAGTTGCCCCCTTTATTCCCCAAATGATGGCCTCCCAGTCTAACCACCAGGTCATGCAATCTCCGAGCATGACACCAAAGGATGTAACTTTCATCCATCAGCTGATCAATGACTAGGTCATACAATCTCCAAGTGTGACACCCGATATTCAAGCTTACATCAACCATCTCATAGTTGCCAAAGAACCTGAGCGAGGAGAGGATTGGGTCCCCGATAATTTCACTATGCCTAATATGGCACATTATAATGGGTTAGGTGCCCCTGATTCTCATATTATCATGTATGAAAGAATTATGTGAGTTAAGAAATTAAGTGATAAAGTGCTTGCTGAAATGTTTCCTTGCTCCCTTCGGGGCCTTGCTCTTGAATGGTATCACACTTTGCCTCAACACATTATCACTGATTGGAAACTTCTCTTTGAGGCTTTGAAAGTATACTATGGTTTTAACACCATGATGGAAACAACCCTCCAATAGATTAAGGGAGTTTGCCAGCTGCCCACCGAAACCTTTAAGCAGTATTTTAACTGGTGGATGTCAACCCAAGTTTTGATGAAGTCTATGCTCAGCCTTGAGGAGATGATTGTTAAACTCCTAGAAGGATCTCTTGCCCTTTTTGGCAAAGAGATGACTACTGATTCATTCCTCTCTTATAAGGTTGTGTTCAAAAAAGCTAAGAAAATTGAGTGCAAGGCTGAGTGCGAAAGGGCAGAAAAGGCAGGGAAACCCTGGTTTAGAAAGAATAGTGATACTCAGCCTACAGCTTTGGCACCTGCTAAACCTAAAGCCCCTGCTGTAGTTTAGGCAATCTCTCAAGCCCCTACTACACCCCTAGAAATCACTCAAGCTTCACTGGTAGTCGCTGCAGTTCAACCTCCTCATCCTCCTTTCATTTTAGCTAACCCGTACAAGCTACCACTCCAGGTTATCTTCAAGCATCAAAGGGAAGCAGGTTATATCCAGTCCCTTTAGGAGTATAAACCGCCTAAACCCGAGGACAAGAACAATTTTTGTAATTACCACGTTCAAGTGGGCAATCAAACCAACAACTATAAGGGATTGCTTTTAGTCATCCAACATCTCATTAGTGAAGGAAAGATTACTAAACCTGATAAGGTCCCGAGCACCATGAATAATCCTTTACCGAATTTTAGGAATAAGGTGGTCATGATCCATTTCGGCTTACCTAAAGCCACAATCTTTAAGCAACTTACCTAGAATCAAGGGAGTCGTAATTTAATTTTGGTTATTAGTTTCGATCTCCTATCCAACTCAGTCTTTGATCTAATCAGCCAAGCTAACCCGAGGGTTAATTTAGTTCAGGGTGTGGAAGTAGATCCTACTGCACCTAAGAAGGAAGGTCATAGAGCCCAGCATTTTGTAGCTAAGATAAGGAAGACCAAGAAAGAGCCACTTTTTAGTGTCAATTCCTTTGTTTCAAAGGAAAACTATTCCGATGAAGATGATGGAGTAGTTGAGGTAGCCGAGGCGGTAAGCACTGAATTGTTTAAAGTGGATAAACCTACCGATGTAAAGCCGAATGAACCATTTAAAGTTGACCAGAATGAGCTCTTTAGTGTGGATGAATATGAATTGCTAGACCCAGACTCCGTACCTGATGAACCACCCTATCCTTTTGAAACACGAGCCACTTAGAGTGTCCGACTCGATAGTGTTCTCAACATCACTAGGAGTGGCTGTGTGTATCCGCTTGAGGACCGTTATCTCTGTCTGAATAAGGACTTGGTCCCTAAGAGGTTAAGAACCACTGCAAGGACTCCTTCTCCTCCTCCACCTATTTCGACAAGCCTCGAGGTTGATCTATCATTACTCAACTCAAGAACATTCAAGCTTGCTATAGCATCTGATAGTTGGTTATTGATTTAGATGGGCATCACAAGGGTTTGATTAAGCGATTGCTCAATTTGGAAGCCACTCCGACCACTTTTATTGTTGAAATATGTGCCAAGGTTGGGGAAGCTATTCCTCTAAAGAAGGGACCGCAAATTGTATTTGATCATTTCGACCTCCTACTTGAAGGTAGAGGTCATAATAGGGCCCTATTTATCCAAATTTAGATCCTTGAAAAGACTATACCCTGTGTCATGGTGGAAGATGATTCAACCTTGAATCTCTGTCCCCTGAAATTCCTTCCTCTCTTAGGTCTGTCAAAGGAAATGCTAGAGAAATCCAACACCATTATCCGTGCCTACAATTATTTATAGAGTAGTGTAATTGGGGTCTTTGAAGAGGAAGTTACTGCTAGAGGGATTACTTGGAAAGTGCAATTTACCATACTTGACATTCCATTCACCTACTCTTTGTTGCTTGATCAACCTTGGCTCCACACCTTAGGCGCAGTTCCCTCCACTCTCCATCAGAAGGTTAAGTTCATACATGAGAATAGGTTGATAACTATTAAGGCTAACGCCACTTCTGTTGTGGCTGTCATGGAAGGCAAAGCTAAGTTGGATAAAGGTCTCTATGTTCCTGTGATTCACAAGACTAAGAAATCATCTCCTCTCTAGTATGGTTATCTCCACTCTAGTATGAGGAAAATGATGAAGCGAGCTGGATATAAGCCTGAGAGAGGTTGTGGAATGGATGAACAAGGAATTATCAAGGCCTTAGAACCGAAGGTGCTTGTATGCCAAGCTGGGTTGGGGTATAAGCGTAGGAAGACCTATTGCCGTGTCTACCCTAACTACTATCGCATGGTAACTATCTATGAAATCCAAGGCACGAAGCCTTATAAGGGAGAAGCTGAACCCGTTGAACATAATAGGAAGATATGGCCTGGTTTTGAATTGTTCAAGGATGTTTATGACTTTAAAGCCGGCTGCATGGTTATCTCTACTGAACTCGAACCTACTAAACCTATTATGCCTGTCAATGTCATTACTGATAAGGTTAAAGGTAAGAGGAAGATGTATCTTAAAGATGAGATTGGAGGGAGTGATAAAGAACCCATTGATCAGGAAGTAGAAGACTCTGTGGCTGCAATGACTAAGGCTATGGTGTTTCCAATAAAGAAATGTTGGAAGGGTGAGAGAACCGGGGAAGAGGACTCCATGACTGAGAGTATGAAGAAGCTTGCCAGGGCCCTAACCAAGAAAGTCAATCTATCCAAGGAACCATCACTCACTGTCGACCAGAAGATAGCTCTGGAACATGACCTGGATGCCATTCTAATGAAGACTATAGAGGATGCTCCACCTGCTGCTGACATCGCCACTGAAGCCCCTCTGCCTGCGGAGGATGAAAATATAGATTATATAATTTTCAATATTTCTAATGTATTTGATGCAAACAATGTCACCTATAAGGCTTTCAATTCAATGAATGACTCTCATTTTGCTTACTTGTTTGATTTTTACCTGATGGATCCATGCATTCTCATAACCATACGCATAACGTTTTCGGCATTAGCGATACTTCTTTAAATAAAATAAACCTAAGTACTGATGATAACCCTAAAATGGTAACCATTTCGAATGACTTAACTCGCAAAGAAAAAAGTGAGATAATAAAAAGTGCTTAAAAGACATGTTAATGCTTTTGCCTAGTCGTACAAAGATATGCCTAGAGTTGATTGTCACATTGCCAAGCACAAAATTCTAACCAATCCTAAGTTCAAACCTGTCAAGCAAAATCTCTATCGGTTAAGACCAGAATGGGCAAATTAGGTTAATGCAAGGCTCATTTCATTGAAGTTGTGGAATACCCGACTTGGTTGTCTAACATCATTCCGATTCCGAACAAGGATGGTAGGGTTCGAGTTTGTGTAGACTTCCGAGATCTCAATAAGGCTTCGCCTAAGGATGACTTCCCACTTCCTCACATCGATGTCCTAATTGATAGTGCCACCAGGGTAGCCATGTACTCATTCATGGATGGGTTCTCGGGTTACAATCAGATTCTGGTGGATATCATCGATAAGGTTAAGACAACATTCATTACCAAATGGGGGGTTTATTGCTACAAAGTAATACCATTTAGGTTAAAGAATTCCAGGCCACTTATCAGCACATCGTAACCGGCCTCTTATATGACATGATCCATAAAGAGGTAGAGGTATATATGGACGATATGATCGTGAAGTCTACCACCTGAGAAGAGCACCCCGATATTCTCGACAGATTCATGACTCGTATTGAGAAGTACAATCTCCGCCTGAATCTGAAGAAGTGTGTGTTTAGGGTTACTTTAGGCAAGTTACGAGGACATATGGTTAGTCAGAAAGGAATCAAAATGGATCCTGATAAGGCTAAGGCCATCAGAGATATGCCTCCACCAAAAATAGAGAAAGAAGTCTGTTCAATTCTTAGGGTCCTTATAGTATGTTAGTCTGTTCATTTCCCATCTCACTACCATGGACGAGCCTATCTTTAAGCTATTGGGGAAGCAACAACCAGTGGTCTGGAATGATCAGTGCCAAGTGGCATTTGACAGAATCAAAGCTTACCTCATCGACCCACCCATTCTAAAACTGCCTACCCCCGGGAAACCTTTGATCATATACTTGGCCATCAAAGAGTCTTCTATAGGGGCAATGCTTGTCCAAGAGCATGATGATAAGCAGGAACATGCAATCTACTAGTTGAGCAAGAAGTTGTTGGATTATAAAATCTGGTACTCAATTATAGAGAAAACTTGCACCACCATGGTTTGGCTCACTAAGAAACTGTGCTACTACTTCCAATCCTATTGAGTCTAAACCGTGGCTAAGATTAAACCCACGAAGTATCTTTGTCAATCCCCCACTTTAGCTGACAAAATTTCTCGATGGTTATTACTTATTCCAGAGTTTGATGTTGAATATGTAACAAAGAAGGTTATCAAGGGGCGGGCCGAGGCAAAATTCTTGGCTAATCAGGCTCTTGAATCCGATTATGTCAAAAACTTGGACTTTCCCAACAAATAGCTCACAACCATTAACATCCTCGAGCGTGTGTGGACTGTGTACTTTGATGGTGCTATGAATCGACGAGGACTGGGCCTTAGAGTTATCATTGTCATATCGGATAACAAAATCATCCCATTATCCAAACTCATAGAGTTTGCTGTTACCAACAATGACACTGTCTGTTTGATCTTAAAGCTCTTCTCCAAGTCGGGGCCCAAATGGTGTCTATTATCAGGGATTCAGCTCTTGTCATCAATCAAGTTGTCAGAGATTGGAAAATTAAGGAGGACTCTCTTTGCCCCTATCTCGACGTTGTCCGAGACTTATCCAAAAAATTCAACTTCTTTTTGTGTCATCATGTACCCTAGGATGAGAACCAAATGGCTGACTCTCTAGCTACACTAGCTTCCTTATGGGAAGGACCCCAATAGCAGCCCATCCATCCATTGGTTCTATTGTCAACTAAGACCCCCTACCATGCTTAACAGGTTCAGTAGGTCCTTGCCTTATCCACCGAACCCTGTTGTTTCTCTGACATCATCCTGTTTCTCCAAACTGGATGATATCCTCTGGATTTCTCTAACTCGGACTATACCACTCTACAACAGCTTGCTGTCCAATTTCGAATTATCGATATTGATCAGTTCAAGTGCACCAGTGATGGGTTGCTACTCCATTGCTTAACTGAAATAGAGGCTTAGAAGGTGATTGGTCAGGTCCATACTGGTGACTGTGGCCCTCATATGACTGGTCTCACTCTTATAAAGAAGATTCAGTGGTTGGGATACTTTTGGCCTTAATAGCCAATTGTATCGCCCAAGTTAAATGGTGCTACCAATGTCAGATTTATGGGGATATGCAACATCTACCACCCACTGAGATCCATCATTTGTCTACTCCTTGGCCATTCTCGGCGTGGGGGATAGACATAATCGGTGAAACTTTTCCTTCATCGATAAATGGGCATAGATTCATCGTGGTAGCAGTGGACTATTTCTCTAAGTGGGTAGAGGCCGAATCCTAAACCAATGTCACTGCCAAGAAGATGGCCGAATTCATAGATAAGCACATTATCACTCGGTATAGACTTCCACACCATATAGTCTTAGATAATGGGGTACAGTTCCAAGGGGCAATTGCTGAGCTGATTGAAAAATACAGGATTGAGCATCACCGATCTTCTCTGTATAGATCGCAAGCCAATGGTGCTTTTGAGCCAGCCAATAATTCGGTAAAAAAGATCCTATCTAAGATGATAGTCGATTATAGGGATTGGTCAGACAAGCTACCTTTGACTATTTAGGGATACCGCACGAGTGTCTGCACCCCAACCGATCAAACTCTGTTCTCCTTGGTATATAGAATGGAGGCAATTTTTCCAATAGAAAATCAAGTAAGCTCACCGAGGGTCACATTAGAAGCTAAACTGAAAGAATATGAATGGAATTAGGCAAGATTTTAATAGCTGAATATGATGGATGAACAGAGGTTAAGGGCTTTAGATAATCTCCAGATGTACCAGTAACCCATGGCTCAAGCCTATAACAGCAGGGTTAGAACCAGAAGTTTCCCCTAAAGGCCGGAGATCTAGTCCTTAAATAGCTGAAACCTTATACCACTGATGCAAGGGGAAAATTCAGGCCTAACTGGGAAGGACCATACATGATCAGGAAAGATGCTTAGTAAAGGGGCAGTCAAGCTTTTGGACATGGACAGAAACGACTTTATGAATCCCGCGAACCAAGATAGGCTTAAGTGTTATCATATCTAATCAAAAGAAATAAATCAAAAAAAGCAGCACAAAAAAATGTAGATATAATAATCACCCGCCTTTCGGTCCTTTACTTATTGGGAAAAAATTAGGGTGTTACCTGATGATCGGTATTCTGGAAACTAGCCGTGCAAAAATTAGGGAATATGACCAACCAGCTAGATCGAAAACCCGAAAAGGGCGATCTAGGAAAAAATCAGGGTAAGTGAGAAAGGAGAGAGTGCCTTCTAAAAAACCAATTTAGGCTAGTGGGCACCGGAAGTTAAATTAATGGGAATGGTTACCAAACATCATGTACTTTGTTTTGCTTCACTTAATAAAAGTATCTCTTTTGGCTAAATTCTGAATGCTTATGTTTATGCAAATTTTGTATCCATAAAGTCAAAACAGCTCAAGTGAAAAGAATGTTGAGTTCCCGTTATTCCAAGTCATTGCGCAAAAATAATAAATAAAAGATAAATAATTCTGATAGAGTGAAAAGAGCAAGGTCTATGCAAAAGTCGGAATAAGTCTGCTAGATTGAAGACCCAAAAAGGGCAGTCAAGGCAAAAGTTAAGACAAGGTTTGATAGATTGAGAACCCCTAGGGGCAGTCTATGCAAAAAATAGAACCAAATAAAAATACATATAAAATATAGTTTGATAGGTCTGTCGCCATGACTAGCCTATGCAAAAAGATAGAACTAATAAAAGCACATCTCAAGCTGAACTCCCTACATCATCATCATAATATCTCGAGATCCTTTGCAAGGTGGTCATATGAAAAGGCTCGAATCCCTACTTAGCTCGGTCTCCCTCCAAGTGGACCCATGATCGATCGGATCGTGTCGTCAGTCGTCTAATCTCAGCAAGCCATCCTCTGTAGTGTAAGTCAGTCTTAGTGGTCTCCACATGAGTATGGTCTAGAGTCTCGAAGATGGCCTCCCTGACCCACTTTTCTAGTATGTGGTTCACCAATTTGATCTTGTAGACACTGCTATGATTTTCGAGTAGCCTGGTCAGAACCCTCTACCGCATACCATACTGATGGCACAACCGGTATGGGTTATAACAAGTAATCCTCTCCAAAGCTAGCAACTGAACATAGGATCCCCAGGACTCCATAGCTATATCTCAGATATTCTACCATGGACTGACCCACTATATCTGAGAATCAACATACCCCCTCAAAATAGACACCTAATCCTCGGCTGTCAGCTGGTGAAAATCCCCTCAGATCTATCCTCTCTCACTAAGATGCATGGATAGATACTTAGGCTAACGCGTGGTGCTAAGATCAGCTTGAACTTCTCCATAAGCCACACCTATAAACATTTTTTAGATTAGCATAGGAATTGGAAGTATACTTGAAATGGTAAGGGGCATACCTATATCAGTAGGAAGTGGTCCCCAATCAGGGTATGATCAGTGGAAGCCGCATCCAGGTTCATCAACATCTTGGCTAACCCCACAGTCATGGGGGAAGCACCAATTGACATAGGCCTAATGAGGGTAATCAGCCTGAACAGTGTCGTCACACGAACTCAGCCATAAGCAATAGTGCAACCATAGAAGGCCAAGCAAGATGAGATCTAGGAACCATGCAGCACCACTCTAGCACCATGCTAAGCTGAAATCCCAGTTGGTCACGTAGTCGGGATAGAAAGGGGTCTACGAAGTCTAAATTCCACAACCATCTTGGCACGCCACCAGTACCAAAGTTGAACTCTAAAATTGCCAAAGGAACGCGTTTGGGGCACGGGATCCCCAAGATAGTGTAGAATTCCTCAAATAGCGGATATAACTCAAATGAGGAAAAGCAGAACACTTGGTCCACCCGATCCTAGAAAGTGAGCGCTCCATGAATGAATGCTGGGTTGACTGGTTGCAAAGCCACGTATCAAAAGCCCTATAGTCTGAATTTCTGCAGCTCCTTCCAATCTATGTTTCCCAGAGTTTCTAGGAAGCCCTGTAACTGCTGGCTATAGGATGCCATGCTTGGTTTTGGAAAAATGGCCAAAATCTGAGTTTCTAGAGTTTGAAGTCATCGGTGTTATGGATGAAGCCGCGCCGATATGAGTGAAATCGCCGGTAAAATGGAGTAAAACCGCCGACGGTATGGGTTGCAGGCGGTATTGTCTATATTATTTAGTAAATTGGCTTTTTCTCATGCAGATAGCTACATTAGTGAAGCCGTCGATGTATGGCACTATTTCTAGTAAATTTTAGGCATATTTTAGCCTACTCAAACCTGTATATAAGCTGTTAAAGACCAGTAATCTGCTTCCAAACATATTTTAAGCCTAAAATCCAATTTTATTCAAGCCAAAAGCCCGAAGGCGCAAATGTATCAAAACATCCAATCCTAAACCTAAACAAATCTTAACCAATAATCCAAAACCAAACCAAAACCCAAATTATCCAAACCCCAATGTAATTGAGGTACAAGCCAAGCAGAAAAGTAGAAAATAAAAGTAAAAGCTAAGGCATTCCGTCGCCATCTGCCAGGTGTGATGAGTACTCTAGCTCATCCACGAGGTAACAGTTGACAACATCATCATCTTCCTCTTTCTCCTCGGTCATCGGGACACTACTTAATTCAGCAGGCGCAGCAGGTAGGACATCGAAGAATTGTCCCCTTTTTTCCTTTACGAATGGTGTCTGTTGGAAGTGTGTGATCCATGTTATGCTTACTCCTCCTCTCATGTATAGTAGCATCCAACTGCAGCTTAAACTCACTAACCCGACACTTGATCTCTTCGTTCGATGCCTAAGCCTAGTGGGCATCAGAAAGTGACATGGCCATAAACTCCTACAAAGAAAACAATAACAATTCATATCATTCATAACATTCATACATGCATTTTGTACAACATCATTCCAACATACATTTACCTTGGCGAATAAGGTCTGGGAAACTAGAGTATCCCAGAGTGCAAAGGCATTCCCTGCTATCCACTTAGCTTCCCTATGGGTAACCTAAAAAATCCAAAAAGAAGAAAGGGGCAATCAAAGGACAATCCTGAAGGAGAAATCATATTCATAAAGGATCGTTTTCAAATTTTTGCTAAGCTTACATGTGTGGTATCTGGAGGCATAAATTCCCTAGAATGAGCGCTCGGGGTTATATTCCCTATGCTAAAATCATCGATCATGCCCAAGAGAAGGAAGGACTCCTCCAAAGTAGTCAAAAAGTGCCCTGTCACTATACCGACATCCTCTTGCCTACCCCAGCCTAGCACTCTGCTACTCTTAGGCCTGTTCCTTTTCCTCGAAGGTGCCTGAAAAATAAAAGCAACACAAAAGGCAAGCATAAGCAACCATTTTGAACCAAGAAATTGACATATATGCAAACGAGCACGTTCTTACAAAAGAAGAATGATGCTCCTCATGGACCATTGGCACATTCTTGTCGGCCTCGTCCTCCTCCTTGGGATCACCCTCACCGGCACCTTCTTCTTCCTCCTCATCCTCATTGCTACTCACTTGGCCACCAAGTAGCCATTTTTTATACTGCCTCTTCTTCTTCAAGTGGTACTCGATTGTATCGTCTCTATGGATGCGTGGGTACATAAGGAGTAAGCGCTATATATGGTTATCATAAGAGCTAGGAACACTCTCCGTGACACAACCATTACCCTTTAGATAGGCGGCCATATTAGCCTCAGCAATAATAGCCAGATAAGGCCACCATAGACCCGTGGGAGGTACTAGAGGCACTGGCCTAGTAAAAAGGCCAACATCTCTCTAGCCGCATACCCGCTCTCCTAAGTACCACTCAAAAGATAGGGGGCACTCCATCACAAACCATTGGTCGTCCACATCTTTCCAAACCGTAGCCACTTCCACGAGGTTGGACACCTTATCAAATGGGTCGTGGACAACCTGACCATTCAATCAAACAAAAACAAAAAGCCAATGTAAGCATAATGTAAATTCGTAAATGCATTTTGTCTACTAATGTTTTGTTTAAGTGTGAAACTGGGATAAGAATCAAAAGTCGCATACCGAGCTCATCTACAGGCTCCTTAGTGTGTGTCTATAGTTGGTGGGGTACTTGCTAAGTCCCCCGATACTCCCGCACCACCGGTCGAGAAAGTGTGAACCTGCAATGCCTTGGTCTTGAAATTAATCGGTAGAAGAATCTGGTGCCCATAGGCCAAAGCCTAGACAATCAATAGCTAATAAGTCCAAACATCCAAAAGAGAAAAGTGGGCAAAAACAAGTAAAAGCATAAAAGGGAATAATTAATCGCTTTTGGAAAAATATATACCTGTAAGAGTAAGTGACTCAATCGAAGGACCTTGCCCTTCTTCCTCGCCCCTGCGTCCAGCCCGCGGTAAATCTGTGCTAGAATTACCATGGGAGAATTCTTTTCCTTGATGGTCTTGACATCCTCGATGGTAGAGATCAATGTATAGTTAATCTTACTCGAGAAACCAGGAAGAATAGCACAGTCAATAGTGAAATCACAATGGAGCAGACACAGGCATCCCACTGAGTCTCGGGGACCACCCCAACTTCCATCCAATGCTTCTACATCTCTCCATAAGATAGCCACCCTGAGATGGGCTTCAAACCAAAAAGCTCTGTCACCCTCTTTATCACGGGCTTCTGGAGATAATACTTCTCAATGTAAACATCAAAATGGATGACCTGATTGGTCCAAGACAACCCAGTCATCACCATCACATTAGACGGTATGATGGTCACCTTGCCAAACGTGAAATGGAAAGTGTGAGAGGTCTCCAACCACTTCTTAGTTAGTGCAATCAAGGACCAGTGAGATAGCTTGGGCATCTTATTGGGCAAAGTCCTAGCCAGGTCCCCAAAGTCGGTAGCATCTATTGCATCCCTAAGTACGGGTCCTTCTCATTGATATAGGTAAACCACTCTCCGATGGTCCCCATACCCCCCGTGCACGTGAGCTCATGCAGCTGCAATATAGAATCAGATAACAAACAAATAAGTAATCGATTTTTTTATTCTTATTCCTATAGCTGTTGGACTGGCCGATATCACTGCTGGAACAGTGATGCTGCCGGCAATATCGCTGTAAGCAGCAGTGATATGGCAAATTTTAGGCTTTTTTATAAGGCTTAAAGCCGCCAGCGGCATCAGATCTGCGGGCAGAATCACAGATTCACCCAAAATCGCACCAAAATCACCAAAAAATGTAATTAACCAAACCCAAAGTATAAAATCAATAAAAATTGACCATATAGCACGCAATTTTAGTTTATATACTTTCAATTTAGTATGTTTAACCCCTATGATTGCAAATTCGAAGCCTGAGGCCAAAATCAAAACTTAACGAAATAAAGAGATTCGGGTTTTGCAAGATTAATATAGGCAAAGTGTTTCTCCTTCTCAGAGGTTAGATTTGTTATGGGAGAAGCAATCCCATACCCGTACATCTTGTCGGTTTTCTTCAAACTGTAAGCTACATGCACTGGGCAAACTTTTAGCCCTTTAACAGATGAAGTAGGTAGATCTTTAGGTCTCATGCTCATAGATTTTTGTCCAAATACCTTCAATATTATGAATCAGAGGAAAGGGGAATATATGGATCTTGAAAGAGGGAAGGAAAAGTTGGACTCAGAGTTATTACCATCCAAATAAGGAGTAAAGGTGTTTTAATTTGTATTAAACACCCGCGCGGAATTTGAGGAGTCTGAAACTATCACTCCATGCTGCTGGCGATATCAGCTCATGTCGCCGTCAGTGTCAACCAAGCCGCCAGCGGTTGTACTCTCACCATGGGCAATTTAGACTTTCTTTGACCGGTCAAAAGTGCCACGTGGCACTCTATACTGCCAGTGGTATCAACCAAATCACCAGCGGTATCAAAACTCCCCGACAGCTATTTTAGATGCCTTTTCAATAGGTCAACAGAATCTCGGCTCTAGCCCTAGACATTTTTGGACTTCTAAAACCCTTGTATCTTTAATTATCACATTTTTACTATTGATCAAAGGGGCAAAAATATTTTTGTTGCACAAAATTGATCGAGCAGTAAAAACGTCATCTGAAAATTTGTCTAACCTTGTTTCACTTATCACTCATTGTAGGTACAACTGCAAGGGGCAAACCAAAAAATCCTCATTCTTTGGGCCGCCGGCCACACTAAACATCAAATGAAGGTCCTAACAGAGCCAAAATCTTATCATCCTTCAGGTCCATCCCACCAAACACTAAATAAAGGTCCTGACGGAACCAGAATCTTGTCATCCTTTGGGTCCAGCCCACCAAACACCAAATGAAGGTCATGACGGAACCAGAATCTTGCCATCCTTCGGATCTAGCCCACCAAATACCAAATGAAGGTCCTGACGGAGCCATAATCTTATCATCCTTCAAGTCTAGCCCACCAAACACCAAATGAAGCTCATGACAGAACCAAAATCTTTTCATCCTTTGGGTCCAGCCCACCAAACACCAAATGAAGGTCCTAACAGAACCAAAATCTTGTCATCCTTTGGTTCTAGCCCACCAAATACCAAATGAAGGTCCTGACGGAGCTAGAATCTTGTCATCCTTTAGGTCCAGCCACCAAATACCAAATGACGGTCCTGACAGAGCTAAAATCTTATCATCCTTTGGGTCCAGCCCACTAAACACCAAATGAAGGTCCTGATGGAACCAAAATCCTGTCGTCCTTCGGGTCCAGCTCACCAAACACCAAATGAAGGTCCTAATAGAGCCATAATATTGTCATCCTATGGGTCTAGCCCACCATCCATCCGGCATAATTTCTAAACCCTTACTCTCTTTGGGAGATCATGCAGACATGTAGCAGTTGGGATCCCCTAGTGTGAGCACGGTCCATACCAGACCTGATGATGTCTATGACCTTTTTTCAGGAAATGGCCGACCGGTACTAACAAAGATCATGCTTCACCCCAAGATACAAACCCCTCCGAGGAAATAGAATTCTGACATACTGAAGACAAGCATCGATCGACGATTGTTGAACCCCAACATGTGCCGATCGATGGTTCTCACTTGTGTCGATCTATGGGGACACGTGTCAAAATCCATGTTGACTCATCAAGCCTATAAATTTGACTCAGCAAAGCTATCACCACCCAAAGTTGCATCAATTGACACTTCTTCACATGTGTCGATCGACGCTTATAGGGAATCTAGCCAAGGATGAGCCTACCCTAACAATAGTTATGTCGATCGACACTGCTACATGTGTCAATCGACGCATCTAAAAATCCTATTTAAGGGACGCGATCCCTGCCCTTTCTAACAACAATGATCAGCAATCAGAAAGAAAAATTTGAATGGAAAAGAATTCGATCCTTCCCCTTTCTTAAAATCCTTTGTAGCATCGAGCCTATACCAAAATAGCCCGCAAACTATACCCAGGTATAGACGCCCTTCCCCAAACTATCTTTTAGCCACAAAGCTACCACTAAAACCCCAATACACTCAAAAGTCCACCTACCCAATTTTCCAGGGTTATCTCCACGGAAATCTTGAGGAAATCCCATTTAAAACATGGTCCTAGTCAGTACTGAGCCTTCCAGTCTCTTTAAGTAAACAAAAGGTAACTGAGGGTCAAATTCTCAATTTCCCATGCATTTTTTATCGTATATGTAAGAAGTAGGTCAGCCCTAAATGGGACCACGTTCCATGGGCTAGGCCCGCAAAGGTCGTATCGCTAAACTTATCTCCTTTGTTCATTACAACGAAAAAAGATCTTTCTATAATAAAAATATGCTATATCCAAATTCAAATGGCAAGTAATTATTTCATCCGAAACTAGAATCTCTCTTTTATCGGTATAGGATTCCTACCTAGATCAGCTATACCACCAATTTCTAGGAAGAGCTGATCCGGGTGGCGACTCTAATATTGTATAAAATAGGGACCCTACTCCCGCAATAAAAAGGCTAATCCCTGAAGGAGTCCTCGACCCCTTTATCCAGTTGGAAATGCTAAGTATGTTCTCACATACAATGAGCCCCATGCTTTAGCGATGACTCCCATGCATTAAAACCCGGGAGCCCCGCATTAGCCGTCAAAAAATACAAATAACCAAAAAGAGCCATGAGAAAAAGTTTGCCAGCTTATAGTGGTGACTCTGCTGGGGATTATACTCTTTTTTGATTGATTTTCCAGAAAATCAGTTAGAGATGAAATAATGAAAGTTGTTTGAATTTGGAATTATTAGGATTTACTGCACAGCATCTGCATATGTCCTTCCCAGAAATCCCAGTGTTCTCAATGACATGTCTCTAGAACTTACCTCAAGTTCGTATAGGGGCACGTAGTTGATATTCACCAGCCTGCGTAGTATAATACAATCTGGTCAGCTTGACTAAGGCTCCTGGGTTGGAGTATATTAAACATGAAAAATGGGCTCCTGAACTAGACTAGGGTTCTTGGGCTCAAGTACATAATGCACGGTTGCCATCAACTGTAACCCTATCAGACTTGGCCCTGCATCTTGCAAGACAACCCTAGAAACTTCCCTTAGGGATACCCAATGGAGCAATGGTTGGTAATAGAGGAAAGAACCCCCCACAAAAAGAGAGTACATCCTCACTTACTCTGGGTTGGCAATAGACGAAAGAACCCCCCACCTAGGAAAGATACTCACCACAATGGAGCAATAAGGTCGGAAGGGAGAGATAAAAAAGTACCTATTCTAACAGCTTGCCTATTCAAACATCCCATGCACCGCTAACCATAATTTGCGCGCAGCCATAACACGAAATAGCCACATTATGCAAATGCACCATCATACGTACCCCCGATACAAAGCAAAATGACCATAAAAAAGCTACTCTTAGAGCGTACCAACCGCAATACCCCAGGTACAAAGTAAAATGACCATAGAAAAGCCGCTCCTAGAGTGCACCATCGCATGTACACCTGGTACAAAGTGCAATGACCATAGAAAAGCCTCTCTTAGAGTGCACCAATCGCATATACCCCCGATACAAATCAAAATGACCATAGAAAAGCCACTCCTAGAGTCCACCATCGCATGTACCCCCAGTACAAAGCAACACGACCATAGAAAAGCCGCTTCTAGAGCATACTATCACACGTACCCCCGGTACAAAGCACAATGACCATAAAAAAAACCTGCTCCTAGAGAGCACCAATCGTATGTACCCCCAGTACAAAGTGAAACGACCATAGAAAAGTCACTCCTAGAGCGCACCATCATACGTACCCCCGGTAAAAGCACAACGACCATAGAAAAGCTGCTCCTAGAGCACACCAATCGTATGTACCCTCGGTACAAATTTAAACGACCATAGAAAAGTCATTTCTAAAGCACACCATCATATGTACCCCTGCTACAAAGCACAATGACCATAGAAATACCGCTCCTAGAGCGCACCAATCGCACGTACCCCTAGTACAAAGCAAAACGGCCATAGAAAGTCACTCCTAGAGAGCACCATTGCACGTGCCCCAGTACAAAATGAAACGACCATAGAAAAGCTACTCCTAGAGCGCACCATTGTAAGTACCCCCAATACAAGGCAAAACGACCATAAAAAAGTAGCTCCTAAAGCGCACCATCACATGTACCCCCGGTATAAAGTGATGCAACCCCGACATCAAATAACACAATGCACTCACGCATCATAGACAATACACATACAAGTATCTCATGAATCATGCCAGAGATGTCCATAGGATCATGCATCATACATAGGGACATGCACTAATCCATCTTTATTTTAGCTCATAAGATCAAAGCTATGCGTAGTATCATCCCCACTAGCACCCAAAAAGAAGCAGCCTCAGAGAAGGGCACCTGAGGGGACAGATTTCAATGACGCAACACTCGCAAACCAGGTTGATGAAATGGCCGATCACTGAAAGGCAACAGTCAAGGCAGTCCAAGACATGATTCTGTTAGAGCATTTGGTTAAGAAGTTTGAAGTCATAAACAATATGAGAGCCGTTAAAGCTTCAGACTCCGGTCTAGATGATAAAGTCACAGAAATTGAGAAGAAGTTCTCATATTTCGAAGAAATGCTTCCCAAACTAAAGCGAATAACGGGGTCATCCAGCACCAGGTACATGGACCTGCAAAAATTTGAGCTGGCCATACCGGAACCATTACCCGCCAATTTTGTTATGCCTTATGTCCCACCATTCAAAGGCATAGGGTTCCTTGAAGCCCACATTGAGGGGTACCTATGCATTATGATGAGTATGGGCATTCCTGAAGTCCACCGGGTGAACCTATTTCAAACAACATTGCGAGTTCTAGCTACCAGTTGGTATATAAGAATGACCAGCCAAGTAAAATCTAGCTGGAAGTTGATCAGTACCACCTTCATAAAAAACTATGCTTACTATGTCAGAGTAGAAACAACCTTGTAAGACTTAGAAAGGGTCTGATAGGGTATCAAATAGCCCTTTGAGGCTTACTACCGCAAGTGGGTCGCCATCCAATCACTGGTGGATGGTGCCCCAAAGATGGATGCCCTGGTTATTAAATTGGTAGAAGGGTGCAATCCGATGTTCTAAGAAGAGATGAAAATGAAAAAATTCCACACTTTTAGTGATGTCTTGGAGTATGCTAAAAGAATTGAAAAATACGACAAAGAAGAGCGTATTAGACAAGAGGAGGCAGCCTATTATGCAAAAAATAAACCGTATGACAGGGTGGCTCCTCCAAAATCATACCAGCTAAAACCTTCCTATGTCAAGAGGGAAGAAAAGAAAATGGAGGCGGTCACCGCCACAATCATACCAGTGCCTCCTCAACCAATCTCACCATGGATCGAATTGCTGTCTCAGATATTCACCAAATTGAGAAAATCTGGGGGCATGTAAAGCTTAAAGCCCTTCGTACCCCCATCTCCAGCTTATAGGGATAATTTTTGCCCATCTCATGTGGTAAAAAGGAAACAGGACCAATGAATGTGTTTGATTGCTATGCGACCTCCAGAAAATGGTTTAGGAAGGAAGCCTTGAAGAACCAGAATGGAAGTCGAGTACTCAAAATAACCCACTCCTGAACTTTGAATCCCCATTCAATGCTATCCTTCTCTATGAATATGATAACAGTGGGAGGGATAGCACCCATTTTGATCCTGATTGTGGGATAAATAATATTGAGTGGGAACTCATGGAAATAGAGAGAGTGGACACTTGTGCAAAAGAATTATGGGAATCCAGAAAGCTCACGGCTTTGGCAATAGAAGGACTTAGATATAAGGGAGATATAGATGCAGTCACATTCTTGGCCCATTTCTATAACCTCCTGGTAGTGCACGATATCCCACATAATGGTATAGCCACCGCTTTCCCTATACTTCTCGTAGAAGACGTAATGGACTAGTACCTTACCTTATCACCTAGATAGTTATGGTCTTGGGGAGAATTAGAACACCAATTCTTGAAAGATTTCCCTAGTGATGGGATTAGAATCTTCTAATAATCCCTTAATGCGAGCAATCAGGCAATATATCTTATAGAACACAAAGAGTCCCCTATTCCCGAATGGTGGCAATCAAGTAATACAACGGTATGACGGGCATACTTAATAGCTGTGGGCCTTATAAGTATTAAAGATGATGGAATTGAGGTAGGACCTAACATGGTTAGCCTCTTTGACTCATTCCAACAACTCAGTAGTGCCATAACCCACCTTTTCCAACCATATTCCTTGATGATAAGGTTTCCAATTGGTACAGCAAGCTGCCTATCAAGCTTTACTGGGATCTCACCACTATAAATGCTAGCTTGGCACGTACCTTCATAAGATGTTATTCTTTGGACCTGGTATTAAGCTGAGAGTCAGCCACTAAGAGCACGACTACATCTCAACAAGGATGACGCCGAATCAATACTCTGTGAGGCATTATTCATTAATGCCATCTCACTTGATGAAGGAGAAGAGTGGGGGTTAGTTAACCAAGATGAGGACCCTTGCTTGGATGACAATCCCATATTTGACAAAATGGACATGATCGAAAGAATGTCGGCTTATGAGGATGAACTTAGGTCACGAGGCCTACTCCGTATAGCCGATTAGGAAGGAAATGAGATCAGGTTTTTAGGAGACTCTAACCTGGTCAAATTCCTGAGGTGGTTCCTCCAAACTTTGGAACTATATGGAATCAGCATCTTAGGGGCACCAACCTTGTTTCCTATGTTCATAGTCGAACAGGCACAAGTCTAGTATTCGCGAATCCTCCCCCATCGATGATGGGATTGGCAATTAATGTGCTAGAAATTCATCCAAGCATTTGCGCCTCACATGCCACTTTTTAGGAACGACGATGGATCCTAATCTTGGGTCCTTCTGCCTTCCTCCAAGTGCATAAGCTTCGGGCCTATTTATGAGAGATATGTAAGCATGCCCGAGGACAAAACCGTACATATGATCCATTATACCACCATCACTACACTCATATGATGTGAGGAAATGCCGGGCCTACACATATTCAAGGAACATGTACCTCACTTGAATCCTCACTTTGAGATGGGAGAAAGCAATAGAAATCCCCATGAAGGAGGTCCTTCAAATGTAGAAGTCGTATCCCCCAAGCCACCTCAGTTTGCTCATCCTCAGCCTGAAGGTGACCACAGATATTTGAGAGATGATGAGTCTACTCACATCCCAAGAAATAGTGGACTAACTCGGTGACCACAAGGCATAGCATACCCTGGCCTCATGCCAAGTAGGCCCATGCCATATGGCATAACTACCACAAAACCACAATAGGATAACAACCCTGATTATCCAAGTAATAATGAATACACGACGTTAAATGAACATGTCTGGACAATCCATGCTAATCCTCAATTATGAGCACCCGAGCTGGTGTACTTTTTGGATCCACCACCAGAGGGGATTGTGGGTCCCCAACCATCGCCAGACCCTAAATCCTTGCATTCTCAGTTAATAAGAGAAGAGTTATAGGGAATCACGGATGGATCCCCTACGAAAATCAATGCAATCGGGGATGAAGGCCTTACCAAAAGACTAGTTTTCTAGAGAATCCAATAACAAAATAGGAGTCCCCCATGACAAAGAAGACATAAGCGCAATACTCCTGTTTGACCTAATGGCATTCACAAGTATACAATATGACCAAAGATTCTACAAAAGGCTCAATGTAGGCTATCAATCTGCAGTCACCTAGGAAGCCACCCACAGGACTATGCTCTTTCCTGAATTACCACCAGAACTTGGGTATGTTGGGAGTGGGCACCCTTGAATCTAACTCGCCATATTCACTAAGGTGATGAATTCAAGAAACAAACATTATCACCGTTAGCCTGAAATTTTTGGGGCCACCCTTGAAGGAATAGCGTTGGAGTGGTATAATCGGACTTGGAATAATCCTGCCACACGCCGCTACTGCTTCTTCTGGGGAATTCTAAGGAGGAACCCGATGAAGGGCTAAGAGGAGATCCACCTAGGATGGAGCTGTACCCCAGGGACGGGCTCGCGGCCTAGGTATCTATTCTTTACAAAGGTGCCCCAGCTAGTGGTTGTGAAGATACTAGATAGATTGGTACTAGCTTAGTCCGACATTATTAACATGATCA
This sequence comes from Euphorbia pulcherrima, assembly GCA_947683365.1. Classification (NCBI taxonomy): domain Eukaryota; kingdom Viridiplantae; phylum Streptophyta; class Magnoliopsida; order Malpighiales; family Euphorbiaceae; genus Euphorbia; species Euphorbia pulcherrima. The sequence continues at coordinate 35,104,701 of CANTUS010000015.1, read as the reverse complement.
GGGGGAATGAGCCACAAGCGCATGTAATAGATAAGATCCTTCGGGCAAATCCCTCCATAGCCTTGTTGATGGATGTTCACTGTAAGCTAAGGGGCACAAGACCCCCGACTCTGAACGCTACTAAACCCATACGTCTAAATGACATTCCCCTAGAGGAAGACTTCAATGAGTTTGCAGTGTTCAAGCCCAAAGACACCTCTGAGGCTCAACTAGAGCACGTTAACCATGTCACCCAAAGTGGGAGGGTCTACCAACCACAAGTATAACTTAACCCTAATCCTATAAATACTCCATCGATAAATAACCCGATGAAGGAGGTCGGCACCCCTATGGTCGAACAATTGATAAATAAACCTATCAAGATGAGTGTTTGGGATCTTCTACTAGGATCCCAGGCGCACAGAAGGGCTATTATATAGAGATTGATGGAGATGGAACCACCATCACTAGCCTCTCCAGCGGAAGAATGTGCCCTGATAGGACATGGGGTTCCTACAGAATCCCTCGACATCACTTTCTCCACTATAGATTTGCCAAATGATGGGCAACACCATAACCGAGCCTTATACTTAAAAATTGAGATCCTGGATCGGATAATGCCTTGCATCATGGTAGATGATGGCTCTACACTCAATGTCTTTCTGTGAAAGATCTTGCCGATCCTGGGACTGAGTGAAGAAATGCTCAAGAAATATGGAATAGTTATTAAAGCATATGACCATTTAAAGAGATCCATCTTAGGGACCTTTGAGGCAATGGTAAAAGCAGGAGAAGTTGAAACTCTCATGACTTTCACCGTCATTGACATTCTTCTTACATTCTCCCTACTACTTGGACGACCATGGTTCCATACGTTAGGGGGTGTCCCTTCCACTTTACATCAAAAGCTGAAAATTCCCTATAAAGGGAGGATAGCAACCCTTAAAGCAGACAATGAATCTACCATGGCCGCCATACAAGGCACCCTGGAACACATAGATGGGTTCCTCATAGCCACCATAGGAAATAATAAAAAACCAACTCAGTGGTTTGAATGGGCAAAGAGTTACATGGATCAATGCTTAACCCAGGGAGTCAGCCTCGGGGTACAAGAACAAGGTCTCTCGAGTTTAAATTTATGATAGGTTCCTATAATCCCTCTGTACTCGGTTATCGGGGCTGGGGTCGACAAAGAAGTTAGGCCTGAAGATGCCAAATGTCCGAGATCTTTGATCGTTCTGGTGAAATCTTATATCAAGGCAAATTAGAGCCGGCCAAAACTGAAAGAGGAGAGGTGCCTAGCTTTGAGATATTCTCTGATGTCACGGATTTTAGAGGCTCCACTTGCTTGGCTAATTACAAGAGGTAGACTGAGAAAAGGAAAGCCTCGCCTGAAGAAGAAACCCCCAAAAGTCAAAACATGACAAGTCCGTCGTGACAGTTAAGTGTCAAAGAACTAGCGGTAAGGTTCGAGGATAGGAAGGCTGAATCAAGAATGCAAGGAGAAGAACTGACAGAAGAGGGAATGGACAAAGTGATCTTCGAATTGGCATGGCTCATGATAAAAGGGAAGTCCAAGATTGGAGACACAACCGCCAGCAGCAGCGCAGAAGTTCCAAACGAGGAAGCTCTTATCCCAGAAATTGACAATGATCTTTCACTTTCTGATGTTTTTAGTTGAACAACTTGTACTACAAAAAAGATAATGGCAATAAAATGAACAACTTTACTTATTTGTGTGGTGCTTTTGATTACATGCATTCATTTCATCATACATCCAACATTTTTAGTGTTCATGATACTCCTACTAAAGAAATAAATTTGGGGACCAAAGATGACCCTAAAACGGTATCAATTTCTAGTGACCTCAGTCCTAAACTTGCGGCAGAGCAGATAGAGGTACTTAAGTCACATGTAAAGGCATTCACTTGGTCTTATGACGACATGCCTTGGGTTAACAGGACCATTGCGGAACATAAAATCCCTACCGACCTGAAAATGTGGCCGATTAAACAAAAACTACAAAGATTAAGGCCTGAATGGGCTGAGAAGGTCAAAGAAGAAATAACCAAGAAAATCAATGTTAAATTCCTCAAGGTTGTTGAGTACCCAAAATGGTTAGCCAACATGCTACCTATTGCAAAGAAAGACGGGGGGGGGGGGGGGGGGGGGGTCCGAATCTATGTCAATTTCTGAGGTCTCAACAAAGCAACAACAAAAGATGACTTTCCTTTGCCCTACATAGATGTGTTAATCGACAGCGCCGCTAGAGCAACTATGTATTCCTTCATGGATGGCTTCTTGGTATGGAACCAGATATTGATCAATGTCATTGATAAATTCAAAATAGCCTTCATCATGGAATGGAGAGTATACGGTGACAAAGTCATACAATTCGGACTAAAAAATGTAGGGGCAATGTACCAAAGGGCAGTCACGAACTTAATACATGACCTGATCCATAAAAAGGTCAAAGTATATATGGATGATATCCTAGTAAAATCACCAACCCCTAAGGAGCACCAAGCTGTGCTCAATCGGTTTCTCACCCGGGTAGAGAAGTACAATCTATGGGTTAACCCGAAGAAGTGTGTCATTGGATTGACCTCTGGTAAATTGCTAGGTTATATTGTCAGCCAATGAGGCATAGAAATCGTTCTAGACAAGGTAAAGGCAATCCTCGATATGCCTGCACCTAAAACTGAAAAGGAGGTCCAAAGTTTGCTTGGATCGCTATAATACGTCAGTAGGTTCATTGCCTGCAAACCTATATTCAAGCTCCTTAGAAAGCAACAACCTGTTGCCTAGAACCCACAATGCTAGTAAGCCTTAGACAAAATCAAGGCTTACCTATCCAATCCATCAGTGTTAAAACCCCCTATACCAGGTAAACCTCTCACTTTATACCTGGCCATTGAAGAAACCTTAGTAGGGGCAATGTTGGTCCAAGAATACGAAGACAGGAAAGAACATGCCATCTACTACCTTAGCAAAAAGCTCCTTGACTATGAAACCTGATACACCATAGTCGAGAAGACTTGCACTACCATGGTATGGTTAACCAACAAGCTTAGACACTATTTTCAATCATACAAGTTACAGGCTATCGCCAAGATGGATCCTATAAAATACCTCTGCCAAGTCCCATCCTTAGTGAGAAAGTTATCCCGATGGCTTCTGCTCCTATCAGAGTTCGACATAGAGTATGTCACTAAAAAAGTCATCAAGGGATGAGCAGTAGCTGAATTCTTAGCTAGACAACCATTGGAATTCGATTACATAGAAGAACACTAGTTCTCGGATGAGCAGCTGGCCATGGTGACTAAGAAGCCCTAAAAAATGGACAATGTTCTTCAACTGTGCAATAAACCGCAAAGGAGCAATGCTAAGGGTCATTATCATCACCCTCAAAGGAGGGATAATTCCATTGTCCAAATGATTAGGATTCCCAGTAACCAACAATGAGGCAGAATACAAAGCATGCCTATTTCGCTTAAGTTTCTTACTTACGTTGGGGGCAGAAGAGGCAAAAATCATTGGAGATTCTGCTTTACTCATTAGGCAAGTCATCGGTGATTGGGAAGTAAGGGGAGAGTCCCTTTGACCCTACCTTGAAGTGATCTGGATGAAGGCATCCCTCTTTGGGAAGTGTGAATTCTAACATGTGCTACGAGAGGAGAACCAAATGGCAGACTCCTTGGCCACTTTGGCCTCCATATGGGAAAACCCCGAACAGCAACCCATAAAACCCATAATAGTAGAGGTTACTAACACACCTTATTAGCTCACCACAGTTGTACAAATCTTTATTGATCAGCTACCATGGTATAACGACATATCCTAGTACCTATAAAATGGGAGCTTCCCTATAGAAGCTACGGATGCCGACAGGACGACCCTACAAAAATTGGTCGTTCAGTTCAGGCTCATCAAGGGGCAGTTGTTTAGGATATCTTCTGACAGGATTCTCCTTAAGTGTCTAAATTAGGAGGAAGCCACGGAGGTCATGAAAGAAGTCCACGTAGGGTCATGTGGCCCCCATATGAATGACGTTATGCTAAGTAAGAAAATACAACAGATGGGTTACTTTTGCCTAACTATGATAACTGATTGCATGAGCATAGTCAAGAAGTGCCACGAGTGCCAAATTCATGGCAACATCGGTCACCTGCCGCCAGTCTAGCTGCAACACTTAGCTACGCCTTAGCCCTTCTCCTCTTGGGGCATCGATATAATAGGAGAAATCAAACCATCCTCAACCAACAGCCATGAATTTCTCATAGTAGTCATGGAATACTTTTCAAAATGGGTTGAGGATGAATCCTACACAGGAATTACTACTAAGAAGATGGAAAAATTCATTCAAAGGCATATCTTTGCACGATACTGTGTGCCTCATCACGTAGTGTCTGACAACAGGGTGCAATTTCAAGGCAAAACCGTAGATCTATAGGAACGACACAACATCAAACACCACCGCTCATCGCCCTATCGCCCTCAGGCCAATGGAGTAGTAGAAATAGCCAATAAGTCTGTGAAAAAGATCTTGTCCAAAATGGTAGTTACCCACCGAGATTGGGCCGATCATCTCCCTTAGGCCCTCTAGGGCTATCAAACCAGCATCAAGACCCTAACGGGGCAAACACTATACTAAGATGAATGGGCCAGATCCCGTCATGAAGCACTCAACACTATCAATAAAAGGCGCCTGCAGGCCCTTGATAGCTTAAGAAGGTACCAACAATAATGGCGTGGGCCTATAATAACCGAATAAGGAATGATGACACGCCTCTTAAAGCCGGCAACCTCATGTTAAAATAGGTCAAAGCCACTCATACTGACCCAAAGGTAAATTTTGCCCAAATTGGGAAGGACCGTATGTGATAAAATGAGTTCTTAGCAAATGAGCCGTAAGAATCATGGATATGGATGGGAACGAGTTCACAAATCCCATCAACTAGGACAAGCTTAAGTTGTACTACGTCTGAATACCAATTCAAGATAAAGGAAAATCACATTGAAAAAGTCTAGATATCATTCCCCGATTTATATCTTTGTGAAATCATGATTGCTGAAAATGAAAGTTGTAAGATGAAATGAAATTCATTAAACAAAAGCATGCATACATTGAAGTAAAACATTCATGCCTAAAGTAAATTCAAGGCTTTATTTCAAAACTTATAACATAACCCAGTGGCTAGGCCTGCTGTGTGATGGCTAGAGTGGCAAGTGATCACTAGCCTGGCTACTTCAGTAGGTGCTACCTTGATGGCAGAAAGCCACTCCAAGTACGTTTCATCGTAGTAACTCATTGAAGGGTAGCTCATAATTCATGATAACCAATGTGCGGCTCTCCCACTTAGTACGAACATGGTCTGGCCACAAATGCCCCCAAGGCTTCGTAAGAGGGACAGAAACATACTCGGGCATGAATTAAGGATGACTATACTGTCACCCCACACATTTTGGGAAATAGTAGGACACTTGCTCTAAGCCCAACAACTGGACACCTTTGGGTACGGTGTGGGTAGTCACCTCATCGATCTTCCACCAAGGGAAAACCTACCTAATATCCCTCTTGGTCAACCTATTCAAAGAGTACAACCATTCATGCAAAGATTGATTCCTATATTGCCCAGGATGCATCCCTGGGCTCCAAAAAGCCATCGGGGTATAAGAGTTTAGTGGCCCGGATGGTTCCCGGATAATCTTCAAATGCTCCACTAGCCATATCTGCCATAAAATAAAGCATGTAAGCCATGACCAACAAATTTTACGACAGCAATAAAGGAAAAGAATGGTCAATATACCTGAAGGAGGAGGCTGCTTCCTCTCACGATTGCAACCCCATCTACGTGAATGGAGTCCATATAAATGAAATTTTCGGCCAGAACCACAGCCATGGGGGATGATCCCTCTAGAGTTTTCCAAATCATGAAGACTAATGGAGGACTATAGACCCCGTTATCTGACTCACACAGAAAGTTGCCCACAAGTAGCATGGTAATGACAGGTGCCCAACTCTGATGATTGGTAAGGATGGAGGAACATATCTCTAAAGCCACCCTTAAAATTAATCTTAGGTGTTCAGGGTTGGTAGATATAATTCGATTCCTCTGACGTTCTGAAAGTCTGAGAAAATGCATGCCATACTGCTCCATGGCAGCACCATAATCAGGCACCGCGATGTCCTGACTGCACGAGATATCCATGATAGTACATAATTCCTTATAAAGCGAACACAACTCTTGATTATTGAAGCAAAACACATGGTCAAGAGGATCCCACAAGCTCAATGTGCTCTACAGAAATACATCATCCAAAGTGAGGTTGTAATAATATCGCATATTAAAAAGATTTCTGACTTAAAGTTGATTCCAGTCTTCCGAACTAAAAGTCCAAAGATAATCCACCAATCCTAATTTAAACCTATCCATGTCGACGTGGCTGCTGCTCAACAAAGGCTATGATGGCTTGCAAAATCAAGTGAACTACACAAGGAAATCACAATTTTCAGAAAGCCTAGCGAAGCTATAAAACATGCATGTTAAAAGCAGAAAATAAACCATCCATAAACAGGGTCGCCAAGAACCCACAAGTATGCTAGAAAAACAAAGAGAGTCAAAAGTACGCCCAATCCAACCATCAATGTATGAGGTTCTACTGCCACGTAGGGCCTAGGGGAAAACAATAGTGAAGGCCTAAGACTAGCACCTAATAATAAAATCCTCCTAAGTTGCCCGGATGGATGGGGTCGCCCAGATGTGCTTACGGTACCTCACTGCTATCTCCCTCCTTAGCTCTCTAACTTGGCATGATCTGAAGATGTGTCACAAGTGGAGGAACTAATGCATACGGTAGAGTCGGTGGAAACTGAGCACCCATCCCCGAATAACTCGTCGGACTAAATTAGCCTGGCATAGGGCCTTATGGCGAATACATGTGCTGAGACTGCAAATATCCCATAGGAGGAGGTGTCCATATTGGCTTTGCTGAAATCTTGAAGAAGGAGGCTATCCGTATTAGCCCTGTTGATATCTAGAAGGTTATCTGTACTAGCCCTGCTAAAAGCCCGAGGTCCCTGCCGGTGGAGCCACTCGATGGCTGCCTCTAAGCTAATCTGCCTCCGCTTGCAATTTCCAAATTCTATCATGCATATGAACCATTCATACATAAGCAAACATTCACGCATTCTTATTATATTGACACTTTCAGGTCTTACCACCATCTGGTGATTATTCCTGATTAAAATGTTATAGAAGTCAAAAAGCAAGCGCCCGTCCCTCTCACTATCTTCTCTTGGCACCTGTCAAAAGAAGCAGAAAACATCAACACAGGCCTAATAAAATACAAAACACAACATGACAAACTTACATAGGTCGTAGTGGAAGGCGTAAAAGTCATATTCATTTGAGTCGACTCATCTGCCCAAAAAGCTGGAATATAGAAAGATAAGTTAGGTCGATAAATTTGTTGCCCTGTTGGGATATTGTAAGCTTGGTAGCCTGTAACAACACTAGCGTCAACACCTGCTGAATGTGGACCCATGTTCTTTTACTCTGCAAAATAAAGGCAAGATCAGTATCTCAGAAACCTAAGGGGAAAGAAAAACTAATACAAGGACACAAAGGCATACCCCCTGGGATGCGGTCAGCTCCTCCTCCAGCCACTCTAGTGAAGACTCATTCATAAAACTACGGTACAAGCCCGCTTCATCGATTAGCTCCACAGCCACGCCATCCCCTTTCAAAGTTACAAGGTCCTCAGCCAGCTCCGGCCAAAACAACCACCTCAAGAGTTCCGGTGGCACTAATCTCCTCTATGGGTGTGTCACACTACGCCACCCTCTCACCTGGTACCACTCTTCGGAGGAGGGACTCTCCAGAATAAGTCTCTTTGGCACTAACTACCCAGCAACTGCCATAACTCCACTCTATCTAGTCTTATCTCCCCACGGATCATGTTTTACCTACAAAATGTACAAGGTCAATTTTAAATCACCATGAAGGCCCGTGGCCTAAAAGATTCTATAAAGCAAAGAAACTCACAGAATCAAAGGAAAGCCCTCTAAGTCAGTTCTCAACATTGATAGTATCAAGATTTCCCCAAGCAACGAACCAAGCAGGGAAGCCAGGGAACATAGGGATGTCCGTGCGAGCCTCGGCCTTTGAAGGCAGCAGAAGATACCCTTCTCAAAACCCCAATCCAGCAAAAGACACAACAATTAACACATAACATAAAAAAACATATACGCAGAAAAAGGGGAAAAAGTGCGAGAAAACACTCGACTTTACCTCAAGAACAAGCATAGAATATTTCAACTCCTTAGTATGCTTCCTCGCACAATGATCTAGTGTCAAGCACAGTTGACCAAGCACGACTCTACCCTAGGCCATCTCTTTGAACTTTTCCAATTTAATCAAAGAACCCAGTAGGTTCAACTTAAGGGCCGAATTACCAATGGGAAACAAGGTGTTGGTCAAGGCGTACATCATAAAGGAACAAGCGCACTATTCTTGGGCTTCAATGCTAGCAAGGGCCCTATTTTCCCGGGCCGACCAATAAAGGTATAACAACTTAATGGGGATCTCCTTGTCCTCACTAGCAAACCCCAACAACTTTAGCATGAGCAACGGATCATAGTGGCCCATATTCATGGCATAATTAAAATGGATAACCTCCCTGTCAAAGCACAATCCCATAATAGCAGCAAAGTCAAGTGATATGATAGTGTACTCCCCGTACGAAAAATGAAAAGTATGAGTCATGTCAGACCACCTCCTTAAAATGGGTGATACGTGAAAATTAGATAAGCTTCCTCGGGATTAACTTCTCGAAGAACGCCCTAAATCTTGAACGTTCTAAGATTCCTTTTACATCAGGGGAAAGAACTTTCCACCAAGTACTAAGGTCCGAGAAATTGCTAGTGCCACGATGATCGACCCTCTATGAAAACAAGAGCAACAATGTATCAAAAATTGTGCTTATAGCTATTAAGCCAAGATAGATAAAAGATTGCTCAAAACATCAAGATTAGCCCTTCCAAAGTCATACTTATAGTCACTAAGGAAAGATTCCCCTACTTACGACTATTTCACATAAACCAAACAAGCTTATAGCCGCTAAGAAAGTTCACCATGCCAAGCACAAATGTCCAAGTTTATAGTCATTAAACCACCCTAAAATCAAGCAAACTATACATGGGAATTCCTGAGACATCACAAGACTTATAGTTACTAAGTTATCCTAATATTCCCAAAATTCGCACAAAACAGTAGTAATATACGCAAAATGGAACATCCCCAAAAAAAATTTTCGCAAACCATAAAAAGTTCAAAAATACCAGAAATCGCAAAAAAATAGATTTTCAAGGACTTGTGTCGATCGACACTTATGTGCTTCGATTGATGCTTCTCCAAAATCTAGAAGTGTCGATCGACGCTTATCCCAAATTTCCAAAATCACAGAATGACTTGCAAGTAATTTACAGTGACACATAATCAACAATAAATTCAACAGAGCATGTAATTCCTAAAAGCATGCCAATTCTCAAAATCAAAAGAGGAAGTTAGGAAATTTATGGGAATATGAGAAAGATGGTGGGTAGGTTTGAGTACGAGGGGAATGGCATCGCCCTTGGCCATGCCGTGAAACCTCCTATTTATCGGGAGTTTATAATTATTCTTCGTGCCCACGATCAGAATTCAGACCATCTCTCCATGAATATCCACCTCCATCACCGTTATGGCCTCACGACACAATCAGTAGACGTCATAATTTTTGTCCCCATCATAATGAATGAAAACTAAAGGAAGATCAGGAGAAAGGAAAGTACAAAAAGGCCAAACATTGTTCCTGTCTCGAGAAAGAAAAGGCAGATAGGAGTGGTTTGATGAATAGTATGTTCTGTTTGCAGGAAAAGTGCTAATTTTATATAATTCTGAGTTGCGTCTCTTGGCTCTCCTTTTAATGATGGAAATCACTTCGGATTTAAATTTGAAATTCGAAAAGTTGTACTGATCAACACCCCCCCTTGTGTCGATCAACACATGTAAAAAAAGTAGCTGATTTTTGTCTCTTCAATTAAGATTGCAGTGCCAATTAAAATCCTAATTTTAGAAAATTGCATTCTTCAACATGAAAATCATTTTTCTAAAACTGGCGGGCCCAAAAGAATTTTCACACCACGGGATTCTTTTTTCCTAAAAATTTTCAAAACCATTCAAACATTAATTGATCAAAGGGGAAAAAAATTTCAAAAATTGGTCGATATAATAATGTTGACTAATCCCGACAGAAACACGAGCACTATTTCACTCACCGCACCTACTTCGAGTATGCAAAAAATTTACCTCAGCGGTGTAAGTTGTTGTATGCGAGGGGCAACCTGTGAGCATGGTATGTCCTAGGCTTGATGATGTATAAGTCCTTTTTTTAGGAAATGGCCGACTAATACTGAAAAAGATCATGCTTCACCCCAAGATACAAACCCTTCCGAGGAAATAGGATTCTGACATCCTGAAGACAAGCATCGATCGACGCTTATTGAACCCCAACATGCATCGATCAATGGGGATATGTGTCAAAATTCCTGTTGACTCATCAAGCCCACAAATTTGACTCAGCAAAGCTATCACCGCCCAACAGTTGTCAATCGAAGCTTATAGGGAATCTAGGCAATGATGAGCCTACTCTGACAATAGTTGTGTCGATTGACACTGCCCTATGTGTCAATCGATGTATCTAAAAATCCTATATAAGGGACGCGATCCCTTCCCTTTCCAACAACAACGATCCACAATCAGAAAGAAAATTTTGAATTGAAAAGAATTCGATCCTCCCTTTCTTAAAATCCTTCATAGCATCGAGCCTATACCAAAATAGCCCGCAAACTATACCCAGGTATAGACGCCCTTTCCCAAACTAGCTTTTAGCCACAATGCTACTGCTAAAACTCCAATACACTTAAAAGTCCACCTACCCAATTTCCCGAGGTTATCTCCATAGAAATCTTGAGGAAATCCCAGTCAAAACACGATCATAGTCAGTATCGGGCCTTTCAGTCTTTCTAAAGCAAACAAATGGTAACCAAGGGTCAAATTCTCAATTTCTCATGCAATTTTTATCGTATCTGTAAGAAGTAAGTCAGCCCTAAATGGGCCATGCTCCATGGGCTAAGCCCATAAAGTTCGTATCTCTAAACTTATCTCCTTTGTTCAATACAACAAAAAAGATCTTTCTATAATAAAAATATACTATATCCAAATTCAAATGGCAAGTAACTATTTCATCCGAAACCAGAATCTCTCTTTTATCGGTATAGGAATCCTACCCAGATCAGCTATACCACCAATTTCCTAAAAGAGCTTATCCGGGTGGTGACTCTAATATTATATAAAACAGGGACCCTACTCTTGTAATAAAAAGGCTAATTCCTGAAGGAGTACTTGAAACCTTTGTCCAGTTGGAAATGCCAAGTATGTTCACACAGCACACGCTCTAGCGATGACTCCCCACATTAAAACCTAGGAGCCCCGCATTGGTCGTTAGAAAATATGCATCAATGAAAAGAGCCATGTGAAAAAGTTCACCCGCTCATACCCGAGGGCAGCCTATGAGCATGGCATTTTGTAGTCCCTTTTGCGAGACGATGATGACGTATATGCGATTTTATTCCTCATTATAAAAAAACTTTTTTGGAAGTTTTATTACCGATAAAAAAATTCTTTATGAATTTTATTGTCAAAAAAATTCAGTTTGGCGTATCCAATAACGCGTCCAGTGGGAGCTCGAACTAATGATTTGCACCCAAAAATTAATTTAGTCCTAAATACCCATAAAAAGTCAAAATAAACCCTAATTATTAAAAAAAAATCCACTTAAACAACTTTTGGGCGGATTTGACCCCCTCTTTTAACCTTTTTAGGCTAGGCCATGCTTACTTTTCAGACCTGACAGAGTTTGAAGCCGCCAGCGGCTTCAGCGATACCAACGGCAGTATCATCCATACCGATGGCGGCATGAGTTTCTGCAGCAGATAGCTTTTTACCATACTTGCTCGATACCCACCGAATAATTGACTAAAGTCAATTTCCACCAGATTTTAGCCTATATAAGGACCCTTCTTTAGCTGAAATGGGGGTTACACACTTCCTACTTGAATTTTTAAAGAAATTCATCTAGTTTTAGCTAGTTTTAGTAGGATAGGGTATAGAAAAGGTAAGCAAAGGGCAGCTAAACCAACTTTTCTTGGTTTTTCTTTACTGAACTCTCTGATATCTTAGTAGATCTTAAGCTTAAAATCAACATAATATGATTTAGAGACTAAAATCCCCCAATCACCACCCAAATCATCACTATGAGCTCCTCGAAGGTGTTTGGATCATGAAGAGGTGGATTCACGACCCCGAGGTAAAAATTCTGAGTCTCATAGCTCCTTGGCTTCCATTTTACTTGTTTGTTGTGTTTATTTGCTGATTTGTGCTTAGTTTTTGGTTTTCGGTCATTTTTCGACCGTTGGCCACTGCTGCTGCAAGAAAGTGAAATCGTCGGCGGTATTACTCATGTCGCCAACGACATCAGTGATATAGCCAGTTGCCAACGGCTCTATTTTCTTATGGAACCCTTTCTTTATGGTACCCATAAAGTTGTTTCGCAAGCTTGTGTAAATGAAATCGCCAGCGACAGCTTCATTCGTACCGTCGGGCATGACCATCTGGACAGCAGATTTAGTTTTTGTTTTATTTCTGACCTAGTTTAACTTCCGAAGCTAGGATGTACAGTGCAATGATAGGAGTCTAAAACTCTCCAAAAATAGTCCTCGCCCTATAACGTGTGGCATTTTAACTAATAATCTGGTTAAAATAACAATTGAGTCTAAAATGTAAATAAAATGGGATTTTTCTCACAAACGTCGTTCAACACCATTTTTGGCCATCCAACCAGGCTCCATAAAATTGTATAATAAATATGCCATGCTCACACTAACTCAATTCTTGTTTGGTCCACTAATTATGCATGCCAAATGTGATATATCCCATATACATGCCATATTTGTGGTAACCATTTTGTACATGCAGATTTAGTTAGATGTATGCTAGGCCTTTGGGTATTTTATTTATTGTATAGACAAATGTATAGGATTTTGAAAGCCATGTAGTTATTCTTTAATTTCTGCACTTTACTGGAATGACTGTAATAATTTATTTATCGCTTTGAATGCTTGTTGACGCGCTAACAATAAATAAATCGAAAACACAATAAATAGGGTGGATTAAAACCGAATAACAAAGAATGAAACTTTTAACTTGGCCTAATGTAAAATAGATAACATCATCCAAACTCGGGATCTCTACTTAAGGTATGGTCTACCATCCGGTGGGAAAATCGTACTGGCTACTCTATTTTAAGTACGGGATTTCGATCTCATATCTTTTGAACATTAAAATGTGCAAACTATTTTCCAATCACATCATGCTCATATTTTTGAGGGATCGATCCTCCAGCCCGGCTTCGCAGCTGTCATGTAAAATGTCGTCCACTCACAGCAATTTATTGCTTTCAGACTCGATTTCCTCCCTATAAAGTGAGGGTTTTACCTTATTTTGAAAAAAAAGAAATGATATAAAAGAAAATATAGCATATAGTTTATAAAATTCCAGCATTTTTTATAGGTATAGAAAGGGTATAGTTGAGGTATAAAAGGTATGAAATAGGGAGAAAACCCATTCCTTGAGGTTTGGTCCACATTTTATTCATTTCTAGCTTCGTTTATTAGGATTTGGGGGGGTTTTGTCCACACAAATAATCGCCTAGATAGTCCAAAAATTACCATTTCATCATCTACTTTGGCCAGACTCTCTCTCAGCATAGGGATCGCTTCAAAGTGGATTTACATCGCAAAGGTACGCTCCTGGGTTTCAAAGAGACTCAGTATGAGCAGGGTTTTTTGGTGACCCGCGGAATGATGATGACGTTTTGTTGTAACCTAATATTTGACCTGTTATTCTATTATTTCAGAGTCAAACCGCATTTGGCAAGTATTCTCGTAACGAATGTGGGATTTTCACCGCGTCGTTCCCTTTAACAAGTTAATTAAAATAGGTGCTTTAAAAATTATTAAAAATTAAAATTAAAATATTATTAAATATATAAATATAAAATAATAATAATAATAAAGAAAAATAAAAAATCCTTCCCCTTGTCGATGCCGCCGTCCGAGGAGGCGAGACGCTCCAGCGGCCCTGTGAGACGCCGTGGGGCGCGATGAGATGCGCCTCTGTGCGCATCTCATCGCGCCCCTTCGGGTCTAAGCGGGATGTGGCCACGGAGTGGCCACATCATCAAGACGCGGTGGCGTGCCGTGAGATGCTGCAATTACAGCATCTCACGGCCCTGCGTGGCGTCTTATCGTCCTCCTGTGTGGTGAGACGCTGTTGGGGCTTTCTGGGTCCATCGCCAAGTCTGTCTTTCTCTCTCTAATCCTGATAAACTCAATTTTTTTGGGAATCTTTGGATTTCTAGGACTAATCGAGTTACTTAGAGTGAGTTAGGCCTATATAAACCCCTTTTATGACCTGATTCAGGACTTTTTGGCCAAATTTAACACTTAATTCATCATTTAGAATATTTAAGGTTTTAGAGAGAAAAAGCTACTTAAAACTTGAGAGATCTGATTAATCCGAATTCTTAAGGGTTATTTAGCTTAATCTTTTAGCTTAATCATAAAAAACAATTAGAAATCTTAAGTTGAAATGAGCTTAAATAGGATTTAGAGACTTTTTTAAAAAAAATCACTAAATTCCGTCACTAAGTTCGTCGCCATTTTCGTCGCTATTTCATCGCAAATTCGTCACAAAGCATGCCAAACGACCGGTTTGAGTCTCAAAACATGGATTCACGGCCTCTGGGTAACAAACTGAGTTCCAATCTACTTTTTATTCAGTATAGCTTATTATTTGGTTGTTCTTCGTTGTTATTTCGGACTTTTTGACGTTTTTCAGGGCTAGATGCTTCGGTGAGTCTTGCGATGCTACGGCGTAGCTTGAGATGATGCAATGGCAGCGTCTCAGGCTGCCACTGTAGCATCTCTAGTCCCACTATAGCATCTGGACTGGCAAAAATGCCAAAAAGCCCATGTTTGGTGTTTTTAGTCCTTTTTATCATTTTCTTGCATTTTTTACCTCGATTTCTACCAGAAAAATTCTATATAACCTATAATTAATTTTAATTAATTTTTTAATCTGTTTTAAGTCTTATTAATTATTTAATTGGTTAAATCTTCATTTAATGGCTTAAAAATGGGTATAAGTCAAAATAAATCTTTTATGATAATTAAAAATCCCAAAATATTTTCTGTAATTTTCTTTATTTATTTTAGGTTGCTTAGTTTATTTTATTGATTATTAGGTTGTTTAGATGCTCATTTAAATGCCCGATAATTGTGTTTCAGCCCCAAACAATCGAAAAATATGCTTTTACCTTTTGATTACTTTATTTTCCGCATTTATTTATTTTTGCATTATTTATGGTTATTCATATATATTTTGCCTCGTTTGGAGTCAGGTCCGATTTGGTAAGCTCGGTTAGGACCCGGTTTCGCCCTTTCATTTATTTATCCATTTTATTTACTTTTCCGCATTGGAAAAATGTATAGGTATTTGTAAAGCAATGTAATAATTTATTTTCCTGCTTTATTTATCGCTTTTGTGTGATGTATGGCTATATAAACCGAAAACTCCAAACATAACCAGATTGAAGTCGCGCTTATTAAAATGTAAACGTTTTTTATCTAATAAATAAAAAGTAAGCAACATCATCTGAATTTAGAATCTCTGTTTTAAGGTACGGTCCAACCACCCGGTGGGAATATCATACCCAAATTCCTGGTGGTGCTAAATCGGGTGGCAAATCTATCTTAAAATACGGGATTTCAAATCTCGTATCCCTTGACATGCAAATTGGACTAAAATTCAACATCAACATCGATTTTATCAGTCTATATTTTTATCACGCTAAAATAAGGATCAATCCTCCAGCTTGCTTCACCGTTCTCATTATTTCCAACTCATCCCGCATCTCACGGGGGTCGGGGCCGAAAAAGGTCATCCACTCACAGTGGCGACTCTGCTGGGGATTTCCTCTTAACTTAAAACTTGAAAATTGCTGTCATTTTTGAAAATTGGTTAACGGATTTTGATGGTGTGCCTAAATCATTTTAAATCAAAGCTTTATTTCTTATACCTTTTGAATCCATCGCTTTAGTTAGATACTAGGTTTAAGGTGCCATTATTTCAACCCCATGAAGCTCACTTGTATACCTCATGCCCTCTAGGAATTGGGGATATTTATGGGTGGATCACTCATTTCAACCAACGTGTAATTCCCGCGATAGCACTCATTTGAGGAGTGGTTGAGTTACATGAAATCAGGGTAAACGAGACCCTTCTATAGTATCGTTCCACGATACCAGTAGTTTGAGACTATGAACCGTAATAAATCTAGCCATAGCAACTTCCCCTTAGGTTCACCAAAACAATTTAGATTTAGGTCGCATACTCTCTTACCATTTGTTGGCGCTAGAGTTACCCCCAGATCTTTTGAACGGTGTTGTGCGGGAGTCATAACATTGGAAGAGGTTTATTTGCTTTTTGTGTGCTACTTATGTTGTGCTCATGCATATGCTGCCTGTGGCCGACTTTTATTTTCTATTTTTCTCTTACCTCTACTCTCCCCTCACTTGAAGGTGGAATTTCACAAAATGCCTGGGATCGTTTGAGTCCCGACAACCCGTATCTAGTTCGCGAGGCATAGCGAGGAATTCACATGTCTCAAGTATTTTGGGGTTAAGCTTCATCATAAGCTTTTCTGCTCTCTATCTCTCTAAACCACCCGTATATATGCATTCATCACTTAGATTATTATGTCGTCATCCATTTTATTCATGGTTCAATTCGGGTTGATCATCTTCCAGTTTCTTTAGTTAGGTCAAGACGTCCACGCCGTCACAGTCCTCTTTGGCTCTGACTCGATTATCATTTAGTTCGTCGTTCAAGTTAAGTTACGAGTTCTTTGCTTGAATCCGATTTGGTAAACATGTATGATCCGCATTTGAATGATGCGCTTTATGAGAGTACTCCTTCCCCTTCTCCCTCCCCACCACATCAAAGTCAAGGTCGAGGTCAGTCTTAGATGGGTGTAGAGTTAGCCAATGTTATGGCTCAGTTTCTTCAATTTGATCTCTTCGGAAATGCCATCCAAGATCAGGTTCGATCGGCTCTTAGAGAAGAAAGGAATGTTCAGGGACCATCATGGTAATTTTCTCAAGCTCAGGGACAGTCTGGGATTATTCAAAATGGGGCAGTTAAAGACGGTTCTAGTCAGAATAGTTTGGGATAAATTTCACCAGTTCAAGCTTCGCTTATATTTCACCCGGTATCGCCCGTCCAATCTATCCAACAGAGCCAGTTTTAGTTTGGTTAGAGTTCCTCTCAGCCACCCTCGTCCCTTGTTCCACCAGCCTTTTGCTTTCCTCCTTTGAACCCGAGGCCTTCACCTTTAGGTCCTGCTTTCCTCTCTTTCTCAGGGGGATTTACTCCATAGATGAATGTACTTTTAGGTTGTTTTACCCTCCCTCTGACACCCCCGATATCATTTACACCCTCTCCTCCTAGTTTCACTATCTCTCCAAGGGGGACTATTTATCCACCAACCCTTTTTCTCCTAACTTACAAACTCATCCCCAAGTTGAGATTCCAACTCCCCCTCCACCATTTTAATTTGGAGCCTCTTTTGTGCACCCAGGGGTGACACCCAAAATGGCGGCATTCTTTAAGCAGCTTTTGAATAAGAACAAAGATAAGGAAGAGGTAAGGGATGAAGATTGGGTCCCCAAGAACTTTTTGATGCCCAGAATGGAAGCCTACTCCGATGAAGGACCTCCCAAATCATACATCGTGATGTACGAGCAGATTATGTGTGTTCAGAAAATTGGGGACAAAGTTCTTGCTAAGTTATTTCTATGTACTCTAGCAGGGCCAGCTCTCAAATGGTACAATACTATCCCTGAGTCAACAATCCTAGATTAGAAGCTCCTTTCTGAGTCCCTAATTGGTAACTATGGTTTCAATTCCATAATGAAAACCATTATCCAACACCTTGAAGCCGTTAAGCAAAATCAAGGCGAGCCCTTTAAATCCTACTTTAATCGATGTATGGCCACTCAAGTCCTATTGAAATGGAAGCTTAGTTTGAAGGAAATGATCTTAAAGCTACTCGATGGGGCTCTCCCTAGTCTCCGTACGGAAATGGAAACTAACTCTTTTAAATCTTATCAGAAGGTTTTTGAAAAGGCTGAGAAAATCGAGCGTCGTAAGGAGAAAGAGAAAGCTAATAAGCCAAGTGGCGGTAAACTCTGTTTTAACAAGAGAAATAATTCTCAATCTTTTGAAGTTACTCTGGTTCAAACCGAGGAGAAGACAGTTGCAGTTCAAGTCATAGCTTAGGAGAATGTTTCCATAGTCAAGGCCACACCTGCTCGGACGCCTTCTCAGAAAGCGTTCGTGTCTCCATGGAAGCTCCCTCTTAGTGTTCTATTTGCCAAGTTGCTAGAGAAGGGCATGCTTAACTCTCTTCTTGAATATAGTGCTCCTACCCCTGAAGAAAGAGGAAACTTTTATCGCTATCATGTTCAGGTAGGGCACACAACATATCAATATAAACCTCTGGGCTAGGCCATTTGGCGCTTTGTGAGAGAAGGGAAAATGGCTCAGCTACCTAGAAAGACTGATACTGACGAGAAACCATCACCGAACTCAATCGATGAGGTAGGTGCGATCAATAATGGTCTACCCGAAGAATTTTTTTTGACTTCGATCTTCTCTAGTTCAACCGACACCACTATGGAAGCTAATTCTCTCACCGAAGCTAACAAGAATCTTGTGAGATCTTTAGCGAATGAAGGAGACAAGTCATCAGCCAAACAAGTGAAATTTTTGGATCTCATCCTGGACGACATGCCAATGAAAGCTACCAAGGATGCCTAATCTATCAGCTATACCAATCAAGACCCTCCGCCTATGGAGGATGACTATCTATGATGTAATTTTCTTTTTCTAGTATTTAGATGTGAACAATTCTACCTTTAAGACATTTTATAATTCAATTAAAGACTCTCGTTTTGTTTACTCGTTTGATGTTTCGCCTGATGGGTACATGCATTCATTCTATCATAAGAATAATATGTTCAGTATTCATGATGTTTCTTTAGCTGAAATAAATTTGAATACAGATCATAACATAAAATGGTAACCATTTTCTAATGACCTAACCTCTGAAAGAAAATGAGAGATAAAAAGTGCTAAAAGATAATGATAACGCTTTCGCTTGGTCAGACCTAGTCACACCCAGGGTTCATTGTCAGATTGTCGAACATCGCATCTTCATGCCTTAAACAGAACAAGAAGCTCAGTTCTTCCTTGGATTAGTTCAATATGTCAATCAGATCATCACATGCGACTATGTACAAACCTATTTTCAAGCTACCAAAGAAGCGTCGGCCAATTATGGAGAAGGAGCATCGCCAGATTATCTCCGACAAACTCAAGGCTTACCTTTTTCTTCACCCACTCATTCTCAAATTCCTACCACCGATACACCATTGATCCTTACTAATATCCACTACCTTCCAAATCCATAACCCTTCATGGTTTCTCTCCTCATTGGCCATTCTCGGCGAGGAGGACACATATGATCGATGAGATTCAACCCTCATCAACAAATGAGCACTGCTTCATCATCGTAGGGGCAGGTTACTTCTCAAAGTAGGGGGAAGTTGATTCTTTCACCAACATCACCGCCAAGAAGATGTCCAATCTCATTGAGAAATGCATCCTCGCTTGATACAACCTACTTCACCACCTAAGTCTCATAAAATGAGGTTCAGTCCTGAGGGGCAACCACCAATCCGATCAAGAAATAGGGAACCGAGTTTCACAGAGTTTCACCTCTCTGACCACTAGCTAATGGGGCAATCGAAGCCGTAAACTAGTTTATCAAGAAGTTTATTTCTAATACTACCTCAAGAATCAAAGATTGAGCCGATGAGCTAGCATTCCCCTTCGAATATGTCAAACAAATGCCAGAATTCTTGCAAACTGAACACATTTCTTTTGTGTCTATGAAATGGAAGCCATGCTACAAACCAATGCCAAGATGAAATCCTTGAGAGTCTCACTAAATCAAATTTAAAGGGACCCCCCATGGACCAAAGCATAGTTCAGACAGCTTAAACAATCTTAAAATGCACTAGCGACACATGGCACCGAGTCAAGCATCAGGAGTATCCATCAAAAGCCGACAATCCAGTTCTGAAGCAATAGCCTACTGACACTGACCCAAGGAGGAAATTCTGTCCAAATGGGAAATACCTCGAGCAACTAGAAAGATACTCTACATGAGGGGTATGATTATCAATGGTAGCGAGTTCGTAAACCTTTTATATCAAAACAGGTTGAAGCATTATCATATCTAACCTAAAAGAATCAAATCCAGAAAAACGGCACGTAAAAAATAAATAAAATTAATCACCTAACGAGTTGTCCTTGACTGGTCAGGCAAAAATTAGGGTGTATACCGCTGTTTGGTATTGTACAAACTAGTCAAGCAAAAGTTAGGGCGCAAGAATAGCCCGCTAGACTGAAAACCCAAAAAATGGCAGTCTAGGCAAAATTTAGGGCAATGGTGAGCAACGAGAGTGTATTGGATAGAAAACCTTCATAGGCTAGTTAACACCAGAGTTTGGGCCAATAGAAATGGTTATCATCATCTTGTACTCAAACATAATTAATTTAATGAAAATGTCATTTTACTGAATCCTTTATGTTTGTGCTCGAATGAATATATTAGGCCCTAAAGGCGAAATGCAACAGATGAGTCGAATGTAGTGTTCCATGCAGTCAACCCAATTCCTCAAAAGAAAAGAAAGACAATAAAAGGCAAAAATCCTGTTAGACTGAAAACTCAAGGTCTATGCAAAAGCCAGGAAAAGTCCGCTAGATTGAAAACCCAAAAATGGCGGTCCAGGCAAAAATTAGGACATAAAAGCAAAATGAATAAGTCTGATGGGCCCAAGATAATGTTTGGGTCTATGCAAAAATTAAGACAATCAAAACAAAGATAAATGACTGCCATTGATCACATCGAGATATCTGCATTATCGTCATCATCATCTAAGTGCTTGAATACATTCTCCGGTCTAGTGGATTCGAAGGGCTCATATCCGTCCTCTACACGTGTCCTCTCCAGTCTCGACCGCAACCAAGCATCAGGAGAAGTCTGTAATCTCCCCAACCCATCCTTGGTAGAATTCATTGGTAGTGATAGCATCTAGTCACTGGTTATCCAGAATCCTGAACTTCACTTTCTGCCCCCCTTATCTTCAACATGCTCGATCAAGCAATCAATTTGCAGTCAACTCGCCACTTTGAATAGCTCATGATGAGCCTCCTATCTCTCATCATAATAGCAATGTAGAATTCACGGTTCCTATCTCAGCCATGGTATCTAAACACACAAGCCTCGCGTGTGCGCCACAACTTCCATAATTCTCCACCTAGGGTATTCCCATCTAATCTGTGCGAAATCCCTAATCCCCTGATAGGGACATTCTTGTCTTGTCCATACTGCAAAGCAGTTCCATATGTCCTCTCTCCTAGCAAGAGTCCTAGTGGGATAAGTCAATCAAGCAAGCAACCGAATTGAGTAAAATCAATCAAAGGAGTAGTCACATAGCTCAAATGTGGAGGATGATCAGTCTAAGCAGCTCATGAATTCATGCATCTATGCATAATATCCATAAATGTCATGCCTATTATCCTATGCTGAATTCTGTAGTGAAAAATGTACGAAAAAATATCATTGAGCTATACGCTCAACCTCCAAGCAAGAACCCGTATCAAGGGGCATCTCAGAATTGTTTTTAATCCTATATTTTAGGTCGCGCCAAAGGGGCATGTCAACTCATGTCTTTAAGCTCTACATTTGACCTTGGTAGTTTCTCCGGACTTCCGAAAATCTCAACTCTTATTTCATTCTTCCGTTTCTATTGCTTAATTGAAGGGACAAAAATATTTTTATTCCATAAAATCAATTAAGTGATAAAAACGCAATTCATATCATTTACTAATGCTTCGAAACTACCTTGAAAGTACACTAAGTGGCAATCCAGATGGACAACCAATCTGATGGATTCTAAAATCACAACTCAGATTTTCTCCCAGGGGCACCTTGATGCAATTGCCCAGGGGAACCTCAATATAATCATCAGGGGCATCTCAATACATGTTCTAAGCTGCTTTCAAAGATAGAGAATCCGAGGGGCATACCAGCGAGTCCCGATAGGCACCCTAGTTTCTCCGAACTCCCAAAAATCCTCACCAATTCATATTTAACTCTTCCGTTTTTATTGCTTAGTTGAAGGGGCAAAAAATATTTTTGTTCTACAAAATCAACTAAGCAATAAAAACGCAACCCATGTCAATTACTAATATCTCAAAACTTCATTGACAGGCACAATATGTCTAGTCAAACGGTCTCTTCAGGCATTTTTGGCAAATCCTCTAGTCTGACGGTCTCCTTAGGCATTTTTGACAAATCCTCTAATCCGGCAGTCTCCTCAGGCTTTTTCGACAAATCCTCTAGTCCGACGGTCTCCTCAGGCATTTTTGACAAATCCTCTAGTCCGACGGTCTCCTCAGGCATTTTCGGCAAATCCTCTAGTCTGACAGTCTCCTTAGACATTTTCGGCAAATCCTCTAGTCTGGCGGTCTCCTCAGGCTTTTTTGGCAAGTCCTTTAGCCTGATGGTCTCCTCAAGTATTTTGGCAAATCCTCTAGTCCGATGGCCTCCTCAGGACTTTTTGGCAAATCCTTTAGTTTGACAGTCTCCTCAGGCATTTTTAGCAAATCCTTTCAGTCTGATGATCTCGTTAGACGTTCTCAGCATCTTTCAGTGGCGTTCTTGGTATGCGTTCCAGTCCAGGAAACTCATTAGTCATCCTCCGCATGCATTTCAATCCAAGCAAACCTTTCAGTCCGATGAACTCGTTAGACATTTTTGGCATCTTTCAATGGCGTTCTTGGCATGTGTTCCAGTCTAGGGATCTCGTTAGTCATTCTCGGCATACGTTTAAATCCAAGCAAACCTTTCAGTCCAATGATCTCGTTAGATGTTCTCAGCATGTGTTTCAATCTGAGCAAATCTTTTTAGTCCAAGGATCTCTTCGGATTCCCTCGACAATCGTCTTAGTAGTCCAAGGGTTCTCAGATGCTCTCGATAATCAATTTAGTCTAAGGATCTCTTCAGATGCTCTCGGCAAGGCTCAAAGTCCGAGGGACTCTTTTGGCACTCCTGGCAAATCCAACCGCAAGGCTACCAACAGTTTACACCTAAGTGTCTATTTTTTGAGACAACCAACAATCTACCTCAAATCTGTAAGGGGCAACGAACGCAATATCGAATCAAAATTTCTAAGTCAACCTGGTTCTTGATAGGTCTGTTTATAGCAATCCCAAAAGACAGCCGGTTCGAGAATCCGCACATTAGGTATAACCTCCTATCCCTCGCCCTTTCGTGAAATCACATTTGACCCTTCAAATGATAATCTCACGAGGGGCAGCATGTGAGCATGGGCTTTTCGGTGACCCGCAGAACGATGATGACGTTTTGCTCTGACCTAATATTTGACTTGTTATTTTATTATTTCAGAGTCGAACCGCATTTGGCAAGTATTCTCGTGATGAAGTTGGGATTTTAACCGCGTCGTTCCCTTTAATCGGTTAATTAAAATCGATGCTTTAAAAATTATTAAAAATTAAAAATAAAATTATTATTAAATATATAAATATAAAAAAAATAAAAAATAAATAATAAATCAAAATAAAAAAAAATCCTTCCCCTCTCCGGCGCCGCCGTCTACGGTGGCCCCTGTGCGCGTCTCATTACGCCCCTCCGCGTCTCGGCTGGCCTCGTCGCCGAGGCTTAGTGGCATGCCTTGAGACACTGTAATTATAGCATCTCGTAGCCCTGGGAGGCATCTCACAGCACTCCTGCGAGGTGAGACGTTGCCGCTATTTTCGTCGAATTTCGTCGTAAATTCGTCACAAAGCTTGCCAAAAGACCAGTTCGAGTCTGAAAACATGGATTCATGGCCTCTAGGTAACAAAACTGAGTTCCAATCTTCTTTTTATTTAGTGTAGCTTATTATTTGGTTATCCTTGGTTGTTATTTCGGACTTTTTGACGTTTTTCCGGGCCAGATGCTCTGATGAGTCTTGAGATGCTACGGCGTAGCTTTAGATGCTGCAATGGCAGCGTCTCAAGCTGCCACTATAGCATCTCAAGTCCCACTATAGCATCTGAACTGGCAAAATGCCAAAAAGCCCATGTTTTGTGTTTTTGGTCCTTTTATCATTTTCTTGCATTTTTTACCTCGATTTCTACCCGAAAACATTTATATAACCTATAATTAATTTTAATTATTTTTTAAATCTATTTTAGGCCTTATTAATTATTTAATTGGTTAAATCTTCATTTAATGTCTTAAAAATGGGTTTTTCACCAAATAAACCCAAATAAATCTTTTATAATAATTAAAAATCCCAAAATATTTTCTGTAATTTTCTTTATTTATTTTAGGTTGCTTAGTTTATTTCATTGATTATTAGGTTGTTTAGATACTCATTTAAATGCCCAATAATTGTGTTTTAGTCCTGAAAAATCCAAAAATATGATTTCACTTTTTGATTGTTTTATTTTACGCATTTTTTTATTTTTGCATTATTTATGGTTATTCGTATATATTTTGCCCCGTTTGAAGTCGGGTCTAATTTGATAAGCTCGGTTAGGACCCGATTTCTCCCTTTCATTTATTTATCCATTTTATTTATTTTTCCGCATTAGAAAAATGTATATGTATTTATAAAGCCATGTAATAATTTATTTTCCTTTTTTATTTAGCGCTTTTGTGTGATGTATGGCTATATAAACCGAAAACTCTTAACAATAACCGGATTTAAATTGCGTAGGAACTGAATACGCGCTTATTAAAATGTAAACTTTTTTTATTTAATAAATGAAAAGTAAGCAACATCATCCGAACTTGGAATCTCTGTTTTAAGGTACGGTCCAACCACCCGGTGGGAATATCGTACCTAAATTCCCGGTGGAGTTAAACCGAGTGGTGACTCTATCTTAAAATACGGGATTTCAAGTCTCGTATCCCTTAACATGCTAATTGGACTGAAATTCAACCTCAACATCAATTTTATCAGTCTATATTTTTATCACGCTAAATTTAGGATCAATCCTTCGGCTCGCTTCACCGCACTCATTATTTCTAACTCATCCTGCATCTCACGCGGGTCGGACGGAAAAAGGTCGTCTGCTCACACTCACATCTCATTTACTTTACCATTATTTTTGATATTCTGGTCCATCTATATAATCTTCTGCCTATTATTAAAATAAGGTTCTATCCGGGCCAGACAGGACCCGTACGAGTCCCACCCACCCCGTACGGGTACTAAACCCCAGGAAGAATCCAAAACTCCTATTTTAGCCTAAAAAATTAATCTGACATCACCATTTACCATGCGATCTTTTTCACTAATAATCTGATAAATCAACCCACAAAAGTTAAAATGTGTTTTCATAACAAAATGCGCTGAAGACCCATTATTTCTCTCCGATCTTAGAAGCCATCCGGGCACTATCGATTGCAAAACCACCACATTAACATAATCACATTTTTCCTGACAAAATGTTTCCTTATGATGTGCTATAAACTGTGCTAATCTTTGTGGATGTAGGAGAATTTATTTCATTTTGTTTTATAACTTAGAAAACATGTATAGGTTCTTTTCCAATCCCCTCATTTTCCCCCGGTTGTAATTTTATTCCCCCAGTTATTGCTTGTAATTTATTATAAATTGTAAATGCATGAATCGAGTGCAAAAGAGTGTAGAAAAGTAGGATTTCCCTAATAATTTCCCAAATGATGAAAATAAAAAGGTTTTACGCGGCGAATGTAATTTTAAATTAACTAACTAAGAAATAAGTGACTCATTTGATACCCGAATCTCTGATCCAAAAGGTATGAGTCTACCTCCCAATGGAATCGTACCAAAACTCTTTCCCAAGAAGATAACTTGGGTGGCGACTCTATCATTTGTATTGGGATTTGGGTCTCGATTCTATTATTCATCAAATTGGCTAAAATGTGCAAACTTGAACTAAATGGTTTCATCATGCCTAAATCATCCAACCTCACTAGTGGGCCCCACCTTTCACCAAGACGCCAAGGGAGATCTATACGTCATTGACACCTCACAATTGGCCAGAGCCTTGGCTTTATTATTCTCCCTTAAGATCCGCTCTAGCATAGGAGTGCTTCTAATGTGTGAGGACACCTGCTTATGAATCTGATCAATTTTTTTACCATCATTAATGACATCAGCATGAAAAGACTTGATTTGATCACGAATGTGACCAAGCTTCTGATGAAGAGATGGTTCTTGTTCAGCCTCTGACATAACAATGTCGCTACTTAGAGCGTCAAATATATTCAGTCTCTTCAAAGCCTTCAACACTTCTCCCTCTAAGGCCTTTACTCCCTCCAACACTTGTTCCTTTACATTCTTCAGCTCATTGGAGTTGCCTTGACTCATTTTGAACATAGTGATTAGAGCGTTAACTACATCTATAACAGCATTTAGGCAAGTTGTTTTCTCATCATTCTCCTTGCTCAGAATACTATATCCACTCAATACTTCTTGCATTCCTTCCAAGATTGGGTTGAACTTATCAATCATGGAATTCCTGAAATCTCTTTCTTCGTTTAGAACTCTGCAATTGCTCTCATAGATATTTTCTATCTTCTTTTTGAGATCTGTAACTTCCATCTTCAAATGCTCAGCCTACCTACCTACAATATTTAACAAAGGCAAAGTGTGGGATGCTATAGCCTTGACTAGTGAGAACTGGGTAGGGACCAATTTGAAGTGGGCCTTCAACTGTTCAACAACCACCATAAAACCTTGTAATGGCTCAACAACCTTTGTAATCCTCCCCAACACTTCCTCAAATAGTAATGATCTGGCAATTTTAGCATCTATCTCTACATCTATCCTAAGTCCTAGAAATCTAGCTCTTCTAAACCTCCTTATATCTCCTAATAGTTTAGCTTGGGGGTTGAATTGGGGTTGTGGTTGTGGTTGTTGAGGTGTTTGTTGTGATTCTGGAATCTCCTTAATAATTGGAGGACCTCTGATGACTGGTCCTTCCAAGTGTAATGGTTCATGCGCTAGAGATCCAACTGGTGAAAGGATTGGAATGATGGCGGTTTCAAGTTTTTGGTAAGAGTTTGAGGTGTTTGGTTGGTCAGAGTTAGATGTGGATGGTATTTGGGTTTCAGGTAAGGGTTGCATGGATATGGGTGTACGTGATAGGGGTGCTTCAGAAGATAGGTTGGGAAAAAGAAATGGGTCTACTTACTCCTCACTCTTCTTTCCTTCATCACCTTCAAAAGTTGGCTCACTAACCGGAGTTAGAGTATTCTCAGTCAGCTGAGCTTCCTACTCAACTACAATCTCCCCCTCCTCCTTATCCTCTAGATCTTCTTCATCCTCATCAATCACCACCTTCATCTTTTTAAACAGCCTCCTCTTCTTTTCCTTCTTCTCCTCCTTGGCTTCATCAGCAGTCAAACTGACCTGCTGGTCTTCTTTGTCCACTATATCAAATTCAACAGCCTGTACTACTTCAACATCATCATCTTCCTACTCCTCCTAATTTTCAATTCCTTCCAGAGCTCCTATCATCTCCTCATCTACTTCAGGAACAGCTTTCTCAGCATTAGACTTGGCTGCTGACTCTTCAGCTCTTCTCCTTATCTCTTTTTCTAAGTCCTCCTATCTCTTATTAATCCTCTCAGCCTCAGCTGCCTTCAACTTCTCAGCCTCTTCAACATTCTAGACTATGCCAGTTAACCTTTTCACCATTAGCTTCTTCTTGGGCTGACCTACTTACGGCATAGGAACTGATGTAGCTTCCTGTCCTACAGCCTTCTCTCCATCAAGCTGAGCTTCTTCACTCTTCCTCTTCTTCATTCTAATCAGAGGCATCTCCTCTCTCAACTCTTCCTCTACCTTCTTCTCTTCTTCTTTCTCTTTCACATATAGCTCTTTAGGCTTCCCTTCCTTGGTTCCCTTAGAAAATCTGGATTTCCAAGGGGCAAGGGCAACCAAAGGATTTAAACTAACTAAGCTCGCCTTCCTTGATTCCTTCTTAGAGTCTCTTCTGACCTCCTTCTTGCTTCCCTTCTTCTCAGTCTCTTCTTCTCCTTTTTCTGCTCTAAGCTTGGTTATCCTCGCAAGCTCCTTAGCGACAAATGCATCAAGAGTCTGATCTTCCTCTTTAGGATTAATTGGTCTTATTGGCATTATGGCTTTTGGATCCTTAACTCCGACCTCTCCTTGCCTCAGCTTAATGTACTTGGTGTTCTTGGGCTTCTTATCACACTTCAACCCATGAAAATGTGCGTTACTAAGAATTCTTGACTCAATAACCTTCAGAGTAGTGTTACTTTTCTGTGGCCATCCTTTGAGATCCAACTCATAAGCCCTGCAAATATCTATCCCAAGATGCCTATAAACCATGTGCTTGGACACCTTTAGGAATCTTTGCACAATGGCCAAAGGCCAGTTGATACACATCCCTTTAGTCAGAGCGTAGACTAACACTCTCTCAAACTTAAAGCAGCTTCCTATTGAAGCAGTCTTAGGCAGGAGTACCTTCATCACCAACTCATGCACATACTTTCCCTTATTTGTGAACATAGATGCTATAAGTTCACCAGCCTTATAGTCAGCCAGAACTTCATAATCTACTGGGATGTCCACATGATCTTCATCCTTCACTGCTCGCATTCTTAGCCCTCTCTCTCATTCCCAATAACCCAACTATCAACTTGGGAGTCACATATACCTTCCTCCCCTTCATTGTGGTCATAAAAAAGTCCTTGAACCTTTCCACCATGTGAATGCCATGGAACTATCTCTTCACAACCTGCTCATAACAGCCACTAGTGTAAGCACGAGCTTTTCGGTGACCCGCGGAACCATGATGACTTTTTGCTCTAACCTTTTATGAGTTAGTCGTTCTACCCTTTGGAGTCAAATCACTTTGGAAAGCTTCTTTTGACAAATTTGTACCTTTGATCTTGGTTAAAAAAATTAATATACGTTTATAAATAACCATTTTCTTTTGCTGGCGCGCAGTCATTTATTTTGCAATTTTCTATAAGGCCAAAACATTTTCAGTAAGTCTTGTTTATATTGTTGGATTTTTTACTCTCCAAGATTTCTGGAATGTCAAGAATCTCCTTAATCAGATAACCATAGTGAAAATTACGAGCGTTTGAAGTCCACTCCTTTTCTAGAAGCCCTAGCCCTAGCCTCCTTCTCCCCGCCGGTGCCCTTGATCTGGCGATGGCGACCGACGCTGTCACCAGACAGGCAGGCCGCATGGTCCACGCGGTGGGCCACGTGGCACACGCGGCCTAGTGCGGTCTCCATTGGCCTGACCTAGGCCGCATTGTATGACACGGCCTCGATCTGGCCGCGTCAGCGATGCGGCCTCGGTACAACCTGACCGTTTTCCCTGCACGGCAATCAGGTTTTCGTGATTTTTCTATCAAATTAAAACATTTGGAAGATTAATTATGAAATTTTCACTTTCTAGAGTTTATAAAAATCCCAAAAATTGCCTGAACCAGACTTTTGCTCATTTTTAAAAAGAATTAAGATTTTTATAGTTCATAGGACTTTTAGAAGGAGAGACTTTTATAAAGCCATGGAAATCTGAATGTCTAGATTCCTAAGCTTTATTAGACTCAACCTTTTAGCTTAAAATATTAAAATCAAGTAGAAATCTTAAGTAAAATCAATTTAAATAGGATTTAGGGACTTTTTCCCTCACAAAATCACTTAATCCCTCACTAGTCTGTCACTGTTCGTCGGTATTTCATCACAAATCATCACAAAAACTCACCAAAGGTTGATTCGCGTCTCAGAACTGGATTCACAGCCTTCAGATAATTTTCTGAGTTCCAATCCATTTCCTTTTTTTTCTTGCTTGTTGCTGTGTTTTCTCTTGGTTTTCTAGGGGTTTAGCCTTTGTTTTTGACTTTTTTGTGATTTTTCGGCGAGATTCCGACTGACCGCTCCAGAGATTGGTAGGCCGCTTGAACGAAGTGTCTAACCGGCTCAGCGAGTCGATGTACCGCATCGCTCAGCAGGCCTACATGTCTCAAGCGGCCAATCCCCTTTTTGCCGGTATTTTTCGGGGTTGTTCCCTCGAACCAAAAAATCAAGATTATCCCAACGTTTTAAGCCCAAATCTACTGGAATAGTGTAGGAAACGACTTGAAATGCCAATAATCTTGAGTTTTTTGGCACAAAGGCGTCGAATCTTGACTGTTTAGACACTTTTTTAGTAGACCGCTTCAGTGGATTGAAGGCCGCTTGAGCGATACATAGGCCGACTCACTGAGTCGGTCTACCATGTCACTCAAACGGCCTACCACCTCACTGAAGCGGCCTACTAGCAAAAGATGCCCAAATAGTCCCTGTATGTTTTATTTTGTGTTTTTAGTCCTGATTTATCGTTTTCTTGTGTTTTTAATTCCGATTTTCACCCAAAAAATTTCCAAAAATCACATAAAATCTATAATATCATAAAATAATTTTTAATCTATTTTTTATGATTTATTAATTATTTAATTAATTAAATCTCCTTTTAATGGTCTAAAAATGGGGTTTTTAGCTAAATAAATCTTTTTATAATAATTAAATTCCCAAAATATTTTCTATAATTTTCTTTATATTTTTTAGGTTGCTTAGTTTAATTTATTGATTATTAGGTTATTTAGATGCTTATTTAAATACCCAAAAATTATGTTTTATTCCCGAAAAATCCAAAAATATGGTTTCTCCAGTGTTTATTTTCGCCCATTTATTTATTCATGCTTTATTTGTGATTATTCTCACATATATTTTGCCTTATTTGGAGCCAGGTCCGATTTGGTAAGTTCGGTTATGACCCGATTTCGCCTTTATTTATTTACCAGTTTTATTTACTTTTCCGCATTAAAAAAATGTATAGGTATTTGTAAAGCCCTGTAATAATTATTTGCTTGCTTTATTTACTGCTTTTGTGTGATGTATGGCCATATAAATTGAAAACTCCAAACATTAACCGGATTTAAATCGTATAAGAACTAAAGTCACGCTTATTAAAATGTAAAAGTTTTTTATTTATTAAATGAAAGGAAAGCAACATCATCCGAACTTGGAATCTTTGTTTCATGGTACAGTCCAACCACCCAGTGGGAATATCGTACCCAAATTCTAGGTGGAGCTTAACCGGGTGGCGACTCTATCTTAAAATATGGGATTTCAAGTCTCGTATCCCTTAACATGCAAATTGGACTTAAATTCAACATCAACATCGATTTTATCATTATTTTCATCTAGCCTAAAATAAGGATTCTCCCTAAGCACGCTTCGCCGTGCTTCATATTTCCCCCCGTGCTACGCACGTCATGCGGTCCTTACGGGAAAAAGGTCATTCGCTCACAATGGCGACTCTGCTGGGATTTCTTTTCAACTTAAAACTTGAAAAATCGCTTTCATTTTCAAATTTTGGTTAAAGAATTTTGATGATGTGCCTAAGTCATTTTTTAAATCAACGCTTTATTTCTTATGTCTTTTGAATCCACCGCTTAGTTGGCTACTAGGTTTAAGGTGCCATTATTATTTCACCCTCATGAGGCTCTCTTGTATACAGGAATTGGGGATATTTATGGGTGGATCACTCGTTTCAACCAACCTGTAATTCCCGCCGTCGCACTCATTTGAGGAGTGGATGAGTTACATGAAATCTGTTGAGAACTGACAATCAGATTGAATATGCATAATAGGTATGGCGAAAATTCAAAATTTTTTCCCTGTCCCCAGGCACTCCTATTGTTGCATATAAATTAAATAAAGCCTTAACTAAATAATTCTCTCCCTAGGTTAGCATGCAAAAGGACTAGGCATACCATAACTCCAAATTATATCCTAGCACATATATTTTATACTAAGCATATTATAACTCTAAGCTATAACCTAAGCATAAAATAAACTAAGCATGCAACACAACCTAAGCATAATTATTAAGTCTAAAAAAGCTTAAAGAAAAAGACCTAATAATTAAAAGAGAAAGAAAAGGAACTTACCAGTTGAAGCGTGCTTTAGCAGAACCTCCTTGCACAAGCCTCCAAGAGTAGGATAGCCTCTATGAGTATCCACACGAACCCCACCAACCAAAACCTCACTAAGAGGTAGAACTAAGAAGCCTCGAGTAGTTGCTAGACCACTCGAGAAGCCTCACTCGAAAATATATACTCAAGGTGCTCAAATAAATTCAAGCTCCTCAAAAAGAACTTGCTCAAAGACCCAAGAGAAAAATATCTCGCTTAGGATTTATGTTCTCAGCTGTGGTGCACTTTGAATAGGTGAGGGGAAAGCCTATATATAGGCTTGGGGAGCAAAAACTTGCTCCCCAAAAAGCAATGTGGGATGTGCACATTGGCACATACCACGCGGGTATGACTCGTGGATCCACATAGATCCATTAGTTCTACCCGCCTGCCATGTAGCGTGCGTAGCACGTAGCATGTGGCAGCTGCAAGGTAAGCCCTTACGGGCTTTCCTTGCACGCGAGCTAGGCCTCACGGACCATGCTGCGAGCCCAGCTCTCGGTGCCCTTCATGGGCTGCAACGAACACTGCCCAGCAGTGTTTGCGCACCTTTCGGTGTACTCCGTGCAACCGAACTTTGTACAAAATATTTCATACTTTTCGGTTTAACTTGCCAATGCGAAATTCCCCTTTTAATCCTTTCAAATAAATATTTATTTTCGACCGTAATAAATTAGTTACCAATCAAAATAAATTTCTTGGTCCAACCAAAATTGATCTAATCAATTTTTACCAATTCCATAATTTATTTATGACTCTAATTAATTATTTACCGATCAAGATAATTCCTTGGTCTATCCAAAATTGATCCACTCATTTTCAACCAATTAAATAATAATCCAATTATTATTTAAATTATATTCTCGTAATAGAATAAATCTATTAGTTCTTTACTTAGTCCGATGAAGGTCCAATGGGTGTGACCTTATAGGATCCTAAAGTATTGAGATGTTAAGGCTTAACCAACCCTTGTTCTAATGGAACCATTGGCTTGAGGTTCTAGACCGTGAATAGAACTCAATT
Organism: Euphorbia pulcherrima; assembly: GCA_947683365.1. Classification (NCBI taxonomy): domain Eukaryota; kingdom Viridiplantae; phylum Streptophyta; class Magnoliopsida; order Malpighiales; family Euphorbiaceae; genus Euphorbia; species Euphorbia pulcherrima. Next base: position 35,071,341 of record CANTUS010000015.1, on the reverse strand, counting down.
ACCTTAAACGACTGTAGTACACCTCTAGCAAGAGTCTACCATCCCCCATTACTCTGAACGTCATTTATGCTTATGACTTAATCCCGATTAATATTACTCTGAACGCCTCTATCCAATGCGATGAACTCCTTACATTCTTTAATATTGGTACCATCTGGTTTATAGGGTTCGGTTAAAGTGTTAACCCACTAATAGCAAGGTTGCTCCAAGCTATCCCAATTATTTACTTGTTCCTGAAGTATATTGCCTTTTACCATAGTGTGTTTGACTAGACACTATTTCTATCAAACATATACTCTGATCAGAGGTTTATGGCAATCATCACCTCAATAAGGGCCAAGTACAACTCTTTAATATATCCAGAGCAATGGATTCTTTCTGAATACTCAGCTTACCAACGTGCTATCATCACTATACCCGTAATCACCTGTGACACCCTAAATTAATGAGTGTATAGAAATGACCCAAAGTATATCAACAGTACCACACAAGGTAACTAGCATCTCAAGTATGAGGATATTCACAAAGCTTATTGCATGAAGATAAACACTAACACATTGATATATTTACCAAGTGTTTATCTTACTGCGGTCTCCAATATATCTCCCAGATATATCCATGTGTCAGATTTAAGGCACCACCTTCAGTCCTTAGGAGATTGACTGCTTGGACCCTTTCCAAGAAAGTTGACCACATGTGTGAGCACGGGATTTTGTAGTCCCTCTCGCGAGACAATGATGACGTGTACCCGATTTTAATGCCTCATAATAAAAGTTCTCTTTAGAATTTTTATTACCAATATAATATTCCTTGCGAATTTTATACTTGGTAGAATCCAGTTCGGCATGGCCGATAACGCGTCCGGTAGGAGCTTGAACCGATGATTTACACCCAAATTAAAAAATACCTATTAAAATATCATTAAAATTCAAAAAGATGCCTTTTGACCCACTTTTGACCGCTTTTTACGACTTTTTATGCTCCTAGGCTCACTGGCTGTCGGTTTGTCGGAGGCCAATGCCACTAGCATCATCAGCCATGCCGCCGACGGCATCAGCCATGTTGTTAGCGGCATGACCCAAAACGTGCCCCTGTAAAGACAGCCTTTTACTACTTTCAGTGGAATTAGTCAAAAAGATCTTGAAAACCACCTAAATTTGCCTATAAAAACACACCTTAGGCTGAAATTGAACAAGGGGAGCTGAATTTGGGAGAGGAGGCTGAAATTAGAGGGGATTTTGTTAGGAAAATTTAAGGTTAGAATGAGAAAATAGATTTTAGTGAGATAATAATTAGAAAATGTAGGAAAAAGGATTCTAATCCATTTTTCCTGGTTTTTCTTCTTTGAACTCTCTGATTGTGAGCTTAAAATCAATAGGTCTTGTAATTAAAATCAGCTTAATTAGATTTAGAGACTCGAAACCCTTAAATTTACTACTAAATCATCGTTACAAGCTCCCTGGAGGTGTTTCTTTTCAGTTCACGAAGAGGTGAATTCATGACCCTGAGGTAAAAATTTTGAGTCTCATAGCTCTTTGGCATTAATATTACTGATTTATGCTGATTCTTGTTGATTTGTATTCATTTTTGGGTTTTCGGTGATTTTTTCCTGCTGCCCGCTGCTACTGCAAGAAATTGAGGTCACCGGAGACATGTGATGTCGCCGGCGGTATCACCCATATCGCCAGAGACATCACTAATACCGCCGGTGGCATCACATTCCCCAGAGACCTCACTTTCTTGTAGGACCCTTTCTTTATGGTACCCAGAAAGCCATGTCACCGGCGGCATTAGCCATATCACCAGTGACATTAGTTGATGTCGTCGGCGGCATCAGCCATGTCACCGGCGGCATCAGCCATGTCGCCGGCGGCATCAGCCATGTCGCCGGCGGCATCAGCCATGTCGCCGGCGGCATCAGCCGTATTGTCGGCGGCATGACTTTCTGGATACCTATTTTTATTTCATTTGTTTCTGACCTAGCTTATTTTCTGAAACTAGGATATACAGTGCAATGATGGAGGTCCAAAAACCTTCTAAAAATAGCCCCCACCCCATAACATGTGGCATTTTCACTAATAATCCAGTTAAAACAATGATCGAATCTAAAATTTGGTTAAAAATAGAATTTCTCCGCAAACGCCATTCAAATCTCATTTTAGCCATCCAACCAGGCTTTATAATACTGTAAATAAACTATGTCACATCCGCGCTAACTTAGGTCTTGTTTAGTTTGCTAACTATACATGATTCATAACACATCTCGTACGACGTATCATATCTGTACTAACCGTCTTCTACAGGTAGACGTATATTAGGCCTTCGGGTATTTCAATTATTGCATAGAAAAATGTTTAGGATTGGGAAGCCTTATAATAATTTTATTTTCCACATTTATTTTTGGACGACTGTAATAATTTATTCGTCTCCTCAACTGCCTGATAAATGCAAAAATAACATAATAACTGAAAACACAAATAAATAGGATGGATTAAATCAATTAAGAAAGAATGAAGCATCTTAACTTGGCCTAATGAAAAATAAATAACATCATCCAAACTCGGAATCTCTACTTAAGGTATGGTCCAACCACCCGGTGGGAAAATCGCACCAAAAATTTCCAGGTTGACCTGAACCGGGTGGCGACTCTGTTTTAAGTACGGGATTTCGATCTCGTATCTTTTGAGCATTAAAATATGCAAAACCATTTTCTAATCACATCACATGCATCCCTCGATTATTTTAAAGAGGTCGGCCCACTAGCATGGCCTCGCAGCCGCCGTGTAGAATGTCGTCCGCTCACAGTGACGACTCTGCTGGGGGAATATCTCTTTAAACTTGAACTTATCTTTTCACAAAGTTTAAAGGATTTTGATGATGTATTGAAATTATTGGCCAAATTAAAACTTCATTCTTTTTTATATTGTTTTATCCTCACGCGTGTAGATAGTTCGGTAATTTTTAAGTGCCCCATTTTACCCGAGAAGCTCACAAAAGTATTACGCATGTCCTATTGGAATTAAGGATGCCTAGTGGGTGGATCACTCATTTTAACCAACATGTAAACTCCTACGATCGCACCTATTTGGGTAGTGGTTGAGTAATGTGGAATCAAGGTAAACGAGAACCTTCTACATTAATAACCCCATACCAAAGCCACGCTAGAAAAAGCCTTAGCACATCATTCCTTTAGGATCACTAGAACGAATAAAATAATTGGGACGCGCTTCTTTCGCCATTACCAGTGAAGAAGCCAAACTCCATCCTTCCAAAGAGGTGTTGCGTGGGAGTCATAAGGTTGGAAGAGGGATGATTTGCATGCTATGTGCTCCGTGATCATGCACCCCCATGCATCGGCTTTAAGAGCCAAAAATGAATCAACTTACCCTTACCACTTCCACCCAAGGAAGAAGTTTAGCAACACATGTAGGACCTCTCTTGTGCCTCTGTTGTGTCACCACATATAGCTATGTATGATGTGAGATATAAACGTCCCACGTATGTTGGAGGGATAAGCCATCACATCATCTCTAACCATATCTACGTACAGCCATACATATAACGCACCGTTTCCAAAAACAAAAATCATACATACCATCCATACCATTTACAACTCATTCATGGCCTGACCCACGGTTCGTGATCCTAAACAGTCTCTCCCTTGAATCCAGACCTTCACATCCAGCCACGTCTCTTCCTCACAATGAGAACTCTACCCCGCCTAGAAACAAACTAGTCTTCACCCCGCCTTAGAAACAACAGTTCTCCCTCCGTCTCTTGGGTCAGAGATCACAACCGCTATCATCCAATTTCTGAACTCGGATCAATTCCGAAACATCATTCAGGAACTGATATAGGTGTCTGTCAAGAAAGCCCTAGAAAGTCAGAACTTCAACCAGGTCATGCGATCTTCGGGCATGACCCCCGATAGTAATACACTATGGTAATCACTGCTAACCGCTTACCTCGAACAAAGGGAAGGAGCCCAGAGTCCAATTCTTCCATCATTCTTTAATACCTTACCTCTAACGTTGGTCACTCTATCACAGTTTAAGATCCCCGCCACCCCGATGCCTCCTCAGTACGACCAAGTCATACAATATAAAGTTAAAGCCTTCTCGCGTCAATTAATGACAGCAGGTTACAATCAGAAAAAGGGAAGCGTCCAACTAGAGGGATCCAGGTCTTTCAAAACACTGACTCACCCATACCCCCACCTCAAATCCTGGTGGACCTAGAGTCCTCTCATCAACTGGCACCAGCTGCAACTATTCAGCCAAACGATGGTCTTAAGTGTAGCACAAATCCATGGAAACTGCCGCTTAATGTAATCTTTGCCGAATTGAAGGAAGCTGGCCTTCTCAAACCCCTTCACGAAGACAATCCTCCCACAAGAGAAGAAGGAAAAGGCTTTTGCGGATATCACATGTTGTCAGGTCACCACACCAATCAATGTAAAACTTTGGTTTGCACCATCCAACGTCTGGTAAAGGATAAGAAGATTATCGACCTTGAAAGAGCATCCAGCCCCTTAACAGAGTTTGGCGACCAAACACGGAAGATTAATCTCGGCTTTCCTAAACAAGGGAATGCACCACAAGATCTCATCAAGGCCATCTACTCCAATGGTAAGGGAAAGTCTCGCTCTGACAGGAAGGACGAAGAGTTAATCGATGAAGAAGCCAAGGAGGTTATGACCACCATGATCAAAGCCATGACAATCTTAGCAAAGAAGCATGGTCAAAATGAAATAAAGAACCCGGTAATCAAGCCCATGAAGCAGTTCACCGAGGTCCTCATCAGGGAGCTAAGTCAAGTAAGAGGCACCTTATCTAAGTACCAAGCACAATAAGACTCAGCTCGCCATCGAGATCAACACCGAAGACCCTCTGCCACGAATAACTTCTATTTTCCTTACTTATGTCAAGTCTCTACCATTTGATCCACGCATTCATATGAGCATACACGCGATACTTCCAGTATTCAAGATATTTTACTACATGAAATTAATTTGAGTACAAATGAAGGCTCTTATGTGGTAATCAAATCCAATAATTTAACTCCTATCAAACACATGTAAGATAATAAAGTGCTTAAAGACCGCGATAATGCTTTTGCTTGGTCCCCAGATTAATAGTCAGATTGTTGAGCACCATGGGTCTCTTCCAGAATCACCTTAGTAACCCTACAATGATACACCTTCAAGCTACCAAAGAAATATCAATTGGTCCCCTGAAATGGAAAATTGTGGCATACAGCCACCCACCAACAATTCATGAAACCAACATCCATCAAATAAATATCATAGCTGAATCTCAGACCAACGTCACCACCGAGGAAAAATGACAAAATTCACAGAGAAACACATCTTCACCCAACACAAATTGAACCGCATCAAACCCCTCGACCAACAAAGGTCAGGGGGCAACCGCCGTCAAGAGCATAAAATATGAGGGCAAGTACCTTTACCCCATGAACCACAAAGACGTGCGCACATCTAAAGTCGTGATCAGCTTGCCAAGTAAACTAGCGAAGCAAACATCCATTTCGCCTTTCAAAAGGCACCAAGTAAAAGGCCCTTAAACCAAATATCACTTGGTCAAAACCCTTCACCACCGATATAAGGGGCAAATTTAGGTCTAAATAGGAAGGGCTCTGCAAATCGTAGACTGAAGGAGCACTCCGAATAGCAATCAAAATGGCAATCAAACCAATCAAGAAGGCTCTATGTAAGCTCCAAAACTCCCACAAACTAAACTCCTTGCAATGTGACCAATCATAATCAAAGCAAGGTTACCCGAAGTAACTTTGAAGGTAAGAATGAATCGGGTGACCTAGGTGAAAACCGAACAGACACTAAGGACCTTGGAAAATCTACAACGGCACAACCGAGCACACAAGAGCAAATCAGATACCCAACACCCTCGCCAAGAGTCATAGACCCGGCACAGAAGTGTCTGAGACCTTCCGATATCAATGTTAATAAAAAATTCTGACTATATTGAGAAGGCTGTCATGTGACCGAAGATGGTACCAAATAAGCGTAGCTATTAAAGTCATGAGCATAGGCAAGAGCGAGTTCATCGATCTAGTCAACCAGGACAGGCTTAAGCATTATCAGGTCTAAACAAAAGAAATAAATTGGAAAAGCGCACACCAAGAAATATATATAATAATCGCCCGCCTTTCGGTCTTCTACTGATCGAACAAAAATGAGGGTGACACCTGACGGTCGGTATCCTGCAAACTGACCGTACAAAATTTAGGAGATAAGTCAATATCACTCGCTGAACTGAAAACCTGAAAAGGGCGGTTCAGACAAAAATTAGGGCATGAGAGAAAAATAGTGAGATGTTCACTTGAAAACCTGTAAAGGCTGGTTAACACCAGGGGTTCCATTAATGGAAATGATTGCCAACATCTTGTACTCAAATTAGATTCACTCGATAAAAGTGTCTTTTATACTGAAACCTCTGTGTTTGTGATTGTATGAATGCCTGACGACCAAGTGATGAAAACATCACAAGTAAGCTTAATCGAGGATGCTCCGAGCTCATTAGTGTTTCAAAAAAAATCTGGATAGACTGAAAACATCTAGGTCTATGCAAAAGTCGGAATAAGTCTGCTAGGTTGAAAACCCGAAAAGGCAGTCTATGCAAACGTTAGAGTCATGATGGAGCCCAAATTTCTCCAATTCCCTCCAATCTGCGTTCCCTAGGCTCCGTAGGAAACCCAATAGCTGTTAAGTGTGGCTCGCCATAGCAAAATTTGAAGAAATGGTTGAATCTATGTTTCTGGGAAGTTGATGTCGCCGGCGATATGGGCGATGCCGCCGGCGACATGGATTGTTTTGGGCGATATCACTTGATGTCGCTAGCGACATGGGTATAGGCAGTGATGCACCTGGCAATGTGAATTATGCCACTAGCGGCATGGAGTTAATTTTTTGGGGGGCATCAGAAGCAATCTCATCACTTCAGACCTGTACAAAACCTGTAAACGATCCTGTACTCCATTTCCAATACCTTTTCAAACCACAATCCATTTTTTATTCAAAGTAAAAAGCCCGAAGGCGCAAACCACTCAAATATCCTAAACATCTAGCCTACCAAACCAAAACCAAACAACAAATCCAAATTATTCAAACCCCAATGTATCGAGGGTACAAGCCAAAATCCAAAAAGCAAAATGAAAGTATAAATCTAGGCATGCCCGCCGCCACCGAGCAGACAAGATGAAACATCCTCGGGGCTTACTAGCCAATCACCAACCTCATCCTCATCTTCCTCCCTACCTTCTGTCATAGGCACGTTGCTCGACTCCTCAGTCACTATGGGTGGGTGCCGATGGGCTGACATCTTTACTCCTATATGACTGGTGCTACCGGGGTGCACGCAATCCAAGTTTTGCTTGCTCCTCCGCTCCTGAGTAGTAGCTCTCAGCTGACCCTTAAGGTCGTTCATGCAATGTTGGAGCTCTGCAGTCTCCTCCTTATATCTCGATCAGGCTGCATCAGCGTCTGACAAGGAAAGGGCTAAGAAATCCTACAAACCAAGGAAAACGTTAATAACACACTTCATTTATAGCATCCATACATGCATCTTATCTTATTTTGACATGACAAAAACATGGAACGTACCTGAACTAGCAATGATTGCCCAATAAGGGTGTCCCGAAGAGCGAAGTTGTTCTCCACAAGTTGCTCCACATGGCTCCGCGCCACCTGAAAAATCCAAAAGTCAAATCATTAACCACCCTCATCCAAGGGTAAACAAGAAAGCAATTATCGGCCCTTACGTAAGTGGTTCCCTCTGGCATAAAGATTGGAGCATGCCGGCTCGAGCCTATGTTCCTAGGGAGGAACTCGTCCCGAGAGTTCATCAGCAAGAACCGGGTCTCCATCGGGTTGACCAACTGCCTTTCTACAAAATTTATCCCCTTGGGTACACTATAATACTGCATCCCACTCTGGTTATCCTGGCCTCTCTCCTCGCAAGTTCCTGAAAAGCGCGAAAAACACACATAAGCAACATTTCTAAACCCAAACGTTTGCAAATCATGCACATGAACACAATCATACCTCAAAAGAATGAGGCCTCCTTGGGACATCGGCACACTCCCTCCAGCCACATCCGCGCCTACCTCATCCTCCACTTAGGCTTGATCCCAACATCACCTTTGATCTCCTCCTCTTCCTCCTCTTCTTCCTCCTCCTCGACGTCTATAATACCTTTGAGCTGCCTCTTCTCCTTCTCTAGCCTTTGCTCATTGTGGTACTCAATGGTATCATTCCTATGGATGCGGGGGCACAAGGGGAGTAGGCGCTGCTGGTGCTACTCGTAGGAGCCCGGAACGCTCGAAATAACCCAGCCATCCCCCTCGATATATTCTGCTTGGTCAGCCACAGATGTAATCACCAGATGGGGCCACCATAAGCCCCTGGAAGGATCGGTGGGCATCGGTCTATCAGTGATCGGGATAAACCTCCAGCCCCGAACGCGCTCACTTAAGTACCACTGCTAAGATAAGGGGCACTCCATGACAAACCGATGGTCGTCCACCTTCCTCCTGACCCTTGCAGCTTCCGGCAGGTTCTCCACCCCATCAAATGGTTCCAGGAGAAGCTGCACCAACAACCAACCAAAACAACCGATGTGAGTATAATGCAAATTCATAAACGCATTTTGTTTACTAATGTTTTGTCCTAAATGTGAAACAAGGACTAAATCAAAAGGTCACATACCGAGCTCAGTCGTACACTCCTCAGAACCTCCCTGTACTTGGTAGGATACTTGGCCTCCCCGCCAACACCCCCGCACCAGCGGGGAAGAAAATGGGAGCCCGGTGGCATGGTCTTCTTGAACTCAATCGACGGGAGAATCTGGTGCTCGAAAGCCCAAGCTTGCGTAAGTAACAATTAATTAGTTCAAAAAAAAGCATCCACAATAAATGAGACATGCATAATCAAAAAAATGCTTCCAAGAAGATATACCTGGAGTAGTAGATGGCAGAGGCAAAGGGCCTTCACCTTCTTACGGGCCCCCACATCCAGCCCATAGTACATCTGCGCCAGGATAGCACGCGGCCAATTTTTCTTCCTGATGCTTGCCATATCCTCCACAGTGGATATCAACCCATTGTTAATCTTGCTCCCCAAGATCGAAAAAACAGCACGGTGAGCAAGGAAATCACAAAGGAGCGGACACAAGCGTCTCTCTCATCCTCAAGCACCACATCCACCCTAGTCTAGTGTTAGTGCAACTCACCGTAAGATAGCTACCCTGAGATGGGCTTCAAACCAAATAGCTACTTCACCCGCCTCACCATGGGCCTCTCGATGTGATATTTATCCATATAGGCATCAAAGTGAATGACCTCATCCGTTCAGGGGAGCCCGGTCATAGCTACAATGTTAGAGGACGTAATTGTCACTTCCCCAAATGAGAAGTGAAAGGTGTGGGTGGTTTTAGACCACCTCTCTGTAAGGGCTGTCACGACCCGATGGGAGAGCTTGGGCATTATCATCGGGATAATTCAGGCCAAGTCCCTGAATCCCATCTCGTTGATCGCTTACGCCAGTTCAGGATCCTTCTCAGAAATATGGTGCCACCACTCACCAATGGTGCCTATACCTCCAGTATAGGTCAGTTCGTGCGGCTGTAAAAATCAGAAGCAGAACAGATAAGTCCCTATTTATTTTCTCATCACTAATAACTGCTAGAAGGCCGCTGATGTCGCTTCTGCTAGAAGTGATGTCACCGGCAATATCATCCATACCGCTGGCGGTATGAAAGCGGTATGGATGATGCTGTCGGTAACATCACCTTAAGCAGAAATGACATCAGGCCTCCTTAGGCCTTTTTGTAAGGCCTGATACCACCATCGACATCATAACCCGTGGGCAGAACCTGTTTTCCCCAAAAATCGCACCCATCATACCAAAATCACAATCAATCAAACCATAAAGCCTAAAAACAGTGAAAATCAAACCCCAAAGCATACAATATCAGTTTGTAGTCAATCTATTTCATGCTTATAAACTCCTATCATGACACGATTTCGAGGCTAAGGTTGAATCAAAACTCAATCTAAAAAGAAGAAATTCGGGTTGTGCAGGAATACTTGGACATAGCAGAGGTGCTTTTCCTTCTCCGAGGTCAGGTTGGTGATGGAAAAATTGATCCCATATCTATACATCTTAGCCGTCTTCTTCAAGCCATAGGCAGCAGGAACCAAGAGAATTTTCAGCCCCTCGACGGAGGTATCAGGCAGATTCTCCCTAGCCTTAGCAGATTTTCCCTTGAAAGCCTTAGCAATTCTCTTAATGATTAGAATGATGGAGAAAATGAAAGATTTAGAGAAGAATGGGACAAAGGAGGTATGGTTTCTGTATGTGCAAAAAGAGGAAGAGAAAGGAGTTTTACTTCATTTTAAATTACAGCATGGAATTCGAAGAGTTTTATTTATCTGAAACTGCCCAATTCATGCCGCTGGTGACAACACTCCATACCGCCAGCGACATCACCCCCTTCAATTTGAATTTTGAATTTGTTTGACCAGTTAAAGCTGCCTCGTCGCACTCAAACCACCGGCGGCATCATTCCATACCGCCAGCGACATCACCTCCTTCAATTCAAATTTTAAAATTGTTTGACTAGTCAAACCTGCACGTGGCACTCATGCTGCAGGCGGCATCATTCCATACCACCAGCGACATCATCCATGTCGCCGGCGATATTAGCTATCTCCATACCTTTTTTCAGCCATCCTCGACGAAATCTTGACTCTAGGCTGGATATCTCAAAACTTGCACAAAGCCACAATCATAAACCCAATACACTCATCCTGTATGTTACCTAGAGATTACGGCATGACCTGATACATGTCACCCTTCGGGTTCACCTCTTCGAATGCCAATTGAAGGTCCTTGATACAAACCCTGTATGTATCACCCTTTGGGTTCGCCCTAGAATGCCAACTAAAGGTCCTTGATACAGTCTCTGTATATTTAGTTCACCCCTGAACGCCAACTAAAGGTCCCTGATATAGTCTCTGTATGTATCACCCTTTGGGTTCACCCCTAGAATGCTAACTGAAGGTCCCTAATACAATCTCTATATGTATCACCCTTTGGGTTCACCCTAGAACACCAACTGAAGGTCCCTGATATAGTCTCTATATGTATCACCCTTTCGGTTCACCCCAGAATATCAACTGAAGGTCCCTGATACAGACCCTGTACGTATTACCCTTCAGGTTCACCCCAGAACGCCAACTGAAGATCCCTAATACATTCTCTACATGTATCACCCTTTTAGTTAAGCCCAGAATATCAACTGAAGGTCCCTGATACAGTCTCTGTACATATCACCCTTTGGGTTCATCCTTAGAACGCCAACTGAAGGTCCCGGCATGACCCTGTACATGTCGCCTTTGGGTTTACCCCTCCAAAATCGTAATGACCCAGAACTACACTCCACAAAACTAAAGTCTGACCAAGGGGCAATCTTCCACAAAGCACAAGTCCGGCCATAGGACAATCACTCCACAAAGCATAAGTCCGACCAAGGGACAACCAATCCACAAGGCATAAGTCTGAACAAGGAACGATCTCTCTGCAATGCAAAAGTTTGACCAAGGGACAATCTCTCCACAAAGCATAAGCCCGACCAAAGGGCAACCAATCCACAAAGCACAAGCCTGACCGAGGGGCAATCACTCCACAAAGCATAAGCCCGACTGAGGGGCAATCACTCCACAAAGCACAAGCCCGACCAAGGGGCAATCACTCCACAAAACGCAAGCTCGACCAAAGGGCAACCAATCCACAAAGCATAAGCCTAACCGAGGGCAATCACTCCACAAAGCACAAGTTTGACCAAGGGACAACCAATCCACAAGGCATAAGTCTGACCAAGGGTCAATCTCTCTACAATGCAAAAGTCCGACCAAGGGACAATCTCTCCACGAAGCATAAGCCTGACCTAAGGGCAACCAATCCACAAAGCACAAGCCCAACCAAGGGGCAATCACTCCACAAAGCACAAGCCCGACCAAGGGGCAATCACTCCACAAAGCACCAGCCCGACCGAGGGACAATCACTCAACAAAGCACAAGCCCGACTAAGGGGCAATCACTCCATAAAATGCAAGCCCGACCAAAGGGCAACCAATCCACAAAGTATAAGCCCGACCGAGGGGCAATCACTCTATAAAGCATAAGTTCGACCAAGGGATAACCACTCCGCAAAGCATAAGTCCGACCAAGGGACAATCTCTCTGCAAAGTAAAAGTCCGACCAAGGGATGACCACTCCACAAAGCATAAGTCTAACCAAGGGATAACCACTCCATAAAGCATAAGTCCGACCAAGGGACAATCTCTCCGCGAAGCAAAAGTCCGACCAAGGGATGACCACCCCACAAAGCATAAGTCCGACCAAAGGACAACCACTCCATAAAGCACAAGCCCGACCAAGGGGCAATCACTCCACAAAGCACAAGTCCGACCAAAGGACAATCTCTCCATGAAGCATAAGCCCGACCAAGGGGAAAACCTCTCTACAAAACATAAGTCCGACCAAAGGACAATCTCTCCACAAAGCACAAGCCCGACCAAGGGGCAATCTCTCCATAAAGCACAAGTTCGACCAAAGGACAATCTCTCCACAAAGCACAAGCCCGACCAAGGGGCAATCTCTCCACAAGGCACAAGTCCGACCAAAGGACAATCTCTCCACAAAGCATGAGTCCGAACAAAGGACAATCTCTCCACAAGGACCTAGGGGCATCCTTTCCACAAAGCATAAGTCCGATCAAGGGATAATCTCCCCATAAAGCTCAAGTCCGACCAGGGGACAATCTCCCCGCAAAGCTGAAGTCCAACCAAGGGACAAACTCCCCGCAGAGCTCAAGTCCGACCAAGGGACAATCTCCCCGCAAAACATAAGTCCGACCAAGGGACAACCACTCCACAAATCATAAGTCCAATCAAGGGGCAATCTCTCCGCGAAGCACAAGTTCGACCAAGGGGCAACCACTCCGCAAGACACAAGTCCGATCGAGGGGCAAACAAGTCATCTATCAGGTATCATTCCTATCCCTTGCTCTTTTGTGCGATCATACTGACCTGTGGCAGCAGTGATCCCCCAAGGGGCAGCCTGTGAGCACGGGATTTTGCAGTCCCTCTCGCGAGATGATGATGACGTGTACCCGATTTTAATGCCTCATAATAAAAGTTCTCTTTAGAATTTTTATTACTAATATAATATTCCTTGCAAATTTTATACTTGGTGGAATCTAGTTCGGCGTGGCCGATAACGCGTCCGGTAGGAGCATGAACCGATGATTTACACCCAAATTAAAAAAATACCCATTAAAATATCATTAAAATTCAAAAAGATGCCTTTTGACCCACTTTTGACCGCTTTTTACAACTTTTTAGGCTCCTAGGCCCGCTGGCTGTTGGTTTGTCGAAGCCTGATGCCACTAGCAGCATCAGCCATGTGGCCGATAGCATCACCATGTCGCCGACAGCATCAGACATACCGTCGGCGGCATCACCATGTCGCCGGTGGCATGGCCCAAATTGGGCCCCTACACAAACAGCCTTTTTGCCTCTTTCAGTGGAATTAGTCAAAAAGATCTCGAAAACCACCCTAATTTGCCTATAAAAACACACCTTAGGCTGAAATTGAACAGGGGGAGCTAAATTTGGGAGAGGAGGCTGAAATTAGAGGGGATTTTGTCGGGAAAATTTAAGGTTAGAATGAGAAAATAGATTTTAGTGAGATAAGAATTAGAAAAGGTAGGAAAAAGGATTCTAATCCATTTTTCCTGATTTTTCTTCTTTGAACTCTCTGATTGTGAGCTTAAAATCAGTAGCTCTTGTAATTAAAATCAGCTTAATTAGATTTAAAGAGCCGAAACCTTTGAATTTACTACTAAATCATCGTTACAAGCTCCCCTGAGGTGTTTCTTTTTGGTTCACGAAGAGGTGGATTCATGACCCCGAGGTAAAAATTCTGATTCTCGTAGCTCTTTGGCATTAATATTACTAATTTGTGTTGATTCTTTTTTATTTGTATTCATTTTTGGGTTTTCGATCATTTTTTACTGCTGCCCGCTCCTGCTGCAAGAAATTGAGGTCGCCGGAGACATGTGATGTCGCCGGCGGTATCACCCATGTCGCCAGAGACATCACTGATACTGACTGTGGCATCACATTCCCCAGAGACCTCACTTTCTTATAGGACCCTTTCTTTATGGTACCCCGAAGGCCATATCACCAGAGACATCAGTTGATGTCGCCGGCGGCATCAGCCATGTCACTAGCGACATCAGTTGATGTCGCCGGCGGCATCAGCCATATCGCCGGGGACATCAGCCGTATCATCGGTGGCATGACTTTCTGGACAGCTATTTTTATTTCGTTCTTTTTCGATGTAGCTTATTTTCCGAAACTAGGATATACAGTGCAATAATGGAGGTCCAAAAACCTTCTAAAAACAGACCTCACCCTATAACATGTGGCATTTTCACTAATAATCCGGTTAAAACAACGATCGAATCTAAAATTTGGTTAAAAACGGAATTCCCCCGCAAACGCCGTTCAAATCTCATTTTAGCCATCCAACCGGGCTTTATAATACTGTAAATAAAATATGTCACATCCGCACTTACTTAGGTCTTGTTTGGTTTGCTAACTATACACGATTCGTAACACATCTCGTACGACGTGCCGTATTTGTACTAACCATCTTCTACAGGTAGACGTATATTAGGCCTTCGGGTATTTCATTTATCGCATAGAAAATTGTATAGGATTGGGAAGCCTTGTAATAATTTTATTTTCCACACTTATTTTCAGATGACTGTAATAATTTATTCATCGCCTCAACTGCCTGATAAATAAGAAAACAACATAATAACTGAAAACACAAATAAATAGGATGGATTAAATCGATTAAGAAAGAATGAAGTATCTTAACTTGGCCTAATGAAAAATAGATAACATCATCTGAACTCAAAATCTCTACTTAAGGTATGGTCCAACCACCTGGTGGGAAAATCGTACCAAAAATTTTCTTGTTGAGCTGAACCAGGTGGCGACTCTATTTTGAGTACGGGATTTCGATCTCGTATCTTTTGAGCATTAAAATATGCAAAACCATTTTCCAATCACATCACACGCATCCCCCGATTATTTTAAAAAGGCCGGCCCACCGGCACGACCTCGCAGCCGCCGCGTATAACGTCGTCCGCTCACAACATGCTAGTCTTTCAGCTTCATCAATGTCCTTTCTTGATGAAACTATGACTAGGGATAGTTTAGACATAATCATAACTGCACATGAAGCAGGTTCCACCAAATATAGTCCAACTATAATTTCTCTGACTTCATGCTATGATACGTCAAGGACTTTTGCATACATACATCAATGAATATATTTTAACCAGCTATAATATATATACAAACACATCGATATAAATAAAAGATTACATGCCTTTATTGATTAAACAAAATATTCATACTATTACATAATTAAAATATATCGCTCTAATTGCCTTAAGGGCATACGTCATATCCAACAAACTCCCACTTGCACTAAGGCCACTTAGCCATATGCTGGTCATGCTTGACTTGAGTCAACGACTTTGTCAACCCATCCGAGAGGTTCTGATTAGTGGGTACATATTCTAATCTTATTATCTTAGCATCAACAATCTCCTTCTTATATTATACTTTCTGGATACATATCTGTTTTTCTGATGGGACCGTGGTTCCTTTACCTGAGCTATGGCACAATTGTTATAACAATACAAAGTAATTGGATCAATAGCCTCAGGCACCACACCGAGATTACCAATAAATCCCTTTAACCAGACAGCTTCTTTTGCTGCTTCACATGCAGCAATGTATTCAGATTCCGTGGTTGAATCAGCAGTAGTTTCTTGCATGGAACTCTTCTAGCATACCGCCCCTCCATTTAACACATACACAAAACCTGACTGAGACTTAAAGTCATCCTTGTCAGATTGAAAACTCGCGTCATTGTAACCTCTGATTTTGAGGTCACCTTCTCCATAAATCAAGAACTCATCCTTAGTCCTTCTCAAGTACTTAAGAATTGCCTTGACGGCCATCCAGTGCTTTTCACCTGGATCTGACTGATATCTACTCGTAAAGCTCAAAGCATGAGAGACATCTGGCCTAGTACATATCATAGCATACATGATGGGTCCTATCGTGGATGCATAGGGTATATCTTTCATGCGCATTCTCTCCTGAGCTGTCTTCGGACACTCAGCCTTAGACAGGTTAATCCCTTTTGTCATTGGGAGATAACCTTCTTAGAATGCTCAAGGTTGAACCTATTCAATACCTTGTCTATATATGTACTTTGAGAAAGACCTAACAGCCTCTTGGATCTATCTCTATAGATCTTTATACCTAGTATAAATGTTGCTTCACCAAGGTCTTTCATGGAGAACTTTCTTGACAACCATACTTTAACATTTTGAAGAAGAGAAATGTCGTTTCCTATTAGTAGAATGTCATCAACAAACAATACTAGAAAAATAACTGCACTCCCACTAACCTTCTTGTAAACACAAGGCTCATTAGTATTTTGGCAGAAATCCAGTTCCCCGGATTGTCTGATCAAACCCTATATTCCAAATCCTGGATGCCTGCTTAAGTCCATAAATGGATCTTTGTAGCTTGCATACCTTAGAGCCATTCTGAGATGTAAAACCCTCAGGTTATGTCATATATACATCCCGATCTAAATCCCCATTCAGGAATGTTGTTTTAACATCCATCTGCCAGATCTCATAATCGTATTGAGCAGCAATGGCGAGGAGTATCCTTATGGATTTAAGCATGGCTACCGGTGAGAAAGTTTCATCATAGTCAATACCTTCTCGTTGACTATAACCTTTCACAACCAACCTTGCTTTATAGGTAATTACATTACCGTCCATGTCTGTCTTCTTCTTGAAGACCCATTTGCACCCAATCGGTCTAACCTATTGCGATGCATCAACCAAATCCCAAACTTGGTTCTTGTACATGGAATCCATTTCTGATTCCATGGCTTTTAGCCATTTATCAGAATCTGAGCTTTTCATTGCCTCATCATGTCCTTGGTTCATCATCCTCCATGAGATATAGTTCTTTATCATCCGTAATGATAAAACCATATCTATCGAGACCCTTATGAACACGACCTGATCTTTGCAATGATTGTGTTTCGACAGGTTGCTCTTGGATCACACTTTCTTGTGTATCTAGAATGGGGTCAATCAGTTGATTGTCTGTTTCTTCCTCTTGAACTTCCAGTTCAATATTGCTCCCACTGACTTTTGCAAGTAAGTGTTCCTTTTCCAAAAAGTGAGCATTCCAAGACACAAATACCTTTTGTGCTTCGGGTTGGTAAAATAGATATCCAGTAGTTTCCTTTGGATATCCAATGAATAGATACTTGTCAAATTTAGCGTTTAGCTTATCTGACGCTATCCTCTTTACCATAGTAGGATAGCACCATACTCTTAAGTGACTTAGAGATGGTTTCTTATTACACCATCTTTCGTAAGGTGTAAAATCAACTGATTTAGAGGGCACTCTATTTAATACATAAACTACGTTCTCCAGTGCATATCCCCAAAAGGATTTACTGAGATCTGCATGGCTCATCATGGGCTGGACCATATCTAATAAAGTCTGATTCATCCTTTCTGACACTCCATTGTGTTGGGGCATATAAGGAGGGGTCCACTAGGGAACTATCCCGTTTTCCTTTAGATAATCCTGAAACTTCTGACTTAAGTATTCTCCTCCTCGATCCGATCGAAGTGTTTTAATAATTTTCTCAAGCTGTTTCTCTACTTCAGCTCTGAATAGTTTGAACTTTTCAAAACTTTCAGACTTGTACTTCATTAAGTACAAATAACCGTATCGTGAGTAATCATCAGTAAAGGTTATGAAGTAGGAGTATCCTCCTAGTGCCTGAACACTCATTGGACCATACACATCAGTATGTATAAGTTTCAATGTACTCGTGGTCCGTTCACCCTTTCCTTAAAAGGATAACTTTACCATTTTTCCTCTTAAACAAGGTTCTTAATTGGGTTGGTAAATTTTACCTTTATAGTAATAAATACAAACGTATAATATTAATTTATTATTCTAACATTTAAGACTTGCATTGGTAATTATGATATTCATTGGTAATGACTTAATTACTTTTTTTTGGTAACAGGTAATGACTTAATTACTTGATTACTGATGAACGTTAAAAACTTGTATGGGTAATATAATCACCAATTGTTTATATAATAAAAATATAAATATGTATTATTGATTGACATCGAGCCCGGCGGACCGGGCTTGGGCTTTACTATAAAAACTAAACCCAACTCATATGATATTCGGGCTTCTACGGGTTCGGGCCGGGCCGGGTCTATGTTATAAATTGCATGTCCAAGCCCATCCCATAGAGAACGGGCTTGGGCGGTTCCCATGGTCTTACGGGTCAGTGCCCAGATCTAGTCCTATCCGGATATAATCGCCTACTTGTTACATGATTATAGTTTATGCGAGAGTCATCCTTACTAAGCATAATTCATATGGAATTTAGGTTTGCATGCTCAATAATAAATTGAGTCTAGATCGTAAAATAGAACATTTACGATATATTTGTACACGTTAATAAAACAAATAAAGATTTGGAACCGGAATAACTTAGTTTCCTAATTACTTTGTAATTCTCTGCTCGTCGTTGTTTTCTATTCTATTCTATCCCCAAACCAACCTACCATTTATCTATTTTATCCACCTGAATTTCACATCTTTCCTCGTGGGATCATTAATCTTCTAAAACTACATTGCAACCATATACTTGTGGTTTCCTCTTTTCTGCTTTTGCACTAACGGCACTGACAACGCGAAACTTATTTATAGTGTGTAGAAAAGTGCGAACAAACATGTCGAAAAATTGAATAATTTGAGAGATAAATGTAAAATAAGTAAAAAAAATTTTAAAAAAAAATCTTTCCTAATCGCAAGAGTGTATGAAGGTAAAAGAATATGTAATTAAGTTTGTAACATTTTGATGGAAGGTACATTTAAATGTTTTTTCCCATAATTTAAATACATACTTTTTTCATGCATGAAATTGAATAAAGTTGAAACCTATGCACATATCGAGATTGAATCATAGTTTGTTATATACCAAAACGAGAGATTAATTAAAGAGAACATTTTGTTCTTTCAAGGAAAAATTATCCATTTTATTGAATAAAAAAATTCAAAACCTAAATATTGATTAAAAAAGATAGAGTCTACACCTGAATTAGCTTCACCCGTAAACAAATATCGGTGTAGCTTCTTACCAAATGAGACACCATACCTTTTTTATATAGAAATTTGAGTCTGGATGAGTGAATTATTAATGTATTATCACATATTAATTTGGGTAAAAACATACCATGTAATTTGAACCATTTTAAAAAATGGATCATAAAATTTTTGTTTTCGAAACGAGGACTCTGATTTCAAAAGTTAGCAAACAAAGGAAAATATTTATTTTCTAATGTTATAAACGATATTTTGATTAATTCAACATTCCTATAATTTAACTATATTATTCATGAATTATATATCTAAATTTGAATAAGTTTCGAAGATTTTTCACTTTATTTATGATATTTTCAAAATTATCATCTTTTAATTAAAAAAAATACTTAAACTTATCAAAAAAATTTCATCATTTATCATTAAGATATATTATATTTTTATTAACCAACCTGCAAAATTTCAATTCAAAATGGACATAATTACCTTTTTCGTGACATATTTTTAAATTGAGGATCATTTTATCATTTATTTTCTAACTTTTGAAACTAGAGTACTCATTTCAAAAACTAAAATTTTATAATTCTCTTTTTTAAAATGACCGAAACTATGATATTTTTTGAATTCTACCCTATTAGTTTTGGAAATTACTTTAAATGACAAGATTTCCGAATAGGCTCATACTTATTTTTGTATATTTTTGTATTGA
Source organism: Euphorbia pulcherrima (assembly GCA_947683365.1). Lineage (NCBI taxonomy): Eukaryota > Viridiplantae > Streptophyta > Magnoliopsida > Malpighiales > Euphorbiaceae > Euphorbia > Euphorbia pulcherrima. The sequence goes on along the minus strand of CANTUS010000015.1, from coordinate 35,051,276 downwards.
TTATTTTTTATTTTGGCAATTACGCTTACATTAAAGATACAAAAGATATCCAGCCAACCTTAGATGTGGTTTGAACCTAGAACCTCAAGAGACCACAAGTTAAATCTTAACCACCAGGCTAATACACCACTGACTTTCTTGTATTTAAGTATGTCAATATCTCCCAAATAACAGATCTTAAGGCTTCCGTTGAATTCGTTGATTTTCAATGTAAAGCTAATGCTGCGAACAACTTGAGATTCCAAACTCATAACATAAACAATGGTTGCAATGCGGTTCCAATGATACATAAATCAATCTGCATCTCATAGATGCCAAAGCCACAAAAGAACAAATCAAATATAAATGGACGAATATGTTACAACTTACAATACAAGATTAGGCAAACAAGAAAACATAGATGCCTAAGAAGATTGATTAGAAGCCGAAGTCAAATAGGGAAAGTGCATTCTCACCAAGCCAGACACACATTATATCAAATCTAATTATACTCACATTTGTTAGGAGGGAAAAAATAAACTCCAAGTCAGGTAGGTCTATACTTGATCATCTGGTCCAGCAAGAATCACCTGCAATTCCAACAGGACTGGAGTCAGGAACGGTCCCAACAGTTTGAGGGTATCAGGGGAAATAAGAAATATGGGCCTTCGGTTAATTTTTTTTTTATGTAAAATTGAAATATTTTCCAACAAATATTAAATAGAAAGTACAATTTTAAAGTTTTTTCTTTAAAGTTATATAATCTGGGTCTGGGCCATTTCAGCCATGGGCCCTAGGCCATCGCACTCCTGGCCTATGCTCATGGCCGGCCCTAACTAGAGTTCATATCGTCAGCAAAAACCCGAAAGTCATTTAAAAAATGTTTATGTGGAAATGTAGACATCGTAATTGCAGAGTAACTAAAATTTTTTTACTGAATTGTTACATGTTGCCCGAAACGCTTTGCTTTGCCTCAATGCCTAGCCAGTAGTGGTTTGGGAGTTTATGCAAAACGCCTAGGCCTAAAGGATGCAGAAAAGAATAAGGAAACGAGTTTTATGCGGAGAAGGGCAAAATTGTCATTTCTACAAGCAACACAAAGAAATTTCCAGCCGAAAAAACAATCAAAGGAAAGGTACTGACATTGCAATCAAAAGCATGCTTTCTAGCGACCATAATGGCTGCATTCCTTTCTCGTTCACATTCGAATGTTAATACGAATGAAAGCCCTTTCCTTGGCTGCCAAAACAGCGCCTTTGCTGCTATGTTACTTCCAGCTCGAACTCCACATAGCTACATGTTAGGAAAGTAAGCATAAAAGGTCTTCTATTAGTACAATTGCAGTCAGAAATAAACAAAAAAAAATGAAAACGAGAAGCAAATTTGAAGCAAACAGTACGAGAAGTTTAAGTCTGACACTGAAAAGGTCTACTCAACATGCTTTATCCATAATTAGAAGTAAGTTTTTAGCTTAATGCATCTCGAGGTACCTCAACTTGTCCCAAAAGACCTATTGCCCCCCGTAGCTCCCTCAACTTGTCCCATAATCAGAAGCGCACCAATTTGCCCTTGAAAACCACGTGTGAGCTTCTGGTTGGTTTGACTTCTCAAAGATGTTATTTTCTGACATCTCTCTCCAATCAAAAGCTGACAAGTGGCGTTCAAGGAGAAAGGTGATGCACTTTTTGAAAGTTCATTTTTTTGGGACAAGTTCAAGTACCTGGAGATGCATTAAGCCTAAGTTTTTTGATATGCGTACCTGCATTGAAGAAGAATAAATTTCTCTGGCCTTTGTAATCCACCCTCTCGAGAGCTTTATCCTCATCTTTCCCACATTGAATGAGTGCACAGAATGTGACGGGTTATCTTTTCCGTTCATTTGGGAAATCACAACCTGTAATAACATAGCACAGAATATCGGAACAAGTTCAAGCTATACTACACATTAACTTAAATAGTGCAGGGAAAATAAAAGAAGCATCAATTCTAACAACAAAAAGGAAAAGACTAGTTACATTAAATTCAGAGCTAGATTTTCGTAAAAGCGTCTCTACATGGGTTCCCAAACCTGCAGCTGTATAATAAAGCAAATGTATAAGCATTTCTTTTTTATGCTATATTCGAATTATTAAATCATTAATTAATGATAGAGGCAAACCAGTTTCAATGGGACCAGCAGTGGTCACCATGGCCCATTGACCATTTGTATTTACTTCCACTTGCAATATTCGTCCAACATCAAAGGGTTCAGGAGCATAGATTAATTTGTCAGCACCTACACAAGTGAAAATCATGGAATCATGTTAAATTTGGGACAAAATCAGATGATGTATGCGTAAATTGGGGAAATAATGTACTTCCTTGAGTCAGACAAAATTTGCAAGAAATTCGAAAAATGAAGGCTTAATGCATCTCCAGATACGTTGTCCCAGAAAATCTACTGTCCCCAAACTTTCAAAGTGACCCCATAGCTCCCTCAACCTAAAAAAAGTGCACCACTTTGCCCCTGAACGCCAATGTCAGCCTCTTGTTGGTTTGACTTTTCAAAGATGTCATTTTTTTGATTTTTTTCTCTCCAATCAGAAGCTGACACGTGGCATTTAGGGAGCAAAGTGGCGCAATTTATGAGAGTTAGGGGAGTTACGGGGTCACTTTAAAAGTTCAGGGGGACGATAGGTTTTTGGGGACAAGTTCAGACACCTGGAGATGCATCAAGCCAAAAAAGAATTACAAAGTAAATTATTGGTATAATCAAAGAATATGACATGCACATATATATACAAACAATTTCCAAAACTACAATAAGTGAAGTGAAGTAATGAAGCATTAAAACATGAATTAGTACCACTAGATGCTGCAATACTACAAATAGGATGCTGATTGTTAAGTGAAAATAACTTGTTAATAAAATGAGAAAGCACCTGAAATAACTTCTTTTTGGCTGCCTTCAGGAGTTGCACGATACCACTGAATAGAAGACTTGGAAAGCGGTGGGGATGCATCTGATCTAGGCTGGACTTGCAAACACGAACCTAGACTTTCTGAACCATCTAGAACATATGGAGATGCTTTGTTCTCTTCTGCTCTCTTGTTCATTGCAAGCTGGAACCACAATTATCCATCAAATAAGGTTTCCTAGTGTAATTTGTTCATCCACAAAATGCCAAACACAATAGAAACCAAATAATAGATTGGGATTGCTTTTCCGAAAAGCTTCAATTTCAAGCTTTTCCTGTATGACAGCAGATTTTGGCATTGGGAATTCAATAGCAAACGGACCCTAATTAATTAGTATTAAGAGTCAAAATCTTTTGTCCAATGCCAAAATATGATGTTTTATGAAAAGTTTGTGAGTCTTTTCAAGACAGCACCTGTTACAGCAATACCAAACAGGCTCTTACTTTATCTAGTCAGAATATCTGTTCCCTTTCACAAATTTATTGCACGGCCATTCTAGTCAATGAGAAACATGTCCTAAAGCGACAAATCTAAACAAATCCCAAATTAAGAATTAAATATACAACAACAATGAGGTTACCTCCTTCTGAAGTTTGACTGAAAATATAGATTTCTCCCGAATCTGAGCTTGTAGTGCTCGAAGCTCAAGCTCCATATCCATCACCTATATGAACCCGAATAACAAGTAAAAGAGTATTTCATTGTACTGATACTTTGTACAACTGACATAACTTCAAATTAGATGACAGATTGAAAATTGAGCACATAAATTATTAGAATAATTTTTGGTGGGTTACTATCTAAGCGAGTACTCCCTCCCTTTTTTAATAAGTGTCACTTTTGGCAAGTTTTTACCAAGACTATATTTTAATGGGACAATAAAAATACTACTATACCCTTTAAACTATTCTTCTTTTTAATATATGAATAGACTCTTCATATTTTTTGCTTTTTACAATAAATGAGTAAATAAGGGCAAAAGTGGAAAAAGGTAGGCATAAATGCATTGTAATACGAAAAGTGTAAGATATTTCCAAAAAAAAAAAATTATGCTCCAAAAGTGACATTTATTGAAATAGGGAAGGAATAGAACCATGGTCGTCTAAATTTACCTTACAAAGAAACTACAAGTCCTTGTATTATCTATGAAGAAATGTTATTACCTTACTTGGCTGATGCAGCAATTTAATTCGTCTAGCTTCTTGAACTTCATCAATTAGTTTATCAACATCCTGCATTAGCATCAAGACACGGAAGAATTAATAAATGATGAAAAATAGAAGAAAACAACAAAGAAACTCACAGGATTCTGATCTTTAACGTTCTGAGCATTCCGTTCTTCTTCATCTAAGGCCTCTCCGAACCTCTGCACAACTGCTCTCGCACTTTCTATTTCAGCACAAGCGAATGACTTTTCTTGGTTTACCAATTTTTTAGCGTCTTCAGAAGCCTGTAGTATAAAGAAAAAAGCAGTGAATTAGCCAAATTTTAATTTTTTTAACAAATTATAAATCATTTAGGCTGTCTGAAATGGCAAATTTTAACATTAGTAGCACAAATGCGGACCTGTTTGAGAAAGTTAACCAGCTTTTTCACTTCAAACTTCTCTTGAATTAATTCTCCTTCTTTCTGAGTTAATTTAACTGCAAGGGCCTCCACCTGTATAATATATTCCAATTATATTACTTCAAATATAGATGAATATATTACCACTGCATTGGCGCATGTCTTACACAAATATTTCTTTCTAACGTATCCATACATACACACATAAGAACATAAATAGGTAGAAACTAGAGAAAAAATAGAAGAAGGAAATATAGAGAAACAGAATCAGAGAAGAATTAGTGAGGGAAACGTGCTATTCATATATTTATTGATTGATTAGGCATTTATAATAAGTACCCATAACAACCTCCATAACAACCTGTCTTAGGAAAAGACTTAACTACCCTTATATAATATTCTAGAAGCTAATACAAAGTACAGAATAATGACTACTCCTAGGACCAGTTTGGTATTGCTTTCCCAGGTTGTTGTCCCGAAAAAATCCACTTTCAAGATTTCCCTATGACAACAGATTTTTCCATTGGAAAATCAATAGCAAACAGACCCTAATTAATTAATATTAAGAGCCAAAATCTTTTGTTATTGTTTTATGAAAAGTTTGTGAGAGGAACTTTTCACTAGTGACAGCAATGCCAAACAGGCCCTTAATGTCTAAGAGTTTCTTTCCGTGCTACCTACGCAAAAATGGACTAATGGCTTCTAATGAAAAATATTAGAAACGAATACCAATACTTTGTAATAGGCTTGACCTCTTAAGTTATAAAACATAGTGAATGAGAAACACTAACCATAGAGATAGCTTGCTCTACATCTTCTTTGTTTCTCCCGGCCATACGGCCTCTTAAGGATTCCAAGGCATCTCTGAGCTTCTTTAAAAGAACATGTCCTTCCAAAGAAGCTACTTCTCTAAGCTTGGCCTGCATTCAGTAAATACCAACATTCATTTAATATTTCATCCTCATCAAAACATTAAACATTGATGCAATAATACGGAAAATGATGAGATTTCTAGATTCTCTTATTTGGACAAGCTACTGACCATAACTCATGGTCATACCAAGTCTGGTGCTATTTTTTTCAAATTCAAACTCTAAGGGTATGAAAATACATACAAAAATCTCACGCTCCAGGCCCTTAGTGTTCAAATTTGACAAAAATAGTATCGACTCATGGTACAACCATGAATTATGATCAATTGTTTGTTTCCATCCAATATAGACACCAAAATCGTCCAAATCAAAGCATCCAGACTGAACTCTGACACAATTTCATCCATTCTGCATTATCGCATCATATACCATACAAGAAAAATGACAACGGTAAGGACATGTATTCGAATATGAAAAGGCAAAAAGACCTTTTTGAGCCCTGTGGTATGATCAGTTTGCCCATTTGGTCCCTATGTTATACATGTCATCCATTTGGTCCTTGTGCTATTAAATATGTTGCCTTTTAGGTCCTTTAAGAACATATACGTACAATTTTCCTAAAATAGTTTCCACCATATAGGGCCCAAAATGCTAACAAATTGCATATCACATGGACCAAATGGGTAACAAATGCATTGCACGAGGACCAAAATGGTAACAGATCACATAGCACAAAGAACAAACAAATAACGTGTATACTACAGGGACCAAATGGACAAACAACATATACCACAGGGCCTAAAAGGGTTATTTGCGAATACAAAAAGCAGAAAGTCCTAACCATAGAACAAGTATCCATATAAAATGTAACATTTCACAAAAAGAGAAAAGATTAAATAGAATAAGAACCTGCTCTGTTAACTTAGCAGCAGCAGATAAATTCTTGTCAAATTTAGTGGCAAGATCACGAACTGAAAGGCGTTTATGTTGAGCTGAAAGCTGTGTAGTTTCTTGCTCAACAACCTCCTTCAAGGATGGAACTTGATTGTCCTCTTTTGGCTCTTCTAATATCTGATTATCAGGCCCTAATTTATATTTAGGGAACTGATTAGAAGCAAAGCTCACATCAGCTGAAACTGGAAGTATAGCTTCTTCTATCTGCATATTTTGTTCTTCAGGATTTATCTTTGTCATTGTCAGAGATTAGGTTTTCTGTTTATCAAAAAGACCACCTCAAATTCACAACTCCAAAATAAATTAAGCGATTGAAATTTCACATTCAACAAATTAAAGGATAAACCCTAACCAATCAGAACAGAATAGATCACAACATTTTTTCATAACAGATTCACGAAAATGCATACTTTAGAAAAACCCAGTTCATAAATTGACAAAAAAACAACAGAGTAAACCCAGACTAGAAATAAAGAAATGCAGAAAAAAATTAAAGTAAAGAAAGCTTACATTTGCAATTGGAAATGTGAATTGAGAAGAAGAACAAGAATCAGAAGAAGAATGTGATTGAATGGTTTGTTAGGGTTTTTGCTTTATTAAAAGGAAGAGAGAGAGAAAAGGAAAAGGGGTTTGCTGGTACCAAACTTGGATCTTTGTTTAATTAAATTTCAAAATTTATAATTTGGTAGAGTTAAAGTGTCTGAAAAACAAATTAGAAATTAGAATGTCTTCAAGTTTACAGTTTGATTGATTAGTATTTCTTGTTATTATGGGTTTGTTGGTTCCATCATTATAGTTGTTTCTGTTAAAAGTGTCTGTCTGCTCAATTACTTCGAAGTGGGTCCCATCCGCGACACTTTTGGATTACGAAATTTGCTTTGGGTTTGCTCGTAGTAAAACGGGCTATATACTGGTCGTTTTAGTAGAGCTGCAATTGGAGGAGTGAGGGTCGATGGCAATTTCTGAATTCAAAATCCAATTTGACTTTTCATAGTTTTTTTCTTATTGTATTTCCTACCTACCAGTTTCTCTCCTTTTACAAAGGAAGAGAGGAAACTTGATTTACATACTAAAAATGATTGGATTAGTGATTAGCGAGAAAAAAGGAGAGGGACACGGAAGAGAAGTGAAAGGAAAGGTCTTGCCTTGGAAAGAGTTGATAGTAATAAATTAAAGCTTAAAAGCGGACGTTTCGAACACTGGAGGTAGGTAGTGTCCGAATCAGTTTAAAATTGCAGTGTTTGAATTTCTAACTTTCTTATCTTTTATTTAAACAACTGTTTTAGAAGCTATTAAATTATATACTTGCTTATTATTCACATACTTGCGAAAAGGAGTCAATCACCCCTCGCTGGCACATGATTGGTAATATGTATATGATAAGTGAGTGGAAACATAGTGCCAAATTTCTACTCAAATTGGGATAAAAATGCCGCCGGCGGTGGCTGATGCTGGCATCAGCCTCCGGCAAGCCGACAGCCAGCAGGCTCAGGAGCCTAAAAAGTCGTAAAAAGTGGTCAAAAGTGGGTCAAAAGGCATTTTTTTGAATTTTAATGATATTTTAATGGGTATTTTTAATTTGGGTGTAAATCATGGGTTTAAGCTCCTACCGAACGCGTTATTGGCCAGGCCGAACTGGATTCTACCAAGTATAAAATTCGCAAGGAATATTATATTGGTAATAAAAATTCTAAAGAGAACTTCTATTATGAGGCATTAAAATCGGGTACACGTCATCATCGTCTCGCGAGAGGGACTGCAAAATCCCATACTCACACTCACCAGGGCCCTAGCCAAGAAAGCTAACGTGTCTAGAGAACCAGCCCTCACCGCTGCCCAAAAAGCTGCTCTAGAGCATGATCTGGACACCATTCTGACAGAGACTACGGAGGATTACCTGTCGGTTCTTCTACCGCTACCGAAGCTCCTCCGCCTATGGTGGAGGAAATGGATGATGTAGTTTTTAACATTTCTGATGTAGTTGACGCAAACAATGTTGCCTACAAGGCTTTTAACGCAATGAATGACTCTCATTTTGGTTACTTGTTTGATGTTTTTCCTGATAGATCCATGCATTCATATAACAATACACATAACATTTTTGGCATTAGCGATACATCCTTAAGTGAAATAAACCTAAGTACAGATGATAACCCTAAAATGGTAACCATTTCCAATGATTTAACTCCTAAGGAAAAAAGTGAGATAGTAAAAGTGCTTAAAAATCATGTTAATGCTTTTGCCTGGTCGTACGAAGATATGCTTGGGGTTGATCGTTAGATTGTCGAGCACCCAATTTCGACCGATCCTAAGTTCAGACCTGTCAACTAGAAGCTCCGTTGTCTCAGACCAGAATGGGCAGATCAGGTTATGGCAGAGGTTTTGAGGTTGATTAAAGCTCGATTCATCGAAGTTGTGGAATATCCGACTTGGTTGTCAACATAGTTCCAGTTCGGAAGAAAGACGGTAGGGTCTGGGTTTGTGTTGACTTCGAGATCTCAATAAGGCTTCGCCTAAAGACGACTTCCCACTTCCTCACATAGATGTCCTAATTAATAGTGCCGCCAGGGCCACTATGTACTCGTTCATGGATGGATTCTCAGGATATAATCAGATTTTGGTGGATATCATCGACAAAGTCAAAATAGCATTCATTACTGAATGGGGGGTATATTGCTACAAAGTAATATCGTTCAGGTTAAAGAATGTCGGGGCCACTTATCAAAGAGCCATAACTGCCCTCTTACATGACATGATCCATAAAGAAGTGGAGGTATATGTGGATGATATGATTGTGAAGTCTGCTACCCGAGAAGAGCACCCTACTATTTTCGACAGATTCATGACTCGTATTGAAAAGTATAATCTCCGCCTGAATCCGAAGAAGTGCGTATTTGAGGTTACTTCAGGCAAGTTACTAGGACATGTGGCTTGTCAGAAAGGAATTGAGATGGATCTCGATAAAGCTGAAGCCATCAGGGATATGCCTCCACCAAGGACAGAGAAAGAAGTTCAATCATTTCTGGGGTCCTTACAGTATGTCAGCCGGTTTATTGCCTTCCTCACTACCGTGTGCGAACCCATCTTTAAGCTATTGAGAAAGCAACAACCACTGGTCTGGAATGATTAGTGCCAAGTGGCATTTAACAGAATCAAGGCTTATCTTGTTGACCAAAACGTTTTGAAACCCCCCATTCCGTAAGGGCAATGCTTGTCCAAGAACATGATGATAAGTGGGATCATGCGATCTACTACTTGAGTAAGAAGTTATTGGATTACCAAACTCAATATTCGATTGTGGAGAAGACTTGCACCACCATGGTTTGGCTCACTAAGAAGTTGCGCTATTTTCCAATCTTACCAAGTCCAAGTCATGGCCAATATTGACCCCATAAAGTATTGTCAATCCCCCACTCTAGCTAGAAAACTATCTCGATGGTTGTTACTTCTATCCAAGTTCGACATTGAGTATGTGACGAAGAAGGTTATTAAGGGTCGGGCAGTGGCAGAATTTCTGGCTAACCAAACTCTTGACTATGATTATGTTGAGAGCTAAAGAGCAGCTTGCCTCCGTCAAAATCCTCGAGCGTGTGTGGACTATGTACTTCGACGGTGCTGTGAACCGACGAGGAGCAAGCCTCGAAGTTACTATAGTCATAATGGATAGTGAAATCATCCCATTGTTCAAACGCTTAGAATTCGCTGTCACAAACAATGGAGCTGAATATGAAGCTTGTCTGTTTGGTCTTAAAACCCTCATCTAGGTTGGGGCCCGTATGGTGTCTATCATCGGCGATCCGGCTCTTGTCATCCGTCAGGTTGTCGGCGATTAGGAAATTAAGGAAGAGTCTCTTCGTCCTTATGTTGAGGCAGTCTAGGGCTTATCTGAGAAGTTCACCTTGTGCTTATACCGCCACGTCCCTCGAGATGAGAATGGCTAACTCTCTAGCCACCCTGACCTCCTTATGGGAAGGACCCTAACAACAGCCTATCCGCCCTCTAGTTCTGTTATCAACTAAGCTCCAGGTCCTTGCCATCTCAATCAAACCCTGTTGGTATTCTGACATTATCCTATTCCTCCAAACTGGCCAATATCCCCCGGATTCCTCTGACTTGGACCACACCACCCTAAGGCGGCTAGCTGTCCAGTTCCGGATTGTCGATAATGATCTATTCAAGCGCACCAGTGACGGTTTACTGCTTCATTGCTTAATTGAATTAGAGGCTCAGAAAGTCATTAATCAGGTCCATGTCGGTGATTGTGGCCCTCATATGAATGGTCTCGCTCTCGTAAAGAAAATTTAGCAGTTGGGATATTTTTGGCTCACCTTAACAGCCGATTGCATCGCCCAAGTCAAAAGGTGCCACCAATGCCAGATTTATGGGGATATGCAACATTTACCACCCATTGAGCTCCATCATTTATCTACTCCCTGGCCATTCTCAGCGTGGGGGATAGACATAATCGGTGAAATTCATCCCTCATCAATAAATAAGCACAAATTCATCGTGGTAGCAGTGGATTATTTCTCGAAATGGGTAGAGGTCGAATCCTTCACCAATGTCACCGCCAAGAAGATGGCCAAGTTCATAGAAAAGTATATCTTCGCTCGATATGGACTTCCACATTACATAGTCTTAGATAATAGGGTACAGTTTCAAGGAGCAACCGTTAATCTGATTGAGAAATATGGGATTGAGCATCATAGATCTTCTCCGTACAGACCGCAAGCAAATGGTGCTATTGAGGCAGCTAATAAATAGGTAAACAAGAACATTTCTAAGATGATAGTCGATTATAGGGATTGGGTAGATAAGCTACCCTTTGCTATTTGGGGATATCGCACAAGCATCCGTACCTCGACCGGTCAAACCTCGTTCTCCCTGGTCTACGGAATGGAAGCAGTTTTGCTAGTTGAAACTTAGGTTACCTCACTAAGACTCGCTTTAGAAGCTAAGCTAAAAGAATCTGAATGGACTCATGTAAGGTTTGAATAGCTGAATATGATGGATGAGCTGAGATTAAAGGCCCTAGATAATCTCCAGATGTACCAGCAGTGCATGGCATGAGCCTATAACAGTCGAGTAAGGCACCAAAAGCTTCCCCTAAAAGCTAGAGACCTAGTCCTCAAGTAGTTAAAACCTTCCACCATCGATATGAGGGGCAAATTCAGGTCAAACTGGGAAGGACCGTATATGATAAAGAAGATGCTTAGTAAAGGGGCGGCTAAGCCTATGGATATGGATAGGAATGAGTTTGTGAACCTCGTAAACTAGGACAGGCTTAAGCGTTATCACATCTGATTCAAAAGAAATAAATCAGAAAAAGAAGCACACAAAAAATAGATGGAATAAATCACCCACCTTTCGGTCTTTTACCGATCGGGCAAAAATTAGGGTGACCCTCGACGGTCGGTATTCTGCAAATTGGCCATAAAAAATGACAGGATGAGTCAAACCTGCTAGATCAAAAACCCGAAAAGGGCGATCTAGGCAAAAGTTAGGGTAATTAAGCAAGGAGAGAGTGCCAACTAGAAAACCGATCTAGGCTAGTTGGCACCGGGAGTTAAATCAATGGAAATGTTAACCAAACATCATGTACTTTGTTTTGCTTCAATTAATGGAAGTATCTCTTTTGTTAAATTCTGAATACTTGTATTTATGTGAATTTTGTCTCCATACGGTCAAAACAACTCAAGTAAGCCTAATGCAGAATTCACATTATTCTAAATAAAATGCGCAATAAATAAAAATCATTCTGATAGACTGAAAAGAGCAAGGTCTATGTAAAAGTCAGAATAAGTCTGCTAGATTGAAAACCCAAAAAGGGCGATCTAGGCAAAAATTAAGACAAGGTTCGATAGATTGAAAACCCCAAGGGGCAGTCTATGCAAAAATAGAACTAAATAAAAGACACATAATAAATAAAGTTCGATAGGTCTGTCAACCTGACTAGCCTATGCAAAAGATAGAACTAAAAGAAAGCGCGTCTCAAGCCGAGCTCCCCGAATCCTTATTATAATATTGAGAAATCCTCTGCAAGGTGGTAGTAGAAAAGGACTCGTGTCCCTAGTCTGCTCGTTCTCCCTCAAAGCGAGCCCATGACCACTCGGATTGGTCACCATACGTCTGATCTCAGCTAGCCAACCTCTGTAGTGTATGTCAGTCTTAATGGTCTCCACATGAGCATAATCTAGAGTCTCGAATATGGCCTCCCTGGCCCACCTCTCCCTAATATGGTTCACCCATCTGGCTTTGTAGACTCTGATTTAGTCCTCGGGTAGCTTGATTGGGACCCTCTGTTGCTTGCCGTACTAACAGCGCAACCAGTAGGGAGTGTAGAATAAAGATCTCTCTAGGCCTATCAGTTGACACAGGATCCCCAGGACTCCACGACCACATCTCGGATCCTCCACCATGGGCTAACCTACTGAATCTGTATGTCTATATATCCTCTCAAAATAGGCATCCAGCTATCGAATGTTAACTGATCAAAATCAGCCCGCATATGCCCCCTCTCACTCAGATGAATAGGTAGGTACTTCTTCGGGTTCCCCCGTGGTGCCTCCTTCAGTTTCAGTTTCTCCATCAGCCATAACTGTGAGCCAATTTCAGATTAGGGTAAGAAGAGGTGAATAATTTGTAAAAAGGGAAAATGAATACCTGTAGCAGTATAAGGCGGTCATCGATAAGAGTCGGATCAGTGGAAGCATCGTCTGTATTGATCAGGATCTCAGCTAGTCCCACAAATATGGGAGAAGCCCCTATCTACATAGGCCTGATAAGTGAAATCAGCCTGAATGGAGCAACTGGGCCCGCTTCACACATAAACTCTGCCATAAGTAACAGTGCCACCATGGACGGCCAAGAAAGATCAGATCTAGGCGCCCTACGGCACCACTCCAAAACTGCACTGAGCTAAAATCTGGGTTTGTCAGGCAGTCAGGACAGAAATGGGTCTATAAAATCCAAATTCCACAGCCCTTGGGGAATGCTGTCCATACTAAAATTAAACTCTGGGAGTGCTAAGGGCATGCGCTTGGGACATGGTACGCCTAATATAGCATGGAACTGTTCAAGCAAGGGGCATAGCTCAAATGATGAAAAATGGAATACATGGTCCATCCGATCCCAAAAAGATAGTGCCTCGCGAAGGAATTCAGGACTTATGGGCCATGCCGTGACGTATCGAAAGCCCAAAAGCCCAAACTTTTCTAGCTTCTTCCAGTCCATATTTTCCAAGCTTTGCAGGAAGTCCGGTAGCTGTTTGTTGTGGTTTTCCATAACAGAATTTGAGGAAATGGCCGAATCTGAGTTTCTGGTCTACTATTGTCGTCGGCGATATAGTTGATGCCGCCGGCGATATGAAGAAGCGTGGGGCGGCATGAAGTGATACCGCCAGCAGTATGCCTGGGTGCTGCTTTGTTTATATTATTTAATAGGGTGATATGGATGGCGACATCAATGATGCCGCTAGCGACATGACCATATTTTCTGAGAGTTTCAAACTTGTTTTCATCAGTTCAGACCTGTGCAAAACCTGTAAAAATCTTGTATTCTGTTTCCTGGCATATTTCAAGCACAAAACACAAATTTTATTTAAACCAAAGCCCAAAGGCATAACCATCCAAATATCCAAAGCCAAAATCATCCAAAATCCAAAACCAAACATTCAAACCCCAATGTATCAAGGGCATACAAACCAAAACTCATAAAACAAAAGATAAAGAAGTAGAGAATAAACGGGTAAATTTGAGAATGCCCGCCACCAGCGGTTGGGTGAGATGAGACATCCTCCTCGCCGACAAGCCAATTGTCGACCTCATCCTCATTTTCATCCTTGTCCTCTATCATTGGCATGCTGCTAGATTCGACAACCACGACAGAAGGACGGTGACCGGCCGCCATCTTTAGTCCTCTACGACTTGTCTCGTCGGGGTTCACACAATCTAGGTTATGTTTGCTCCTTCTTTCGTGCATGGTAGTGTCTAACTACTGCTCTAGCTTGCTCACACAACGTCAGAGAACTCCTGTCTCCTCTTGATATCTCTGCTAAGCCGCATTAGCATCTGACCATAAAAGGCCAAGAAATAATGCAGACAAGAGGAACAAACGAAATCCATATCATTCATAACATCCATGCATGCATTTCATTTCATTTTAACATGTCATAATAGGGAATATACCTGAGCAAGCAAGGATTGTCTGATAAGAGTATCCCTAAGAGTGAAAGCGTTTCTGGCCAATCGCTCTGCCTCGCTATGAGCAACCTATAAAATCTAAAAAGCAATCAGAAAAGGATCCATCCAAGAGTTATTGCATACATAGGAATTTGGCCAAGACTTACATGTGTGGCGTTGCTCGGGTAGAACTCCAAAGAATGGGTGCTCTGGGTTATATTTCTATTTATGGAATTCACCCCGCGAGTTCGTAAGCGGGAAAGAGGTCTCTAAATCAGTCTTGAGTTTCCCTCTACAAATCTAGCCCCCTCGGGGTCTTCCTCGGCCTCGTACTCTGCTACGATAGGGCCTACTCCACTTCTTTGAAGGCTCCTGAAATAAAGACAACACAAAAGGCAAACATAAGCAACCATTAGACAATTGACATATATATATATATATATATATATATATATATATATATATATATATATATAAACACAATTATACCTCAAAAGAGTAATGCTCCTCATGAAACATCGGCGCGCCCTTGCCAACCGCATCCTCACCTACCTCATCCTCTCCCTCGGGTTTGCCCTCACCTTCTTCCTCCTCTTCCTCCTCATTATCGCTCACTATGCCTTTAAGTCACTTCTTCTCCTCCTCCCTCTTCTTTTCAAGATGGTACTCGATCATATCGTTCCTATAGATACGGGGGCACATAGGAAGTAGGTGCTGCTGGTGCTGCTCATACAAACCAGGGACGCTCTCAATGACCCGGCCGTTCCTCTCAAGATAGACGGCTTTATCCGCCTCAGAAGTAATCACTAGGTGTGGCCACCATAGGCCTGTAGGGGGGTCCGCACTCACTAGCCTGGCGAAAGGGGCATCAAATCTCCAATTTAGCATGCGCTCCCCCAAGTACCACTCTAGGGATAAGGGGCATTCCATCACGAATTGGCAATCATCCACCTCCTTTCGAACCCTAGCTAACTCCGACAGGTTCGACACCTCATCAAAGGGATTGCGGTTAACCTGACCAAACAACCAAGAAAACAATCAATGTAAGCATAATATGAAATCATAGATGCATTTTGTCTACTAATGTTTTGTTTAAGTGTGAAGTAGGGACTAAGTTCAAAAGATCGCATACCGAGCTCAACCGCACACTCCTCAAGGACTCTCTATAACTGGTAGGGTACTTGCTCTTCCCTCCAATGCACCACACCACCGGGCAAGGAAGTGAGAACCGAGTGCACGGTGACTTGGAACTTGACTGGCAGGAGAATCTGATGCTCGAAAGCCCAAGCCTACATAAATAAACAATTGATCAGTCCCAAGCATTCAAAATGAGAAAAGCATGCAAGTCAAGCAAAAATATATGCTTTTGGAAAAAGTATACATGCACGAGCAGATGGCTGAGCTGAAGGGCCTTGCCCTTCTTCCTGGCACCCGCGTCCAGCCCGCCGTAAATCTGCGCCAAGATGGCCCTACGCAATTCTTCCCCTTGATGCTTGCTACGTCCTCAAGAGCAGATATAAGCCCATAGTTAATCTTGCTCCCCAAGACTGGGAAGAATAGTACGGTAAGCAAGAAAATCACAAAGGAATAGATACAGGCATCCCGATCCATCTCAAGAATCGCCCCGACTCCTACCCAATGCTTGTACAACTCCCTATACAACAATCGCCCTAAGACGGGCTTCAAGCCAAATAACTCAGCTACCCGCCTTACCATGGGCTTCTCAAGGTAGCACTTCTCCATATACACATCAAAGTGGATCACCTCATCTATACAGGGGAGCCACGTTATGGCCACAACATCGAAAGGGATAATGGTCACCTCCCAGAATAGGAAGTGAAAAGTGTGTGTGGTTTCAGACCACTTCTCTGTCAAAGCAATCTAGGCCGAATGGGAGAGTTTTGGCATTAGCAGGGGCATAATACGAGATAAATCTCCAAAGCCCGCATCATCGATGGCAATCATAAGCTCGAGGTATTTTTCCATGATGTGCTGCCACCATTCGCCAATCGTCCCCATACCTCCCGTGTAGGTCAGTCCATGCAGCTGTAAAAATTAGAAATGAAACAGATAAGTCTCGGTTTATTTTCTCATCCCTTTTATCTGCTGGAAAGCTATTGATGCTGCTTCTTTAAGCAGTGATGCCGCTGACGATATCAGCCATACCGCCCGCCGTATGGATGATATTGCTAGCGATATCGCTGTAAATAGCAGCGACATCATGCCTTCCTGGGCCTTTTTACAAGGCCTGATGCCACTGGTGGCATCACTTATGCTGCTGGCGACATCAAATCCTATGGGCAGAACCAGTTTTACCCCAAAAATCGGACCAAATAGAGCCAAAATCACAAAGTCATAATTAATCAAACCCGAAGCATAAAAGCAGTAAAAATCAAGCCTAAAGAATGCAGTATCAGTTTCCACACAATCAATTTCATGTTTATAACCCCTATTATAGCAAAATTTTGAGCCTAAGGCCGAAATCAAAACTTAACCTAAACAAAGAAATTCGAGTCTTGTAGGATTACTTGGATGTAGCAGATATGTTTCTCTTTCTCAGGAGTCAAATAGGTGATGGGAGAATTGATTTTATAGCCATACATCTTGTGAAGTTTTAACCCTTCAATGTGAATCAGGCAACCCACGGGACTTGGAACTACTGAATTTATGGTTGGAGATTTTCTTCATTGTTAGAAATCGAAAGGAAGCGAAAGATTTGGTTTCTGTGAATATTTGAGAGAAGGGGAGGAGAAGTTTCAGCTTCTATAAACGTAGAGGAGAGAAAAAGAATTTTTACTCTTTTTAAACGCTTGTGAAGAATTTGAGGAGTTTGAATTAATCTAAAACTGGCAGTCCATGCCGCCGACGGCATCAGTTCAAATCGCCAGCAACATCGCCCATGCCACCGGTGGCCTCAGCTCTTCCAATTAGAATTTTGAAATCCATTGACCGGTCAAAGATGCCACATGGCACCAATATCGCCTGTGGTATCCCTCCAGATCGCCAGTGGCATCAGCCAAGCCGCAAGACTTCCCCCTGCATTTTTTTAGCAAATCTGATGGAATCCCGGCTTTAGCCCCGACATCCTAGGACTTCTGAAACCGTTATGCTTTTAATTATTACGTTTTTACTGTTGATCGAAGGGGCAAAAATATTTTGTTGTTTCACAAAATCGATCAAGTAGTCAAAACGTTATCTAAAAATCAGTCTAATATTACTTTTCACTGGTTCTAGGAATGACAGACCCTACCTCAAATCAATCTCAAAGCCCAAGTTTGCTTGGCAAATCATAAATCTCAAGCCCGACCAAGGGGCAATCAATCCACAAATCTCAAGCCAGACCAAGGGTTAATCAATCCACAAAGCTTAAGCCCGACCATGGGGCAACCAAATCTACCTCAAAGCTCAAGCCCGACCAAGGGGCAACCAATCCGCAAAGCTTAAGATCGACCAAGAGGCAAACAAATCTACCTCAAAGCTCAAGCCAGACCAAGGGGCAACCAATCTCAAAGCTCAAGCCTGACTAGGGGGCAACCAATCCCCAAAGCTCAAGCCCAACCAAGGGGCAACCAATCTCATAGCTCAAGCCCAACCAAGGGGCAACCAAACCAATCCACAAAGCTCAAGCCCCGACCAAGGGGCAACCAATCTCAAAGCTCAAGCCTAACCAAGGTATAACCAAACTAATACGCAAAGCTCAAGCCCGACCAAGGGGAAACCAATCTCCAAGCTCAAGCCTAACCAAGGGGCAACCAATCCTCAAAGCTCAAGCCCGTCCAAGGGGCAACCAAATCTTCAAAGCTCAAGTCTGACCAAGGGGCAAACCAGTCATCCATCAGGTGTCATTCCTAAACCCTTGCTCTTTCATGAGATCATACTAACATGTGGCAGCAGTGGTCCCCCAAGGGGCAGCCTATGAGCATGGGATTTTACAGTCCCTCTCGCGAGACGATGATGATGTATACCCGATTTTATTCCTCATGATGAAAATTCTTTTTTGGAATTTTTATTACCAATATAAAATTCTCTACAGATTTTATTTTCGGAAAAATTCAGTTCGGCATGTCCGGTGGTAGCTCAGATCGATGATTTTCACCAAAAAATAATTTAGTCCAAAATACCCATTAAAAATCAAAAAATAAGCCTAATATCTGAGTTTTTCCGTCAAGATCACCTTTTGCTAGATTCCCTCTCCTTTTCCCTGATTTCGGGCACGAATCGTGCATCTTTTCAGACCTCTTAGGAAGGTGAGGCTACCGCTAGCGGTACCATCCATGCTGCCGGCGACATCACTTCCATCTGTAGAACAGTTGTCTGCCTTTGTTGCTGATATCCGCCGAATAAATGGACCAAAGGCAATTTCCAACGGATTTTAGCCTATATAAAGGCCATCTCTCAGCCATTTCAAGGGTTCCACTCTCCCCTAACTTAAGATTTCCAGTAAATTTTGAGCATTCTAGCTAGCTTTACTGGGATAAAGTTTAGAAAATGTAAGAAAATAGGATTCAATTCATCTTTTCTTGGTTTTTCTCTACTAAACTCTCTGATACTTAGGTGTATTTTAAGTTTAGAAATCACAAAAATTAGGATTTAGAGACTAAATCACCCCTCACTTCCCAAAATCATCATTTGAGCTCCTCGGAGGTGTCATACGGATCACAAAGAGGTGGATTCACGGCCCCGGGGTAAAAATTCTGAGTCTCATAGCTCTTTGGCTTCCACTTTACTCATTTATTGTGTTTTACTTGCTGTTTGTGCTTAGTTTGGGTTTTTGGTCACTTTCCAGCCAAAAACAACTGATGCAGGAAACTGAAGCCACAGGAGGCATTTGAAGCCGTCAGCGGTATCAACCATACCGCCAGCGGCATCGTTGATATCGCTAGTGGCCTCACTTGCCCCCAGTGGCCCTATTTTCTTATTGGACCCTTTCTTTACGGTATCCCGAAAGTCATGTAGCCTTCCTGCATAACTAATACTGCCGGCGGCATGGCCTTCTGGACAGCAGTTTTGTTTTTTGTTTTTTTTTTCCAACTTAGTTTAAATTTTTGAAGCTATGATGTACAGTGCAACGATGAAGGTCCAAAACCTTCTAAAAACAAACCCGACCCCATACCATGTGGCATTTTCACTTATAATCCGGTTAAAATAACAATCGAGTCTAAAATATGGATATAACGGAATTTTCCTGTAAATACCGACTAAATCCCATTTTTAGCCATCAAACTGGGCTCCATAAATTGTGAATAAAATATGCCAGGTTCACACTAACTCGGGTCTTGTTTTGTTCACTAACTATACATGTTATGTGACATACCCCGTGCAACGTGCCGTATTTGTGCTAACCGTTTTGTGTAGGTAGATTTAGGTTAGATGAATGCTAGGCCTTCAGGTATTTTATTCATTGCATAGAAAAAATGTATAGGATTTAGAAAGCTATGTAATTATTATTTATTTTCTGCATTTATTTTTGGATAACTGTAATAATTATTTATTTACCGCTTTGAATGCTTGATGACACACTAATAATATATAAATCGAAAACACAATAAATAGGGTGGATTAAAACCGAATAACAAATAATGAAACTTTTAACTTGGCCAAGCGTAAAATAGATAACATCATCCAAACTTGGAATCTTTGTTTTAAGGTACGGTCTAACCACCCGGTGGGAATATCATACCCAAATTCTCGATGGAGCTTAACCGGTTGGTGACTATATTTTAAAATACAGGATTTCAAGTCTCATATCCCTTAACATGCAAATTGGACTTAAATTCAACATCAACATTAACTTTATCAATCCATCTTTTTTTTTGCTAAAATGAGGATCAGTCCCTTGGCTCGCTTCACAACGCTCATTATTTTCCCCTCGTGCTACGCATCTCACACGGTCCATGAGGGAAAAAGGTCGTCCGCTCATAAATAGCGCATGGCCCGAGCCTATAACAATAGAGTCAGGTACCCGAGACAACCTCTCAAGGCGGGTGATCTAGTTCTCAAGCAGTTACACCAAGTTAACATAGATGCTAGGGGCAAGTTCAAACCTAATTGGGAAGGACCGTTTGTGATTAAGAAAGCCCTTGGCAAGGGAGGAATCAAACTGATGGGCATGGATGGAAATGAGTTCGTGAATCCAATGAATAAAGACAGGCTTAAGCATTATCATGTCTAGGTCAAAAGAAATAAATCACAGAAAAGCAACACAACGAATAAAAGAAATAAAAAAATAAATCACCCGGCTAGTGGTCTTTTACTACTTGGGCGAAAATTAGGGTATATCCCGCCGATCAATGTTGTAAAAATTGGTCAGGCAAAAATTAGGGTACCCCAATGCAAAGCCCGCTAAGTTGAAAACTAGAAAAGGGTGGCCTATGTAAAAGTCAGGGCATCAAGAGAAAAATGTCACTTGCTTTCTGAAAAATTTGTAAAAGGACCAATAGGCAGTAGGGGTTAACCATTGGAAATTGTTACCATTGCCTACGTACTCAAATTAATCTCATCAATGAACATGTTATGATTTGCTAAGAATCTTGGTCTTATAAATGCATGCATGACTTTAGGTGAAGTAATTGCAAGTATGTGAAACATCAATTTTTTCTCTACATTTTGTGCTCTTTGTTCTTATCATTACTGTGCGTGTGTATTATTCAACAAAAGATGAAAGAACCAATAAGCCACAAAAAGAAATAAGGCTTATGTAAAAGTCAGAAAAAATTCTGCTGGATTAAGCCGCCAAGGACAATTCAGGCAAAACTTAAGACAAAAGGAAAGAAAGAGAGAGTCTATTGGATTGAGCCGCCAAGGAAAATTTAGGAAAAAATTAGGATGGTCATCTCAATTTGAATGATCTATGCAAAAATTAAAACTCAATTCCAAAACGCCAGTATTTTGCACTTGTTCTTTTATTTTCAAACATCATTTGCATTATACACTTCACAACTGGGATCCCTCGAACTTAGTTCCCCCACTGTGTGGTTGCTTGATAGCATATGCCATCTAGAGTGCTAATCTCAAATCAACCAGCCTTGGTAATAATTGTCAGTCTAAATTGGGTCGATTCATCGCGATCAGCAACTTTAAGTGTTCAGCGGTTAACTCACTTGCTCATGGGTACTCTAAGCAATCTTTGTTGTTGGTTTTGCTAAGGGGCAACATAGGTCTATGAGTAGGGATATTCAGTGGTTTCAGTACAGAAGATGAAAGTTCAGCATGCACAAAGAAAAGTAATAAAAATGTTTGTGTAAATAGCATCCATGTTTATACTAAAGTAAGCCACACAAGGCTGAAAAAGCAAATATCCTAAAAGAAAGATGATCCTAATCTAAGCTGCTGGAGGATCCTGACCTTGGGGCATATCCCGAGTCTGGTCTTGAGTTTTTGCCAGCAGGTCTCCCACATCGGACATCATGTGATCCCCTACAGCTATAAAGTAAGGCACCACAACCCCTAAGCCTCCAACATCACTCATTGCAGCCGTCCCAGTCACCCGCTGCTCAACCTCACCTGCTCCAGCTAACCGAGCAATAGTCGGTGCCGCCTAATATGCTGATTTATCATCCTTAGAAAAAGAATCAGGTGGCTTAGGTGTATGCCTACTCTAAGCCGAGTCAGCTGTGCCCGCAGCATCTCCATCATAGCTCTCGCTTAGGTAGTCTCCCACTAGCTCTCTTATCCTCAGCGGTGGCCACTCATAGCTGCTCCTCCAGGAACCTAGCTCGCTCCTCAAAAGTATCCAAAACCTGGGCAGACTTGTCATGCTTCATGGCCAATATAGTCTACAATGAAAACCCAAAGATCAGTACACATATGTAAATGTCATGTCATGCATCATGCACAATTTGTTAAAATTTTGCATGTAAATAAAACTTACCAAGGCTAACGCATCTTAAGCTAGTAGCAGGTCGCAGACAGATATAAAACCCCTCGCAATCCTCTCCACCTCAGCCACAGTCACTTGAAAGGGAAAATATCAGACCAAGACATTCCAAGCAGTTATCATAGAAACAAATTTGAAGACTGAGAATTTCTTACATGAGTGGAACTGGAAGGAGTGAAGCGGATGGTGTGGACCGACTCCTCGAGCTCCCTGACAGCTCTCTTTCCTGAATGGTCGAGAATTAGGAATGAAGTGTCCAGGTTCGTCCAAAGGACCCCCTCTCTCACCTCCCTAAAAGAATGGGACGGCTTAGCAACCGGCTCAAGATCAGTAGGGGCAGTAGCAGTAGGTCTCTTCCATGTAGAAATGGAAGGATATGATAATCAATAGTCCACACTCAGATTCACAATTAGTCTCAGAAAGTGATAAAAGAATTCACAAAAGTCTGAGTAAGAAAAATACCCGAGAAGGAGTGGCAGACCTAGCCAGACCATTAGTGCTTCAAACACCGAAAGGGCCCTCGTGATCCCCCCTGCTCTATTCTCATCATCATCATCGTTGTCCCTGTAAAGAAACTTGAGGGGGACATCCTCGAAGTGAATCTTCTTGCAGGAGAGAAGGAGCAAGGACTCTATAAAAGCACCATAGAAGCCCTCCATTGACTCCACCTAGGCCCCCTCGCCCAGCAGGTATAACCCCTGATCAGTCCCAGGCATCAGGTTGGCCAGTAGACCCCCTCAAGAACCAGAGGAGGAATCGGCCTCTCCACCACTGTGTTCATTCGCCAGTCACGGACCTTCTTGCCAAAGTACCACTCGAAGGAGAGTGGCGACTCCATGATAAAGCGGTGGTCATCCACACCCGCCCGCATCCTCTCAATATCCTTGTGGATAACCATCCTCTCCTATGGGTCTCGAATGACCTATAAAAATTAAATTCACTGTAAGTATCCTAACTTTGTAAATACATTTTCTACTAACGATTTGTTGAAATGTAAATCATAGGTTTAGCATAAGACAGTTTACCCAATCAAAGCATAGCTGGTGAAGGAACTCCCTATACTCAGCTATAGTCTCGGCTTTCTACTGTTACAGCCCCATCCACCTTGAGATGATGTGAGGCATCTCAGGCTATTTGAGCTAACCAGGCTTGGGGATGTACCGGTGCTCAAAGGCCCAAATCTATAAAATGTATCAAAGTTAGTCGCAAAGCAGTTCAAATAAAAGGTTAAACCGCAAAGGATAAAGTTTGGGAATCACTAGAAGAATCAGATGGCAGAGCTTGAGCTCCGACTGCTGGCCTCGAACACCAATATATAGCCCGTAGTACAACTCTAGGATGGCTCGACACCAGTTCTTGCTCGGTACGGTGGCAAGATCCTCGATGGCAGAGAGCAAGCTATAGTTGAGGGTGCTCAAGTAGACTGGAAAGAAGATGGTGGAGAGGAAGGTTAGTAAGAAGGACCGGGCATACTGATCCTTCCTCCCCTCAGCAACAGAGCTCGGCTGCCCAATCCAGTAATCATGCAGCTCTCCATACTTGAGCTTATCCTTACCTTTAGGATAAAGCTCAATCAATCCCTTCACGTACGCCTTCACCTCAAGCCCAGAGTGCCATCGGTCGGCATAGACATTGAAATGAAGGACAAACCCTCCATAAGTCAGCCTTTTGAGTGCGCACACATCCGAAGGAGTGATAGTGACCTCCCATATCGGTAGGTGAAAAGTATGCATCATTTTGGACCAACCCTCTATCAGTGCCAAAATAGCACTAGGGGAAACCATCTTTAGAGCTTGTGGAATAGCCTGGTTGACATCGGTGAACCCGAATGAGTCGATGCGGGCCAAGAGCTCAGTGTCCCTTAGACCTGGGCACTATCCCGCAGGCCTACGAGGCCCTCCCATGCCCACCTTTCATTGGTCAGGTTCAGACAAACTAATTAGAGAATAAGCTCGGCCCGGACCAAACCTGAAGAGGCCTGAATAATCTATAGGATGGGCTTGGTTTTAGTCCTAAAAACCAAGCTTAGCCCACCCGGCCCGAACTAATAATAAACTTATTAAATAAAATCGTTAGTATTGTTGTAAAAATTGTTCACGCCTACGGAAAATAGGGGTAACTCAAGCATGCAGATTCACCTTAGGAAAAACGCACATGTAAGGCCTTCTTGACTAAGCTTTACATTACTAAAAAAATTAGTACCAAACTGCATGCTAATTAAAACACTAAAATCACCGTAACATAAACAAATAAAATGTTAAAAAATATTTTAAATTTGTATTTATATATATTAATTGCTAGGCCCGCGGGCCGGCTTGGGATTTAATTATTTTATAAAGGCCCACCCGGCCCGAGCCCGACTTTTATTTTCTATGGGTTGGGTCGGGCTTGGGCTACTAATTTTTTAGCAAGGCCCAGATTGAAACCGGCCCAAACCCGGCTCAGCCCGGGCTGTACCACTTTCTGCAGAAGCTCAGAGCTCCCACACTCTTGTACTGAAAATGCAAAGGTAAAACAACAGTTAACTGGGTTAGAATACAATGAAGTAGTCAAAAATCAGAAGAAAATGGCTTAAAATGAAGTTTTAAGTATTCTGTACCAGGAAAAGGGACCCCATATGGGTCTACCCCACCCGTACAGGTTCGAAACCCCCACCTGTATGAAAAATGGAACCCATACGGGGTCCTCCTCACCCATACGGGTCCCCTATGAGCAGTAGCCTCGCCAAAAAATGCCCAAATAGCCAATTTTTGACCAAATTCAACCAAAGCTCATTCAAACCTATCCTAAAAGCACCCTAGACTAAATTTACATGCATTAGGCTCTAATCCATGCTCTAGAACACCTTAATTCCGTCCAAAATTGGAGAAAATCAAAAAATCATAAAAATGGAAAAAAGGGAAAACAAGCAACTTACTTAGAATTTTAAGGCATAAGTGGTAGGAGATGGGATTAGGGGCGCCTCGGAAGTGGGAGTGAGGCCAAGAAATGGATCCCCCTCGCGAAAAGCATATCCAACCAAAATCGGGCACTATCGGAGCTCTAAATCACCGACTCTACACAAATCCTCATGTTTCAAGGAGAAATGACTGGCTTTCGGGAATTTCTTATACATCTTTGAGTAATTTTTAGGAAAGGATCGCCGAAAATCAGAGTTTGTAGAATTTGGTGTAAAGCGGGAAGAGTAAAAGAGCTTGCGGTTTTTAAACTTCCCCCGTCACCACCCATACGGATCCTACCTCTGCGAACCAGCACCCATATGGGTCCTGCCCCACCCATACGAGTTCCACTTTGTCATTTCAAGATAATTTTCAAAAGTAGTCCTCCCTAACGGTAAGAGAACACCAAATTCAAAATTTGGGGCCAACCCCACTCTCAAACTCCCAATTTCAGTTAATGAGGGACAAAACCCCTAGCTCTTCTTGATTCATGATTGAAGGGGTAAAAATTTTTGTTTACACAAAGTCAATCAAGAAACAAGGTAAGCAATTTCATATCAGTTACTAACATGGGTAGTTTTTATGTGCAGGTTCACTCTAGCATAGGAAATTTCCACAATGAACAAGTCACTCAAGGAGACACTTCCTCAGCACCGGAATTAGCCAAGAGGCATTACCCCATTCCCCTGCAGTGAAATCAATCAAGGGACATCCCCCCACCTTCCAACACCCTAGGGGTATCCAGCTTAGGGGCACTATCCTTCATAGTTGGGCCAAACCCAACATTTCCAAACCCATTCTTCAGTTCCTTCAAGGGCCAACCCCCATCCACACATCTTCATTCTTGATTAAAGGGCAAAAAATTTTGTTCACCACAAAGTCAATCAAGAATTTAGATGTGTCATTCCAGGCAATGACTAATGCAACATTTTTATTGTCTCTTGACAGGTAACTTAAAAAATTCCCAGCAGGATCTGCCTTAAGAAAGGGATACACCATCAATAAGAGAGTCATCTGCCTTAAGAAAGGGATACACCAACAGTAAGAGAGTCATCCGCCTTAGGAAAAAGATACACCAGCAGCAGGAAAGTCATCCGCCTTAGGAAAGGGATACACCATTAGCAGGAGAATCATCCACCTTAGGAAAGGGATGCACTATCAACCGGGAAAGTCGATCCGCCTTAAGAAAGGGATACGAGGAGAAGTCATCTGCCTTAGGAATGGGATACACCATTAGTAGGAGAATTATCTGCCTTAGGAAAGGGATGCACTATCAACTACGAAAGTCGATCCTCCTTAAGAAAGGGATACGAGGAGAAGTCATCCGCCTTGGGAAAGGGATACACCAGCATCAGTCAAAAGAAGGTCATCAGCCTCAGGAAATGGACACCAAGGAAAAGAGTTTGCCTCAGGAAAGGAACCCACATGTATCATCACCTTAGGTATGATTCCTAAACCCTCACTCATATCGTGAGATCACACACATCTGTATCTGTAGTGATCCTACGAGGGGCAATCAATAAGCACTGGATTTTTATGGTCCTTCTCATGAAACAATGATGAGAGATAGATAATGCAATCTTTTACAGGTGTTATCCATCAGAGGTGTTCCTACTACAACAGAGATGAGTTTAGCCAGAGTTTGGAGACCTAGACTACCTTTAGGGACCCGTACGGGTCACACCTAGGGGGCATGGGTCCATGGGTTGACCCGTATGACCTTGCACTTCTGCACGCCTTGGAGGGACCCATACGGGTCCTACCATGACCCATACGGGTCCTCCCTACCCGTATGGGTCCCCATCACGAGCAATCAGACAGCTCCGATTGCAACCTTACCATATCCAAAGAAACCAGCAATTAATCCTATTTATTATGTTCAGACACGATTCTTTCCTATAAATAGAGGCATTTTGCCTCACTTTTAGGAGAAGACAATTAGAAGCCAAGTTAGAATCATTATAGGTAATTCATATAGCATTTTTCCAGCAATTTTCATAGGTATAGAAAGGATATAGAAGAGGTATAGAAGTTATAAAATAGGAGAAAAATCATTCTACATTGAATTTGCCGACATTTTATTCCTTTTTAGCTTCATATTTAGGATTGGGGGAAGGTTTTATCCACACAAACACTGACCTAAATAGTCTTGAATCCATCATTTCACCATCTACTTTGGCTAGACACTCACTCGGCATTGGGATCGCTTTAAAGTGGATTCAGAGCGTAAAGGTACACTCCTGAGTTTCAAAGAGATTCACTTTCTATTTATTTTATTGTCATTTTCATTTATTCACCTGGATTTATCCTTTTATCTGTTTTGGGTCTGGTCCTGACCCATATGGGCCTTGTTGGCACCCTTATGTCCCTAGGGACACTAAATTGGTACGCCATACCCATATGGAAGGAAATCCCTTTTTTATTCAGTTCTTTTCTTCTATAAATCTGCTTTTTATAATTTAGAAATGAGGTTCTATTTGGGTTGAGATAGGACCTGTACGGGTCCCCCATACTCGTACGGGTACCCCTAGTACCTGTACGGGTGCCCCCCATCCGTACAGGTGCTAGCCCCAAGTAGAATGCCATTGTTTCCATTAATCTATAAAATGAACCTAACTCCACCATTTGCTATGCGATCAGTTTCATTAATAATCTGGTAAATCAACCCACGAAAAGTTAAAATGTGTTTTCATAACAAAATAAGTTGAAGACCCGTTATTTCTTTTCGATCCTAGAAGTTGCCCGGGCACTATCGATCACAAAACTGCCACGCTAACATAATCACAGTTTTTCTAACAAAATGCTGACTTATTATGTGCCATAAACTGTTCTAATCTTTATGGATACAGGAGAATTTATTTATTTTGTTTTATAACTTAGAACAAATGTATAAGTTCCTTCGTAGTTCTCCCTTTTTTCTCCGATTGTAATTTTTATTCCCCCCTTTATTATTTGTGCTTTATTATAAATTGTTGAACGCATGTATTGAGTGTGAAAGAGTATAGAAAAATTAGATTTCCGTAATAATTCCCCAAATGATGAAAAGAAAATGGTTTTATGCAACGAATGTAATTTTGAATTAACTAAATGAGAAATAAGTGACTCATCCGATACCCGAATCTCTGATCCAAAAGGTATGAGTCTCCCGCCCAATGGGGACCATACAAAAACTCTTTCCCAAGTAGACAACTTGGGTGGCGACTCTATCATTTGTATCAAGATTTGGGTCTCAATTCTCTTGTATGTTAAAATTGGTTAAAATATGCAAACTTGAACTAAATAGTTCCATCATGCTTAAATCAAACAAACCCCCAGTAGACCCTACCGCAAGGCGCCAAGGGAAATCCATATATTTTTTACCACGACACATTAAAACTATCATAATAACCATTTTTAAATCTATACATAGTAGTTATATGATTGTTTCTACCACAAAATCTACACCCTACGATTGGTTTGTTTTATTTGAGCTTCTCTTCAATTTTTTGAGGATCTTTCTTTCCATAATCTCTGGAGTGCCCTACTTTGGATAGATCCGGGTCTGATTGTCTAGATTGTATCATATAGTTAACTGAAGGAGCTCTTTCCACTCTGTGATCCTTTCTTTGCTTGAGTGGTGGTTCATCATAGATCACTACAGCTTTCCCTTTTTGAGTAGTTATATATCTCTATGCTTGAGGTTTTCCTTTTTGAAGAGCCATATACTTCTGTGCTTGGGGCTATCTGCTGACTTTCTTTGGTTTTGAAGGTTTAAGATTCCTTCTTTGATTTGAAGGTCTTGGTTTTCTTCCGGGAGTTTGATTTGTATTTCTTTCGACAACGTCCTTCATCAAGGTTAGTTCTCTTTCTAGCCCAAACAGATTTGCATTGAGTATTTGGACTTGGGACCTTATGGAGTTTTCTTCAACATTCTCATAGTGCTTTGTAGCCCTTATGAGATTGATGTCATGTCCCATTACTTTAGCATCCTCTATTAGCTCCATTATTTATCTTTGAAGAAGTTCGATGGCCTTGGTGTTCTTCCTTAGATTGTTGATCACAATCCCTAGAGCTCTAGCAAGATCATTGTTAGAAAGAAGATTAGAGTGATAGTTTACCTTTGTATAAGCTGACTCAGACTCTGATTCATCAGTTTGCTCAATGATCTACTAAGTTGTTCCTCTTCTAGAATGTTCTGCTTCCGGATCAGTCAGTACCATGAATGCACAGTTGGTAGTCTCCTCTTCTTCTGATGTTGAGGAGCTATTGCTTTCCTCACTATCGCTCCAAGTGGCAACCATTGCCTTTTTCCTATGCTTCTTTTCCTTCTTAAGCTTAGGATATTTTGCTTTAAAGTGTCCTTTCTCTCCACATTCAAAGTAGGCCATCTCCTTTTCTTGATCCTTCTTATCATCCGGATCTTTTTTGTACTTGTCCTTATTGGAGTTGATTTCTTTTCCTTTTCTAGAGTCAAACCTTCTGGAACTTCTTTTTGACCCTCTCTCTCTCTTCCTCAGGAATCTTTTAAATTGTCTAGCTGGAATAGCCATTTCTTCCTTATTAAGAGGAGATTCCCATGAATGCTTTTCTGCTCCGAAGGAGGCTGATCCAGATGAGTCTGCCTTTAGAGCAATTGGTTTCTTCTTCTCTTTAGGTTTCTTCTCTTGTTGACTATATCTCTCCAACAATAGCTCTTGAGTTAACAGGTTACCAATGAGTTCATCATAACCATAGAACTTTTGGTTATGAGCTTCCTCAATGGCTGTTTTCTTATTGTTCCATTCCTTGGTGAGACTCTAGAGATTTTTCTTTACCATTTCCTCCTCAGTGATCTCCTTTCCCAACCTCTTTATTTTATTTACTAGATTGATATATATATATAGTATTCATGTTGCTAATGGACTGCTTTGGTTCCATCTTGAAGTTTTCTAGCTTTTCTTAGAGGCGATCAATTTTGGCTTCCCAGACCTTGTTGGTTCCTTCATAGGTCAGTTCATGTTTTTGCCAAATTTCTTAAGCTGTTTTACAGCATGAGATTCTGTTAAATTCAGCTGCACTCAAAGCATAATGAAGCATGTTAATGGCATTTGCATTTTCCATCAACTTTTTATAATCATTATCATCCTATTAATTAAAGAGTTTCCTTATGGTGATACCCTCAATATCATAAGTAGGGACATATGGGCCAACTTTAATGGCCATCCATGCGAGCATGCTTTGGGCCTGGATGAAATTCATCATCTGATTTTTCCAATACATGTAGTGTTCACCGGCGAAGAGTGGAGGACAGGTACTAGACATACCCTCTGGAAGGATTTGAGAGTTATTATTCTGATAAGTCATTTTTTATTTATGTAATAAAAACTATGGATCTTTATCTTGAGATTATTATGTCTTTAGTTGTGAGCACTTGCTCTGATATCACTTGTTGGTCCCTGTACAAGTATTACTAGGGTCAGAGGAGGGATGAATCTTTTTACGGAATATTTGACTTTTTAAAAGTCTAGTGTAGGGTGTTTGATTTACTCTAGAATTAGTGGATCCAGATGATGCAACTTTGAAATGATATGCACTAAAAATAAAAGCTTAAAGTAAAAGGAAATCAAACACAGTGATTTTTATACTTGTTCGGCCTTGCCAACGTCCAGTCCCTAGAGTTTCCTCCTCCGAGCTTAATCCATTAGTGTGATTTCTTTCACAGGCAGAAATCAAGCCTTTACCATTGTCTCCGGAGATTTCTTCTCCTCCAGATGTAGGATATACCACCAAACTAATCCCTATCCTGGCTGAGTCCTTTGTAGCTTATCTTTGTAAAATCTCTCTTCTTCTAGAAGTAGAATATACCACCAAACTAACCTAAGCTTGTCTGAGTGCTTTTCTTGAAGGGATATATCACTCAAACTCTACCCAAGTTTAAGCTTAGTCATAATCTCAATACTCACCCAATTATGAGATTTTACAACTTTTATTTTAACAAAGATTAGGTTTTGAATTCTTTAAGTTCATAATTTCACTTGAGAATTCTTACAAACTGATTTGAGTGTTTAGTTCTTAAGGGGACTAAATTACTGATTGTGTAGCAGATTTCTCAAGGTAATAGCTTTGTAAAATCAACCAACATCTTCTCGACTTGAGAAGCTTCCCTTTTATAGGCTTGGATCATAAATATAGCCGTTGGCTGATCTTGAATCTTCACCATTGATCAGATATGAGATGGCGCTTCCAGAACCGTTGATCTATCCGTTAGACCCAATAAATGCCCCTTTTGAATTTGTTAGGATTAGAGAAACAAAGTTGTTAGTAGTCATTTATTTGGCTTTTTGTGCTCTACCAAATTTTATGCAACTTTGTCTTTTGTTTGGACTCCACGCGCCTTGTTATTGGTCTAGGTGAAAAAGGTTGTTACCCTTTTCTCTTTCTATGTCAGCCTTTTTTTCCTTTTCTGAAATCGTGCAAGCTGTCACTCTTTAATTCTCCAAGGCAAAAAGGAGGTTTGACTTTGGCTGATTTGGAGGGAAATTAAATATTTGAATATTCCCTTTGTCTTGAGAGTCATGTCTTTCGGATGTCTTCAGACACTAACTTCACCGGATGCTATTCCTGATGTGATCTTCTTCGGATGTTATCTTTTAGGAATTAGAAGTTTTTTCCTTTCCATACTCTAATCGGATGATTTCTTTTTGTACTTAGGGATTTGTTATCTTTTTTCTTTAGCCCAATGCAGCCTTCTTGGACTTAGATGTTTGTTTCTTCAATGTCTTGTCCGGATGCATTCTTCTTAGACTTAGGAATTTTGTTTACTTCAAAACTTGATCCAGATGCTTGTCTTGAGTTATCTTCTTTCGGATCATTGTTTCCCAACAATCTCCTCCATTTTGATGGAAACAAAGCCTAAGGACATAAGCATCTATAATTGGGCACATGATCTAAGTATGATTTTTGATACTTAGTCATTTACAAGATTTCTCTCCCATAATCTAGCCTTCTAACTCCCCCAAGATTTTTTCATACACGCTTCTAAGTTTTTCTTATACAATTGATGGTTGTACTTAGAAGCAATTTTGAATAATTGTTTTTCACTATATATTACTTCTGCTGCTAACAATAGTTAACATTAATGAAGTTCAGATTACAACCAGATTATAAAAGAATACTGGTGAAAATTATTACATAGTGTGAGCCGACGACCCCCGATCCCCCCGCCCGCGCGGTAAGCTTTAATGCTCTTCAGCGTGGGGCGGAGAAACAACGAGCGCTGTGAAACGGGCTAAAGGATGATCCTTATTTTAGCATGATGAAAATGGATAATGAAAGCAATGTTGAAGTTGAAATTTAGTCTGATTAATTTGTTAAGGGTTATGAGACTTAGAATCCCATATTCTAAGAAAGAGTCGCCACCTAGTTAAGCTCCACCGGGAATTTGGGTACGATATTCCCACCGGGTGGTTGGACCGTACCTTAAAACAAAGATTCTAGGTTCGGATGATGTTGCTTACTTTTCAATTTTAAAATCAAGCCGATTATGTTTTAATAAGCTTGACCTTAGTTCTTATGCGATTTGATCCAATTATTGATCGGTGTTTTTGGTTTAATATGCCATACATCACACGAAAAGCAATAAATAAACAAAGTAAGAAAATAAAATTATTACAAGGCTTTACAAATACCTATACATTTCTCTAATGTGAGAAAATAAATAAAGCAATAAATAAATAAACGGGCAAAACCGGGTTTTAACCGATCTTATCGACTTGGATCCGGCTCCAAACGAGGCAATAGATATATAAGGGAATAATTACAAATAAAGCACGAACAAATAAGTGTGAAAAATAAACACATAGCATGAGGAAAACGATATTTTTGGATTTTCTAGGACAAAATGTGATTTTTTTGGGCCTTACTTAATTATTTAACAGCCTAAAAAAAGGTGAAATAAATTGACTAAACATCCTAAAGTAAGATTTAATGTGTTCAGAATATTTTTTTGGGGTTTTTAGTTGGTAGAAAATAATTTATTTAGATTTATTTAGCAAAAATACTATTTTTAAGCCATTAAAATACATATTAAATCAAATAAAAATAAATAAAATCTAAAAAACAGAATAAAATAAATAAAAAAACAAATTTCAGATTAGCTATAATTTTTTTTGGAATTTTTTGGGTTGAAAACGGGACGGAAAATGCATTAAAATGACAAAAATCGGGTAAAAAACGACAGAGACGGG
Source organism: Euphorbia pulcherrima (assembly GCA_947683365.1). Classification (NCBI taxonomy): domain Eukaryota; kingdom Viridiplantae; phylum Streptophyta; class Magnoliopsida; order Malpighiales; family Euphorbiaceae; genus Euphorbia; species Euphorbia pulcherrima. Next base: position 35,017,748 of record CANTUS010000015.1, on the reverse strand, counting down.
CCAAAAACAATAGAATAAAACAAACAGGGCCCATTTGGACGTTTTTACCAGTAGACCGACTCAGTGAGGCGGTAGGCCGACTCAGCGACATGGTAGACCGCCTCAACGAGGTGGCCAAGATGACGCTCAGTCGGCCTTCCTCCCACTGAAGTGGCATACCGAAAAAAGTGTCTAAACAAGCCGGAATCGACCTTTTTGTGCCTGAAAATCCAAGATTGCTAAAATTTCAAGTCGTTTCCTACCTGTTACGGTAGATTCAGACTTAAAATGCTTAAATAACTTTGGTTTTTCAATTTAGGGGAAAAGAACCCAGAAAGTCCGATAAAACGATGATTGGCCGCTTAAGCGACCCGTAGGTCGACTGGACGAAGCGATAGGCCGACTGAGCAAAGCGGCCTGGATGACGTTTAGTTGGCCTGACGTTCGCCAGAACAGTCAGCCGGATTTTTGATAGAAAATCACAAAAAGGACGAAAAAAGGGGCCAAGCGCCCGGAAAAATAACTAAAAACACAGCAGCAGAAATAAATAACAGAAGAAATAGATTGGAACTCAGAAAGTTACCTAAAGGTCGTGAATCCACTCTCGAGACTCGAACCAGACGCTTGGCAAGCTTTGTGACGGATTTGAGATGAAAACCCGATGAAACAACCGATTTAGCAAGGGATTTAGTGATTTGTGAGGAATAAGTCCCTAAATCCAATTTAAACCAATTTTTTTACCTAAGATTTCTAATAGATTTCAATGATTTAACCTAAGAGATTAAGTCTAATAATATTTAAAAATCAAGAACCAAGTATATTGGCTTAGATTTTCCCAATATTACTAAACTATTTTCTCCCTAAAGCCTTAGAATTCTAAGAATTTTTCTCTTGAAAAATCAGCCAAAGAAAAGAAGTTTACCCCCTCCTCAAATCTGATTTTTAAGGGTATTTATAGCCTTTTTAAGTGTAAAATACCCAAATTAATCCTCCAAATGTCATTATTTGACGAAAAAATCCCAAAACCCGACTTACTGGCCAAGGAAAACCCAGAAAAACTCTAGACAAAGAAACCCCGCGTGAAGGTTGCGTTACTAACACGGCTGGGCCGAGGCCGCGTCACCTGACGCGGCCTGCCACGTGGACCACGGCATCTGGCCTCCCGGGGGTGGCACCGGTCGCCGCCGACGGATGAGGGGCACCCCAGGGAAAAAGGTAAAAGGGGCCCGGCTTGCCGGGCCCGAAATGCGAACAAATTAAACTACGGGCATTTGCACGGGGTGATACTTGACATTCTGGGAAACTCGAGGAACCCGGAATCCATCGACGTAAATGAGACTCGCTAAAATTGTCTGGATTTTTGAGGAAAAAATCGCAAAACAATTTACTACATGCGAGGGGAAAGGAAGCGGTTAACAAATTAAAAACGATCCAATATTTAATTAATCGGGGTCAAAGATCTTAAAATCGTCAACAAAGAACATGCCAAACTCGATTCGATTCTAAAAATAATGGGACAACTAGACCGTAAAAGGTTAAAGCAAAAAGTCATCATCGCTCCGAGGGTCACCGAAAAGCCCGTGCTCACAGGCTGCCCCTCGAGAGATCATCACTTAGCGGGCGAAGTGTGATCACTCGAAAGAGCAAGGGATAGGAGGCTATACCTGACTTGCGAATTCCTGAGGCGATTATCTACTGGGGTTGCCATCGACAGATCTTTTAGGAGGAATAAGATAGTTTTAGAAGTGAAAATCTGAAACGGTTGTTTACGGATGGTACAGGGACGCGCCATCAACGGACCTTTTAGAGCTGAAAATCCCGGATCGGTTGTTTACTGGAGGTTTTGGGAACGCACCATTGACAGACCAGTCGAGACAAAAAAAATTTTGAATGGATGAATTCTGAATCGGTTGTTTTCTAGGTACGCCATTGACAGACCTATCAAGAATATAATTTGAGAAATTAGCTTGTGACAAATATATCCCTTTTTTATTGCTTAATTGATTTTGCGTAACAAAATTTTTTTGCCCCTTCAATTAATAATAATAATAAAAGGGTGAGAATAAAACAGAGATTAGAGACGCCCAGAAGGCGGAAAGATATAACTGATCGGAGAATTTTGCCCCTTGTTGAAAGAAATATTCCCTTCTACTACGAGACAAAAAGGAATATATTCCTTTTACTTTTCTTATATATATACTTCCTTTCTTTTCATTTCTTTTCATCTTTCTCCTTTCATTCACTTTTCTCTTTCTTTCCTCATTCTTTCCTTTAATTTCTTCCCTCTCTACTCGATATTCCTCGATTTTTCGAACTCGGGGAAGGATGTACTACAAGAAAGGGCTCAAGAGGTCTCATAGTCTTGACCACGAAACGCTACCACGAGGGAATGATGGCCGGCGGATTTATCCGGTTCAGTGGGCCTACGGACTACGGGCCTCTGACACATATATGGGATATACACCGACTTCTCAGGTCGCAATATTCACTGACTTGGCCGGGCATGCTTCTGATCTTCAGGTAAATCGATAAAACCTAAATTTTGCCAAAGTTTCCATAAAATGCCATGAACTTGATTTGGATTTTTAAGGTGTTTTAGGCTTTAAATTAGGCAAAATAGGTTGAAGAAAGATGTTTAGGATGCATTTAGGTGTGTTTCAGGGCTGATTTGAATGAATTTGTACTAAAATTGGGCCTAAAAAGGCAGAAAGTAGGCTTTTTTGAGGGCAACCCGCCATTGGTGGAAGGTTGGCCATCGCCGGCGGCCAGGCCACATCGATTGCGCTAGGCTGCATCGACGAGGCAGCCTACCACATCGATGAGGTGGCTTAGCCGCATCGAGGCAGCCTCCAGCCACCGGTCGCCGGCCACAACTGCCAGCGGCCGAAAAGAAAAAAAAGGGCATCTTTCGAGGAAACCGAAGGGCCTATCCGAACCGTTTTTTTGCGCTGAGTCCGATTTCACAGTCAAAATTCAGATCTAAAGTAGGCTAGATGCTGAAAATTTGATTTGTTGCTGATTTTGCATACTTTAACTGCTAGTTCTAATGCTTGACATTAATTTTTTTTCGCAGCCACATGGTCTCAAGGCATTGGGATCATTACAGAGATGTGCTAAGTGGTGGAATCAGATTAAAGGTCGGGCCGACAACTTGTTGGTCGTGGCCATTCAGGGTATGGGGCTCGAGCACATGCTAGATTTTTTGACCATGTCGCGTCATCCGATGAGGCCAGATATACTAAGATGTTTAGTGGAGCGATGGAGCGAGGTTACGCACACCTTCCATCTTCCGGTTGGTGAGATGAAAATCACTCCTTCCGATATCTATGCCATAACCGAGATGCGATGGGGGGGCTTCCCAATGGTATTCGATGTCTATCCCGATCACTTTTGCCATAAGCCGGAGGCCCATGCCCGGGTTACGGCACTTTTGGGGGTTCCGATGCCGGATGAAGACAAGCTGAGATACGCGAATCTGCATGAGCATTGGGTCGCGGTGACTGACCTTAGCGAGGAGCACTTTGACCAGCCTCCGGTCGTTCCTCCTGACCATACTGACATGCCTATTCTTTCCTTACTCCTCGAGTAAGGCCTCACTCAGGTTACTATGCACCCTCGATAATTTAGGCAGTTTTACCATGTGGAACTGGCCGAGGGCCATTCTTGGCCAGATCTATTATGCTCTTGACTACTCGGCGCGAGGAAAGGTCACCAAGTTTAAGGCCGGGCAGCTATGGATGCTTTAACATACACTTTCACTTTTGGATGCTTTCTGAGCTCTTTTTTTTACTTATTGCATTTACAAATATGGGCCTTCGAGTATCGGATTATCTGTCCCCCAGACTTAGAGGATCAGCCACCACCCGGGTCACATGCCATTGCCTGGTGGATGGTTAGCTAGTCAAATATTGACCGAGTGGGCGGGCCGTACTGGTATTGAGAGTATTTGAGGCAGCTGCGCCGTCACCTGGTAACCTCACTTTCTATGAATTTAGTTTAAACATTAGTTCAAAATCATATTTATAAAAGAGTAAGAATACTTACATTGATAAATGCTGCGGTTTTCTTTGTTCTTATTTGGCAGATAGTTTCCAACCCTTGGAAGAGGTTGGTTAATTATCAGCACGTGAAGGAAGTCTGGGGGACCATAGATGGGTGCCAATTAATATTAGAGTGTCCATTCAACATGGAGTGGTACTTTGGTGAGTGGGTTCATCGATGGAGGACCAGCACCGCTACTCGGAGGAGAGTCCCCCCTGACGTACCTGTCGGTATCTTTTGGCCTCACCTTATGTCATCGGACGACCAGGCTCAGTTTAGGGGAGGAGATTAGGTTCGGGTGGCCTCAATTGGCAGAGATTATAATGCTCATCTGAGGCGACTAATTCCTTCTTGCCCTAGGAGGGGCCGAGATGATATGGTGCAAAACTTTGAGTTCGAGGACGATGGCGTTCAGACAGATGGCAGCACCAGGCTCGACGGGGTGGATGATGATACCGACGACGTCCCTGCTAAAGCTGATGATGAGATGGCTTATATGGACTTGGGCGAGATGCTTTTTGGCGATGCCGTATCGGGGAGTCGAGCCACTAGCCCCTAGGCGAGGGCATCGAGGGGTACGACACTCAAACTTCTAACAAATTTGCTCCATATATGATTGAATTATTATATTACTCTGATTCTGCCTTGACTGATCAATCTATTTTTCTTTTGATTTCAGGGGACCCGGAGAGATAGGAGAGGAGCCCCCGTGATCAATACAGAAGCGCACGCAGGGCCTTCGTACCATAATACGATTGATCCAGAGATTGCTTCCACTAGGCCAGCTTCTCCTACTCAGAGACCATTCCCACCGAGATTCATCAAGGGAGTGTTGGTAAACCAGTTGGATACCTCTTTACGCCTGATGACCCGTCCAAGAGTTTGAGAGAACAGACATATTGAGGAGTATACTGCGCCTTTGACCTTTGCTCCGCTGGAGACCACACATGTAAGAATCTAACTCATGCTTTACTTTGTCGGTTCTTATAGTCTGGTGTCGCCTAACCATGGTGATTGGTTGGTTCTGGTTCTGCTTTTGATCACACAGGTACCTATCTCAGAGGCTGAGCGCTTGGCCCGAGGTTGCTTTAGCATGAGGGACTTGGTCATTGCACAGGATTCTGCAGGCTAGGTGAGATTCTATCTTGCAACCTGTTAAGATTTAAAACGAGAAAAGTACATAGGATATTTGCCAGTTTATGAATGAATGTTATGGATGTGTGAATTATCGGGCTGATCACTGATATTTGCAGCTCTTGGTCGAGATGGAGCAAGACAAGTATCGGAGTGAGCGAGAGGAGTGGATGCAGATTGAGCATGAGTGTACGGATTACCGGAGTCAGCTGGATCAAGAGAGGATGAATCACGAGGGTCAGCTAGCTCGAGAGAGGATAGATTACGACTGTCGGCTAGCAGACTGTGAGAGGTGACTGGTTGAGCAGAGGGAGCACTACACCTGAGAGATGGAGACACTGCAGAGTTATGTTGAGAGGGTGGAGGAGCGGCGAGATTAATTAGAGAGGGAGGCTGAGGTTTGTAGGAGTAGCTATAGCGATGGAGGATACGAGACTGAGGTCACTATGATCGATACCAACCAGTGTGCGAACTTTCAGGCTACCTTAGAGACAATGGGCTTTCTGGAGATGTAGCCTATAGCTTTTCCTCCTGGATTTAGCATGGGTAGAGCTTCGAGGCCCAGTGCGTTAGAGAGGAGGTCCGGGGGTCGCCTTGGATGAGCTCTTACTCTTATGCATCTTTATTTTTCCGATGTACTGGTGACTTTGATGGATGATTTGATTGTATGATGCTTGACTTGTTTGTCTGATTGATTACGTTGCTTGTTCACTAGATGAATGCTAGGCGCGATAGATGCTTACCTAGGAATGAACTAATTAATGCTTACAATCATCCGAATTAATGAATGTAACCTTATTTGACAGGCGACTAGCAAATAAAGATCACTGATGGAGACACACAATGCTAGAATGATGCAGTTCTTGTGCACTTTAGCAAGCTCTGACTGGGAGAGACATTTTCAGATTAGCGGGGCTTCGATACATTGCTAGCAGGCTGGTGAACGTGCCTTTCCTCTATGCAGCATTCCTCCATTGGGACCCGATGGACCATGTATTTTGCTTCTCAGGCTTTGAGCTTTGCCCATTTGTGGAGGAGTATCACGCTATTCTCGGGATGATCTGTACTTGCGGGATGCATTTTACTATACCAGAGGTGCATTTTGGGGCTGAGGATTAGCTAATCGGGTTGTGAAACCTGGATGCCCCTACTACTTTCCTTTCTCAGATTCCTGGATCATCGGGATTTGATCTCTGTTGGGTACTCAACTGGTGTATAGGTACTCCTAAGTCGCATATTTCTTATCCTTTTATGGTGGCTCTATTGCTCATGGCTGAGTTTATTTGAGGGTTGGCACCGTTGCCCCATTCCGGCTAGTTTCGATCATTGGGCAGGCCTCAGTGGCCATATCTCTATTATTTCTAGAATTAGCTGAGACCCTATTCCACTTGGATAGAGCTGTCGGTGATCCCCAATCACATCAGAGACCACTTCTCCGTACTACAGGTATTCCCTTTAACTGACTCTAAACCCGAAACCTATACTGAATCTGAATCTGAGATTGAAACTGAAACTGAACCTAAATCTGAAACTGAAACTAAATCTGAATCTGAATTTGAATCTAAACCTGCAGGTTTGGCTCTTAGAGAAGCTAGCTTTGCTCCAGGACCCTCAAGGCAATCCAAGACGATATGGGCCTAGGAATTATCATGGCGTGACCTATATCACTACTGGCCATGATGCCCTGAGGACCGACGATTGGACAACGATCATGAAGGGTCTATTTGATGCAAACATTCACTGGATCTACCGCTGGTGGGAGATTTCTGATGTTCTAATGGACACCGATGGAGTTAAGGTTCAGCTTGTAGGGCTACTACACTTTGAGCACTACTCGCCTTATCGCTTGTGTCGACAGTGGGGGCGACGACAGAGGGTCCCACTGCACTTGGGAGATTTTGAGGCTGGGCCATTCTCAACCCATCTTCTTATCCATACTAGAGAGGTATGGGCCCGCCGAGTGAGTTATGAGACCTTAGACTACGATCGACTGGATGCCGCTACTACTGATGGATTCTACCGAGGGTGGCTTCAACAGGTTGGAAGGTTATGGTGTCGAAAGAAGCGCCTGCATTTGTGGCTCGAGTGGAGCGATAGGGAAGCGGGACTCGATCCTTTATCAGTGGAGGAGAAGCTGGTTCGAGCCTTCGACTTTGATTATGATGATGATGACGAGGGCACGGGGCCTTCTGGGTGATTGACGATTGTGCTATCCTTACTTTTTTTTGTCTTTACTTTTGCATAGGCATGAACATTGTGTTAGGCCCATCAGACTTTTATCTGATGCTTTTATGTCCTAACTTTTGCCTGGACCGCTTTTTTCGGGTTTTCAATCCAGCAGACTTTTCGGCTTTTGCATAGGCCTAGATGCTTTCAGCCTATTAGAATTTATGCCTCTTTCTATTTCTTATGATTTCCATTTTATTTGGTGCGCAAGAATTTGAGTTAAGCGACATCCCAAACTCAACTTATCTACAACATTTTACCTTTAGGGCCTAGTATATTCATTTGCACACAAACATAAGAGCTTAGTAAGAATGACATTTCCATTAATTGAAGTAAGCTTGAGTACATAATGATGATAACCATTTCTACCGACCTAAATCCTGGCGTTAACTAGCCTAAAAAGGTTCTCTAGTCAACAAACTCTCATACCTCACTATACCCTAACTTTTGCCTGACTGGTTTGTGGAATACCAATCAGTGGGATACACCTTAATTTTTTTTTACCCAAGCAATAAAGGACCACTTGCCTGGTGATTTGATTTTATTTGCTTTTTATGAGTGCCGCTTTTCTAGATTTAATTCTTTAGATTTAGATATGATAACGCTTTAACCGATCCTGATTGATAAGGTTCGTGAACTCATTACCATCCATATCCATAATCTTCATTCCGCCCTTACCGAGAACCTTCTTAATCACATAAGGTCCTTCCCAATTTGGCCGAAACTTCCCCCTCGGATCGGTGGTGGAAGTTTTTACTTGCTTTAGGACTAAGTCACCGGCTTTCAATGGGTACTTATGATGCTTGACTCGGCTGTTGTAGGCTCTTGCCATATGCTGCTGATACATTTGAAGGTTATCCAAGGCTTTCAGGAGTTGCTCGTCTAGAGTATTCAGCTGTTCAAATCTTGCTTTTGCCCATTCAGTCTCTTTGAGCTTAGATTCAATCACCACTCTCAAAGACTTCATCTCAATTTCAATAGGTAAAACGGCTTCCATACCGTAAACCAAGGAAAGGGGGTTGACTTGTGGGAGTCTTGATGCTTTTTCGGTACCCCCAAAGAGCGAACGGTAGGTTATCAGTCTAATCTCGGTAACCGGCTATGGTCTTAGAAAGGATTTTCTTAACGGACTTATTGGCTGCCTCCACCGCACCATTGGCTTGAGGATGGTAGGGCAAAGATCTATAATGCTCTATACTGTACTTCTCAATCAACTCTATAGTTAACCATTGGAATTGAACCCTATTATCTGAGACAATATGATGAGGTAGACCATACCGAGCAAAAATGTGCTTATCGATGAACTTGGCCACCTTCTTGGCGGTAATACTGGTGTACGATTCGGCTTCCACCCATTTAGAGAAATAATCCACTGTTATGATTATGAAGCGGTGACCATTAGTTGATGATGGCTAAATCTTGCCAACTATATCTATCCCCCACGCCGAGAATGGCCAAGGAGTAGATAAACTATGAAGTTCAGTGGGTGGAAGATGCTGAATATCTCCATAAATCTGACATTGGTGACATTGCTTAACTTCGGAGATACAGTCGACAATCAGAGTTAACCAGAAGTACCCCATCCACTGAATTTTCTTGGCTAAGGCCAAGCCATTCATATAAGGTCCACAATCACCCGCATGAACCTCTCCCACAACCCAATGAGCTTCTAATTCAGATAGACATCGGAGTAACAACCTATTGGAAGTGCACTTAAAGAGATCATTTTCCATAATCCTAAACTGAAAGGCCAACTTTCGAAGCGTAGCATGATCGGAGTCGGTAGCACCATCGGGATACTAACGGCTCCGGAGAAATTGCACAATGTCCGAGTACCAGTAGGGCGCATCAGTAATGGTGAGAATGTGGGCAAATTTGCGCGAATGGTAGGGAACCTTTACCGAGACTAAGATCAAAGGGCAGATGGGTTGGCATTGGGGACCTTCCCATATCGAAGCTAGTGTAGTTAAGGAATCAACCATCCGATTTTCATCTCGGGGGACATGTTGATAGAGACACGTTGCAAATTGAGCTAACAGATCCTAAACGGCGTGGACATAAGGACGGAGAGACTCTTCTTTGATTTCCCAATCTCCCACGACTTAATGGATAACCAGGGCTGAATCTCCAATCACGGAAGCATGCTTTGCCCCTACAAGCAAAAGGGCTTCAAGACCCAATAGACAAGCTTCGTACTCCACCGCATTATTAGTAGTGGGAAATTCCAACCGCTTAGATAGTGGTATAACCTCATTGTTGGGTGTGAATAAGATAACTCCTAGGCCTGCCCCGAATCTATTCATAGCACCATCAAAATACATAGTCCATATGGGGTTGGCGAGTTTGGTCATAGCTAATTGCTCATCGGGAAAGTCCAAGTTCTCGACATAATCGAAGTCGAGAACTTAGTTTGCCAAAAACTCTGCAACTGCTCTTCCTTTGATAACTTTCATCGTGACATACTCAATATCGAATTCGAAAAGCAACAGTAACCATCTGGATAACTTGTCGAATAAGGTGGGCGACTGACAAAGATATTTTATTGGGTCAACCTTAGTAACGACTTGAACTTTGTATGACTGGAAGTAGTGGCGCAACTTCTTAGTTAACCAAACCATGGTAGCACACATCTTTTTGATAATTAAGTAACGCATTTCATAATCCAACAGCTTCTTACTTAAGTAGTACACGACATGCTCCTTCATACTGTCATCTTCTTGAACCAACATTGCCCCTATGGCAGAGTCATCGATTGCTAAGTACAAGATCAATGGCGTGCCTGGGGTGGGCGGACGAAGAACGGGTGGGCAAAGAAGGTAGGCCTTGATTTTGTCAAAGGTGATCTAGCAATGCTCATCCCACACAATCGGTTGACGCCTCCTTAATAGCTTAAAGATTGGCTCACAAACGGTGGTGAGCCGAGAAATGAACCTACTGACATATTGGATGGAACCAAGGAAAGACCGAACTTCTTTTTCTGTCTTTGGAGCGGGCATATCCCTGATCGCCTTAATCTTATCTGGATCCATTTCAATCCCCCTTTGACTGACCACATGGCCTAAAACCTTTCCCAATGTAACCCCAAATATGCACTTCTTTGGATTAAGGCGTAAGTTATATTTCTCAATGTGAGTCATAAACTTATCCAAAAATACGGGGTGCTCTTCTCTAGAAGTAGACTTAACTAACATGTCATCCACATAGACCTCTACTACCTTGTGGATCATGTCATGCAAGAGAGTGGTGACAGTACGCTGATAGGTTGCTCCAGCATTCTTCAGACCAAATGGCATAAACCGATAGCAGAATACTCCCAATTCTGTGATGAAAGTTGTCTTAACCTTATCGATTATGTCCAATAGAATCTAATTATACCCTGAAAACCCATCCATGAATGAGTACATTACGGCCCTGGCAGCGCTATCAATTAGCACATCAATGTGGGGTAGAGGAAAGTCGTCCTTTGGTGAAGCTTTGTTCAGATCTTGGTAATCCACACAAACCCTTACCCCTCCATCCTTCTTCAGAATGGGGACAATGTTGGATAACTAGGTCGGATATTCGACGACTTTGACATGCTTAGCCTCAATCATGTTGGTAACCACTGCTCTGACCTTGTCGGCCCACTTCGGTCTCATCCTTTGGAACTTCTGCTTGACAGGATGGAATCTAGGATCAGTTGGAAAGCGAAAGTATTAGCATGATCTTTCAGCACTTTAATTATCTCACTTTTTTTATCTTAGGTGTTAAGTCGTTAGAAAGGATTACCATTTTAGGGTCATCATCTATGCTCAAGTTTATTTCAGTTAGAGAAACATCATGAATACTAAACACGTTATGCTTATGATTAAATGAATGCATGGGCCCTTCGGGTGAAACATCAAGCAAATAAGCGAAATCAGAATCGTTCATTGAATTAAAGTCTTATAGGCTACATTGTTCCTATCAAAAACACTTGAGATATTAAAAGTTACATCATCATAGATAGAGTCATACTCCACAGATGGAGGGTCTTGAGCAGCGGTATCAGTAGAGGCGACACCCTTGGTAGGTTCCATAAGTAGGTCACCCAGATTGTGATCTAGGGCTTTCACTTGATTAACAGATAGCATACCTTCTTTAGTAGCAAGAAATCAGGCAAGCTTCATCACGGCTTCGGCCAGAGGATTAGCTTCATCGTTCTTCCTCCACTTCTTCCTAAGCAGAATAGACATGGCCATAGACATAGCAGCAACTGCAACTTCAATTTCTGAGTCCATTGGCTTTTCATCATCTGAATCAGAAACTAGCTTTCCCTTGTCCTTCTCAGATGCATCAGCAGACATTAGCTCAATCGGGTCTCCCCCTTTTTAATAAAGCAATTCTTCTCAAAATCATACACATCCTTGAAAATCTCAAAACCTGGCCAGACTTGACCATCATGCCCAACAGGCTTGGATTCTCCTTTGTAGACACCCTTCCCTTGAACCTCATAAACAGTCACCATGTTACAGTAGAATGGATGAACTATACCTGAAACTAGCTCGCTTGGGATACTTCTTAATTGAAAGAGGATTGACAATTCCCCCAAGGGGCTTCCTTAAACCGTGACTCGGCTCATGGCCATGCTTCTTCATCAATTTCCTCGCTATAAGTGAGTAGCACTCATAGCAAGGGGTCTTAAGCTTCTCATTACTAATAACGGCCATTCGAAATCTGGACTCCTCCTCGGCTTTCATAATGAACATGACCAAGGCATGATCAGCTTTAATTACCTTAATCTTTCCGTCTTTTCCCACGGCTTTGATCTTTTGATGGAGTGTTGATGAGACTACTCCCACAGAGTGAAGCCAGGGTTGGCCTAAGAGTAAGGAATAGGTGACAGGAATATTGATGACAGTAAACTGAACCTTAGCAAAAATTTCCCCCGTAGTTACTTCGGCTTCAAAAACCCCAATCATATCTCTCTTCGAATCATCATAAGCATGGATGATAGTGTTGGATTTCTTGAGCATTTCCCCAGACAAACCTAGATGTGGAAGAACTTTCAAAGGATATAGATTCAGAGAAGAACCATTATCAACCATGATGCATGGGATAATTCTGTCGAGGACCTGGGCACGGATGAATAAGGCTCGGTTATGAGAGTACCCCTCAGGTGGAAGGTCCTGATTAGAGAACATTATCGGATCATCTCCTCTCAGGAGCGGTATTCCTTTCCATACCATGTTGCACATCTCAATAATAGAAGTAGTAGGCTTCACTTCAAGCTCTAGAAGCCTTTTGATTAGAGCCCGATGGTAATCATCAGAACCAAGAACTAATTGCCAAATGCTGAAACGGGCTTAGGTCATCTTCAATTGAGTAATGAGAGGATCAATATCAGGACTTGCTTTAACCTGAGGAGGTGGTGCCAATGGCTTAGCTGTATTCTTGATGGGGTTCAGGATTGGATCATTCTCAATATGGAGATGGTTGTCCTTAGGTTGGTACACTTGACCGCTACGGGTGACATATAGAATCCCATCAATCGATACGCTTTTTGTGGTAGGGGTTTCAAACGGATATGGTGGTTCCTCATACACCAATGATGAATCCTAAATTTCATACTCATCCACATTGAAGGCCTGAAACTCTTCATCAGAATACTCCCCTTTTAGGATATAATCATCAACACTAAATAGCGCCGATTTGACCATTTCCACATCTTCAGCCTTGGTCCCCTCTTCTTGCCCCATTTCTTCAATTTTCATGGAGCTTACCACTGGATTAGACTGTGAGATCATATCAAATATAAAGCCCAAAGGGAGACTGGAGCCGACAACCATTACGAATTCTTCGGATATCGCTCCCAGAACATACTCTTACTTAATGCCTAAACTAATCATAGAGACCTTGCCTCTAAAGTTAGGAAAAGGGTTTTCCATAGTTCTTGGCTTTCTGGCCGGCTCAGCCATTTTTCCTTCTTTGATCATACAAGCAACAGTGGAAGCTAGAGCCTTACATTGATCAATTTGGTGTCCCTTTTGCACATGAAACTTGTAGAAATTTCCTTTTTCATCTGGTCGAGGAGCCCGATCATCGCGAAGGGGCTTTAACTGGCCCGCTTCATACATCTTGGCAAAAATGACACCGAGTGGTAACTTCCACGGGGACACAAACGGTTGCTGAGTAGGGGAAGAAACTTGAACTGCCGATACTTCCTCTTGAGCCACAGTTTGCGCTGCAGGCAATTTACTCTTAGCAGGAACTGGCGCAATTTCACTTGATTCGTTCTTTTTGAACCATGGTTGATTCCCACTCAAATTATTAGCCCGGCCTTTCTCTTTCTATCACTCAATTTTTTCAGCTTTTTCAAAAACTTTCAGTTAGGACTCGAAAGAGTTAGTCTTCATTTCCTTTCGGAGCATCGGGAGAGCCACATCAAGCAACTTTGGGATCATTTCTTTCAGGCTAAGCTTTTGCTTTAAGAGAACCTGAGTGGCCATCCATCTGTTAAAATACGACTTGAAGGATTCACCTGGCCTTTGCTTTACTGCCTCAAGATGCTGGATGGTAGCCTCCATTATCGAATTAATTCCATAGTGGGCAATTAAAGCTTCAGATAGGAGTTTACAATCTAGGATTATGGACTCTGAAAGAGTATTGTACCACTCGAGAGCAGGGCCTGAAAGGGTACACAGGAATAACTTAGCCAACACCTTATCGCCAATCTTTTGGACGCGCATGATTTGCTCATACATGACTATATGGGACTTTGGTGGTCCTTCACCTGAATAAGCTTCCATTCGGGGCATCAAGAAGTTTTTAGGCACCTATTCATCATCTCTTACTTCTTCCCTATCCTTGCTTCTATTCAGAAATTGCCTGAAGAAAGCTGCCATTTTGGGCGTCACACCCGGAGGCTGTGTAACCTGGTCGCATAAAGATGACCCAAACTGAAAGGGAAGAGGAATCGAGGTTTTGATCTAGGGGCGAGAAAAAGGATTTTGAGGGTAAGTGGCCTCGCAGGGAGTGACCACAAAGCTAGGGGCAGAGGTTGTGAAAACAGCAGGCTGTACCGGAGGAACGACAAAGCCTCTCAAGGGGACTGTCATTTGAGGAGTAAATCCCCCTAAGAAAGCGGGGAGAATAGGAGATTGGGGAACATGCCTTGAGTGCATCGGGGGATAAAAACCAAAGATTGGTGGAGTAGATGATAAGGGTAGCTGAGAAGAGCTCTGTCCAAACTGAAATTGGCTTTGTTGGATAGGACCAACAAGGGGGAGTGGCAGTACCAAAGACTGATTTTGGATTGGTGAAGACTGAATTATCTCTCCTGGAGCTTGAAAAATAGGCCCTATTGGCCTTTGAGACTCCCTTTCCTCCCTGAGAGCGGATCTAACTTGCTCTTGAATAGTGGCCCGAAACATATCTGGCTGGAGGAACATAGCCATAGCATTAGCCAACTCTGAACCCAATTGAGATTATCCTTGATCAACCGGCGGAGAAGAGACAGGGGGAGGAGTGGCCTTAGCTGAAAACCCGCTAGATAAAGGAATATCAGACATGGTAGGAATAACTGATTCTGATACCGAATGGCAAACTAGACGGCGGCTGAGTCGCAACTAAAGAGGACTTCAGCGGTGAGGATGCCTTAACCTAACTAAAGAAACCGAAAGATGATCAGCCCGAATCGAACCATGAATGAGATGGATGATAACATAAATATTTAAGTGATGAATGTTATACATACGGGTGGTTTAGAGAGGTAGGGAATAGAAGAGCTTATGATGTGAAGCTTACCCCCAAAATACATGAGACGTACGAATTCCTCGCTATGCCTAGCGAGCTAGGTATAGGTCATCGAGACTTAAATGATCTTAGGCATTTTTTAAAATTCCCCCTTTCAAACGAGGGGAGAGTAGAGGAAAGCAAAAATCGAAAATAAAGGTCGGCCACATGCGGCCTATGCATGAGCTTTGCATGAATGAACACAACACAAGTAGCACATGAAGGTAAATAAACCTCTTCCAACCTTATGACTCCCACATATCACCAATTTGTAGTCTGGGGGTAACTCTAGCGCCAGGAAACGGCAAGAGAGTATGCGACCTAAATCTATATTATTTTGGTGAGCCTAAAGGGAAGTTGCTATGGCTAGATTTATCGTGGTTCATAGTCTCAAACTACTAGTGTCGTGGAATGACACTATAGAAGGGTCTCGTTTACCTTGATTTCGTGTAACACAACCACTCCTCAAATAGGTGCGATCGCAGGAATTACACGTTGGTTGAAATGAGTGTTCCACACACAAATATCCCCAATTCCTGGCGGGTATGAGGTATACAAGTGAGCTTCACGGGGGTGATAAAATGGCACCTTATAACTTAGAATCTAACTAAAGTGGTGGATCAAAAGGCATAAGAAATAAAGTGTTGATTTAAAAATTGAAAAGTAAGCAACATCATCAGAACCTAGAATCTCTGTTTTAAGGTATGGTCCAACCACCCGGTGGGAATATCATACCCAAATTCCCAATAGAGCTTAACCGGGTGGCGACTCTATCTTAGAATACGGGATTCTAAGTCTTGTATCCCTTAACACATTAATCGGACTAAATTTCAACTTCAACATTGCTTTCATTATCGATTTTCATCATGCTAAAATAAGGATCATCCTTTAGCCCGCTTTACAGCGCTCATTGTTTCTCCGCCCCACGTCGAAGAGCATTAAAGCTTACCGTGCGGACGGGGGGATCGGGGGTCGTCCGCTCACACATAGTTATTCTATAACAAGTGAAAATGATTATAGCTATGTTAAGCTTACAATTACTATTTCTTCTTACCCTTCCCAGCTTCATTGTCCTTCTGCTCATTCTCCCCTTTTAGTTTTCATCCGTTGTGGGGTCAATTTAAATGTACATTCTTCCGTTCCACATTTTCTCCCAAGCTCCGGACATGATGCTGTAGTTTGTATTCCCAGCCAGTCATTGCTCTATGCTTCTATCCACTATTAGGGGCTGAAGATAGATTGATTTAAGCAACTTTCGGAGTTGAGCATAGGATTTAGTTAGATTGGGGTGCATTTTGAGGGCATACTCCCTGTCTTCCTCCTCAACATAAGGGAACATCCCCTAGAGTAGTGTAAGTAAACACTTGTAGCCTCCATATCTGGTATCCCCAATATGTTGAACCATTTGTTGAAATATGGGGATTATCTTGCTTTTCGGAATAGATGGTGAAGAGAGTAAAGTAGAAGGAGCAGTCAGGCTTAGGTTTGACATACCTATGTTGAGTAGCTTTATTTTCTCAGGTATAGTTTTGGCACTGTTGTGGATGCTCTTATTGAGGTGCTGGAACTCAATGTTGAACATCTCTTGCCAATTGTTTATAGATTTATCCACTATGTTGAGACCAGTTTGGACTACACCTAAATCCTCAGCTGTTTTGGTTAATAGCTCTGGCAAATCTTCCTTGAGGAATTTGGTTAATTGCTCTTGGATTGCTTCCTGATTAGTGGAGAGAGTGGTGGCTCCGGATGATATTGGTTCTGTGCTTTAAGTGATAGCAGTATGAATGGATTTCACCATCTCCTCAAATTTATGATCCATATAAGCCTTCATCTTAGCTTTCAGCTTATTGAAAGTAGAGGTGACATGCCCAAGTGTAGTGGCATTACTTGAGTCGACTCCGGATGAGGGTTAGGCTTCTACAATTTCTTCAGATAGTTTATCTATGGCCGGAGTGACTTTAGTTATAGCTGTTTCAGCAATCTGCTCAACATTGGGAAAATTTCTCACCCTCTGCTCAATGCCTATTATCTTGCTCTCGATTCCTTCCACTTTTGATTTCATTTCTTGGGAAATTGACAGATTTTGAGTGAAGGATTCAATTTTTCCCAGTCTGGAACTTGTATCATAGAGAATGGGCTCAAGACTTGAGTCCCTGCTCTTTTTATCTTCTGTAGCATCTTTTTCCAATAGTTTCCAAGCTATTTTTAATTTCTCAGCCTTAGAATCCAACATGACTGGAGTGCTGACTCTGGGTCTTAATTCAAAATAGCTCATAGGTGGATAGCTAAGACTTGAGCTACCTTTATCATCTTCATCATGCTCATCCTCATTATTATCTTCCTCATCATCCATCTCTTCCTCTTGATCATCTTTTTTGCTCATTCTCATCAGCATTATTCTTGTCCTCTTCCTTATCTCCTTCCTAATTCTCCTTCTACATAACCGGATCCTCCAGAATGACCTCGTCCATTGAGGTAGCCAATGTGGCATCTTCATTAGGACCCAAACCATCTTCCTCCTCTGGTGTATTGTGCACCAGGTTAGGCTCATCTACCTTAGATGCAATGGGGGATTCAGTTGTATCCAAGTTGCCTTGATTTTCCTCAACTTCAGCATTTTCAATAGTAAGATCAAGTACCTCTATATGTTACTGTTCCGAATGATCTGCTTCTTTATCTTTTACCTTTTCAGGACTTTCAACATGTACTGCTGCATTTACTTCCCTAACCTTTTTAGGAATAAGGAGTGATTCTGGAATAGGTGTTATACGGGGCTGAAGATTCAGCTCATCAACTATCTCCTCACCATACCCTTCTTTGAGATGCTAGATATCCAATGGAGACACAAGAATTGTTGAAGTAGGTGTTACTGATGGAGGAGCAGCTTGATTGGATCCGGAGGAGCCTTCGGGCCCTTCTATTGAGAGAGTAGGCTTGTTGATTTTCTGATTCTCTACAATGGCAGCCATCATTTCATTATACTCTAGATCCTCCAAATGCAAGGCCTTGGTAATTGCCTCCACATGCTTCCCCTTATCTCTCCTGGCTTGAGCCATTATTTTTGCTTTAGTGGGCTTAGGAGCAAGCTCCTTAATTGTGATTCTAGCAATAGGTTTCTTTGAAGCAGTTTTGGCTCTCTTGGATCTCGTGGCTTGAGTGAAGGTTGGTCCCTTCTTGACCAATTTTTTCTTTGGAGCAGGCTCATCCTCCTCAATAGCACTATTGGATGCACTCTCCTCTTCTATGATCTCTTTAGGGGTCTGAGAGGCCCCTCTCTTTCTTCCGGCCTTAATTGCAGTAGCAGCAACTGCAATTTTCTCATTCTCTTCCAGATCATCAACTGGCTTTCCTTTCTTAGCAACAGCCTTAATGAGCCTTTTTGTGGCCTTTACTGGAGTTTTTTAGAGGATTTGAGTGACGGTCATGGAATCCTTATTGACTTCTTCCACTTCTTCTTCCTCCATAGGATCTAGGTCAATCTTTTTCTGGGCCTTGGGCTTGACACTTCTTGCCTTCTTTACAACCGGAGCTTTCTCAACTCTCTCTCCGACTTTTCTAGCCTTGCTTTTCTCCTACTTCTCTTTCTTCTGCTTTAGTGCCTTTGCTTCATCCCACTTCTCATCAAAAGCGAGTTTGAGAAAATTTTTCTCAAGAATAGCCTTTCCCTTAACTTGCTCCATTCCGGTGAGATCAACCTAATTTTCAAGAAGGATTTTGGTGATGAGTCCTCCATGGGAGTACTTGTGTTGCTTAATGTACTGAATTAGTAGGACCGATGTATTAACCTACATGCTCTTAAACCATTGTTGTAGCACACAATGTTGGAAAGCTGAAGCAGTGTTAAGGCTTCCCTTCCGAACTAGAACCAGCTTGGCCTTCACAAACTGTAGTACCCTGGGAACCCCTAACCAGTGAGTGGAGAATTTGTCCCTAAATTATCTCTCGCGAAGCCATATCTTGGGATCATACTTTACAGTCTGCTCATCCCCATCACTCCTTAACATGACTCCACTATTTTTATATTAAAATGAGTAATAAAGAACTCAGGAGTGACATTGATTACTTTTCCTTGCACCTTGGTCCGGAGTGCATCAACATAGTTATGGACTTTGAGGTTTTCATAGAATTCCTTCATAAGTATGGGGTAAGTGGGGGTTTTCATCTAGAGAAAGACCTCTAGATGTTGGTCTTTTAGGAGGAGTTGTGAGTATGGTTTTGTGGTAAACAAGAACTCCATCACACAAATGATCGGAGGGAATGATGGTGTCTGAGTTTTTGAATTTTATTGGTATGAAGTCCTCATCCTGGAGGTTTGCTTCCAGAATTAGGTTATTTAGAGGAAGGGGTGCTTGATTCTTTGTTTTGGCCATTTGAGTGTTTTTGAAAGAAAGATTAGAGAAATTTAGGGTTTCTGGAAGGATTTTTGTAGAGTAACAGTAGGTAGTTGCTTGCGTGAAGAAGACAAGGGAATTTGGGGGCTTTTTATAGAGTTTTGAAGGTGAGGGTATTTTGGTAATCCAGAAATGGTTAAATCTAATTGGATTGATAAGGTGGCAGTTAACTTTGAAGAGAGAGGTTAATGGCATGTAGACCGGAGAATGGGAATGGTTTATTCCATTTAAACTATTTTGATATTACCGCGGGTGATATGCATAGTAAACTTTTGAAATTCAAAAGTGAACAGTTACTTTTACTGCCTTTATTGTCATTTGTCACTCTTGTTTGCTGAGCTGGCAATTTCTTCTTTCAGAAATAGAGTTAATCCAACTTAATTTTCTTCTTGATTTCTTCACGACTTAAATTGGATTTGACATTCCAATTGCCTCCCGGAGCTTGTTAAATTGATCTTACTTAGTGGTTTAGTAAAGATATCAGCCATTTGCTCATTTGTTGGAATGTAGACGATGGTCACACATTCTTTTTCATCACATGACCCCTGATGAAATGATGTCAAATATTGACATGCTTCATCCTGCTATATAGCACTGGATTCTTTAACACATCAATTGAACTCTTGTTTTGACTAGATTTTGGACATTATTGGATGATTCTGTTGAGTTCTGGTTTCCCTTTGAAGATCTTCATGCTGTTATTGAGCTTGTTTTACATCAGCTTCAACCCTTTCATTTGCTCTTTGTTCATCATTGAACTCAATTCCAGCATTATGGGGATTGTCTGGAAATTGATCCAGGTTAAAGTTAATTTCTTCATCCTCTTCTTTATACTTCGACACTTGAAAAGTTTCTTGAACCTTCATTGCTTCTGCTTTATCCAAAACTGTGCCATCTAGATCTTGACTTTTCTTTCCTACACGATTAGTCTCATCGAAATCTATATGTATTGACACTACCACATTTTGAGTTCTTCTGTAACATACTCTGTAAGCTTTGCTATGTAATGAGTAGCCAGGGAAAATTGCTTCATCAGATCTTAGATCGAATTTTCCTAGTTGCTCTCTATCATTTAGGATGTGGCATTTACATCCAAAGGCTCTAAAGTAGCCAATTTTAGGTTTCTTTCCCTTTCAGATTTCATATGGGGTTTTATCCATGTTCTTTCTATTGAGAGCTCTATTTAAGATGTAACATGTTGTGTTTACGGCTTCTCCCTAGAAGTATTTTGGCAGGTTATTCTCACTAAGCATTGTTTGAGCCATCTCAACTATAGTTATGTTCTTCCTTTCTACAACCCCATTTTGTTGAGGTGTATGAGGAGTAAAGAAGTTGTGCTTAATGCCCTTGGATTCACATAATTCAGCAAAATGCTTATTTTTGAATTCTCCTCCATTATCACTCCGGATGCGTGCAATGCTTATGCCATATTCTACTTCTATTCTAATGAATATTTTGGAGGAGTTTTCAAAGGCTTTATCATTACTAGCTAGCAAGGCAGCCAAGGTATAGCGAGAATAGTCATCCACAACAAGCATGGTGTATTCTCTTTTACCTAAACTCATGGGTTTAACCGGACCAAAAAGATCAATATGAAGTAGTTCAAGAACTCTTCCGGTTGGGATGTAAGAGGTGGAAGGGAAGCTTTTTCTAGTTTGTTTACCTAGTGGACATGCACTGCATATTTGATCCTTATTAAAAGTAACCTTAGGCAAACGCTTTTTCAACTAGTTTGGATAGGAGGTTCATGCTAACATGTCCTAACCTTCGGTGTCATAGCCATGATTCCTTTTCTTTAGAAACCAAGCATATATTATTCTTTTTCTCATTTTTAATGTTAGCAGAATAAACATTATTTACTCTAGGTGCATGAAGAATAAGTGGATTGAACTTACTATCAATGATTAAGCATCCTCTTGAGTCAAAGATGACCTTTCTCCCTTTGTCACAAAGTTGAGCAACATTGAGTAAGTTGAACTTCAGTCCATCAACTAGAGAGACACTATCTTTAATTCAGATCCAATGGTTCCATATTCAATGATATGCCCCTTTTTGTTATCTCCAAAGCTTATTTTTCTACCCTTCTTCCGGGTTAATATGATGCAGGCTTTTTCATCACTAGTCATGTGCCTTGAGCATCCACTATCAATGTACCATGTTTGCTGATCTTCAGTGGGCTTAAGGCATACCTGCAAAACAAATCAAGTGGGTTTGGGTACCCAATCAGATTTGTGTCCTCTCGGGTCAATAACCATTTCAGGCCATGGATGACTATCATAATAATAATTTTTAAATCTACATATAGTGGTTATATGATTATTTCTACCACAAAACCCGTACCCTGCAATTGGTTTGTTATGTTTGAGCTTCTCTTCAGCTTTTTTAAGATCTTTCTTTCCATAATCTCCAGAGTACCCTGTTTTGGATAGATCCGGGTCTGATTGTCTGGATTGTATCTGGTAGTTGATTAGAGGAGCTATTTCCACTCTGTGATTCTTTCTTTGCTTGAGTGGTGGCTCATTATAGATCACTACAGCTTTCCCTTTTTGAGCAGCTGTGTATCTCTGTTCTTGGGGTTTTCCTTTTTGAGGAGCCATATACTTCTGTGCTTGGGGCTATCTGCTGACTTTCTTTAGTTTTGAAGGTCCAGATTCCTTCTTTTATTTGAAGTTCTTGTTTTTCTTTCGGGAACTGGCTTTGGATTTCTTTGGTAGCTTCCTTCATCAAGGCTAGTTCTCTTTCAAGCCCAAACAGATTTGCACTGAGTATTTGGACTTGGGACCTTATGGAGTTTTCTTCAATATTCTCACAGTGCTTTATAGCCCTTATGAGATTGATGTCTTGTCCCATTACTTCAACATCTTCTATTAGCTCCATTATTTTTCTTTGAAGAAGTTTGATGGCTTTGGTGTTCTTCCTTAGATCATTGATCACAATCCTTGGAACTCTAGTAAGATCATTGTTAGAAATAAGATTAGAGTGAGAGTTTACCTCTGTACTGGCTGACTCAGACTCTGATTAATTAGTTTGCTTAGTGATTTGCTGAGTTGTTCCTCTTCCAGAATGTTATGCTTTCGAATTAGTTAGTGCCATGAAAGCACAGTTGGCAGTTTCCTCTTCTTCTGATGTTGAGGAGCTACTGCTTTCCTCACTATCACTCTAGGTGGCCACCATTGCCTTTTTCATGTGCTTCTTTTCCTTTTTGAGCTTAGGACATTTTGCTTTGAAGTGTCCTATCTCTCCACATTCAAAGCAGGCCATCTCCTTTTATTAATCCTTCTTATCATCGGGATCTTTTATGTACTTGTCCTTCTTGGAGCTGATTTCTTTTCCTTTTCTAAGTCAAACCTTTTGGAACTTCTTTTTTACCCTCTCTCTCCCTTCCTTGGGAATCTTTTGAATTGTCTGGCTAGTATAGCCATTTCTTCGTTGCTAAGAGGAGATTCCCTTGAATGCTTTTCTGCTCCGAAGGAGGCCGATCTGGATGAGTCTGGCTTTAGAGCAATGGCTTTCTTCTTCTCTTTAGGCTTCATCTCTTGTTGACTATATCCCTTCAAGGATAGCTCTTGAGATAAAATGTTACTAATGAGTTCATCATAACCATAGAATTTTAGGTCATGAGCTTCCTCAATGGCTGTTTTCTTGTTGTCCCATTCCTTAGTGAGACTCCAGAGAATTTTGTTTACCATTTCCTCCTTAGTGATCTCCTTTCCCAGCCTCTTCATTTCATTTACTAGATTGGTATATCTAGTATTCATGTTGCTGATGAACTCCTTTGGTTCCATCTTAAAGTTTTCTAGCTTTTCTTGGAGGAGATCAATTTTAGCTTCCCGGACCTTGTTGGTTCCTTCATAGGTCAATTCAAGTTTTTGCCAAATTTCTTGAGTTGTTTCACTGCCTGAGATTTTGTTAAATTCAGCTGCACTCAAAGTATAATGAAGTATGTTAATAGCATTTGCGTTTTCATAATCATTATTATCCCATTGGTTAAAGGGTTTCCTTGTGGTGATACCCTCAATCTCATAAGTAGGGACATATGGGCCATCTTTAATGGTCATCCATGCAAGCATGCTTTGGGCCTGGATGAATCCTTCATCTGATTTTTCTAGAATGTGTCTTGTCCACTAGTGAAGAGTGGAGGATGGGTAATGGACATACCCTTCGGAAGGATTTATGAGTTATTATTCTGATAAATCATTTTTTATATATGTAATAAAAAGTATGGACCTTTAGCTCGAGATTGTTAAGTCTCTACTGAGAACTTGCTTTGATACCACTTATTGGTCCCTGCACGAGTATAACTAGGGTCAGAGGGGGATGAATGACCCTTTTTGCGGAATATTTGACTTTTTAAAAGTTTAGTGTAGCGTGTTTGATTTAATCTGGAATTAGTGGATCCGGATGATGCAATTGTGAAATGAAATGCACTAAAAATAAAAAGCTTAAAGTAAAAGGAAATCAAACACAGTGATTTTTATACTAGTTTGGCCCTACCTATGTCCAGTCCCTGGAGTTTCCTCCTCCGAGCATAATCCACTAGTGTGATCTCTTTCACGGATGGAAATCAAGCCTTTACAGTTGTCTCCAAAGATTTCTTCTCCTCCGAATGTAAGATATACCACCAAACTAATCCCTAGCCTAGCTAAGTCCTTTGCAGCTTGCCTCCATAGAATCTCTCTTATTCTGGAAGTAGGATATACCACCAAACTAACCTAAGCTTGGCTGAGTCCTTTTCTTGAAGGGATATACCACTCAAACTCTACCCGAGTTCAAGCTAAGTCCCAATCTTAATACTTACCCAAGTATGAGATTTTACAACTTTTGTTTTAACAAAGGTTGGGTTTTGAATTCTTCAAGTTTATAATTTCACTTGAGAATTGTTACAAACTGATTTGATTATTTAGTTCTTGGAGGGATTAAATTACTGATTGTGTAGCAGATTTCTCAAGGTAATAGCTTTGTAAAATCAACCAGCATCTTCTAAACTTGTGAAGCTTTTTTTTATAGGCTTGGATCATAAATGTAGGCATTGGCTGATCTTGAATCTTCACCATTGATCAGATATAAGATGGCGCTTCCGAAACCGCTGATCTGTCCTTAGACCCAATAAATGTCCCGTTTGAGTTTGTTGGGATCGGAGCAACAAAGTTGTCAATCGTCGTTTATTTGGCTTTTTGTGCTATGCTAAATTCTATACAACTTTGTATTTTGTTTGGACTCCATGCGCCTTGCTATTGGTCTAGGTGGAAAACGTTGTTACCTTTTTCTCTTTCTATGTCTGCCTTTTTGTCCTTTCTTGAAATCGTGCAAGCTGTCACTCTTTCATTCTCCAAGGCAAAAATGATGTTTGACTTCGGACTAATTTGGAGGGAAATTAAATATTTGAATATTCCCTTTGTCTTGAGAGTCATGTCTTCTGAATGTCTTCAGACACTAACTTCACCGGATGCTATTCTTGATGTGATCTTCTCCGGATGCTATCTTTTAGGAATTAGAAGTTTGTTTCCTTCCCATACTCTAACCGGATGCTTTCTTTTTGTACTTAGGGATTTGTTATCTTTTGTCTTTAGCCGGATGTAGCCTTCTTAGACTTGGATGTTTATTTTCTTCAATGTCTTGTCCGAATGCATTCTTCTTAGACTTAGGAATTTTGTTTACTTCAAAACTTGATCCAGATGCTTGTCTTGAGTTATCTTCTTCCGGATCATTGTTTCCCTACATAATACATTTATACTAGCATTGTACCAGATTTATACTAGCAGAACAAACAAAAAATACATTTGTACCTGCACTATATCAACATTATATCATGTGCGACTAAACAAAATATCAGTCAAACAAAAAACACATTTATATTAGCATTATATCAGATGGGACTAAACAAAATCTCAATAAAACAAAAATCACATTCATACCAACATTATACCACCATAATACCAGTAGAACATAAAAAAAGTTGTTGAATATGAAGGAAAGTATAAATGTTGTGTTTTGCCCCCTGTTTTGAGTGTAAACGTTATGGACTAAAGTTTTTGTTCAAATTTTTTATGGGCTTTAACCCATGTATGAACTTTTCCCTTTAAAATATACATTCTATTGGGCTTATGATCCATAAAGAAGCTCAAGCATACTTATATGATAAAACCAGTACGTTTTTCACCCATATAAAAACTTAATCTACATATGATAAAAGTACATTTACCCTTCTACTCCTTAATGTGTTGTCCCTCCCTTTTTTTCATCTTCATTTTTTTCATTTTGAATTTTTTCCACCATTTACCTCCATCTTCTTTGTTCTTTTCTATTTGAGCTTTTGCTTTTCTTTTATTGATAGTTTATTCTACAATTAATATCACATATCCTATTCTATTTCAGTTGAATTGTTCCAAAACTTCAATAACCTAAAGGTTAGTTGTTGTTTTTTTGCAATTTGTCTATTCAAATTTTTTAAAATATTAAAATGAAGAGCTACATACATGATCTAAGGAAAAATAATTTCTTTTCAAATCTCTTTATTTATTCACCTTCATCTTCTTTGTTTTTTCTAAGTTTTTTGCTTTTTTTATAGTTTATTCTATGATCAATATAATATATTTTATTTAATTTTATTTGATTCTAAACTTTTACAAAACTTTGATATGGTAAAGATTTTTTTTTAAAATTTTTTTGCCTCATTTGGGTTTACAATAATAATAAAGGAGAACCTTATCTCACCCCGCTTGAATGTGGACTCCAACCTGCGACCTCCAAGATCACAACTTCAAAGCTCAACCACTAGATCAAGCCTTTACCACTTGATATGGTGAATGTTAGTTTATATTTCGATTTTTTTTCAAATATTAAAACAAAGGATCAATTGATCTAAAGAAAAAAAGAGAAATTATACCGTTAAAAAGTGGTCATCTTCTTCAAGTATTACTTTTTTTTCAAAATGGGAAAAAATCATTGCAAATGTAAAAAAAACTTCCTATAATTACTTAAAACAGTGAGAAAATCAGGTTCTAGTTTACCTGTTCACTAGTTTTTCTGATTTAAACCGGTTAGATCCACTTTTCTCTAAAACCAAAATGAGCTCTAGTTCCCAGTTTTTCTGGTTGAACCAAGCGGTCCATTTCAGTTTTAATAACATTGGATTCTTGCCTTGTCTATATCCCTTACAACTCAAAATTTACAACTTAAAATATAACAAAGTTATATATGAATCTTTTCTCTTTTTTTAAAAGATGGATGAGGAGGAGGAAACTACTTCGACAAACTTAATATTTGGCATGAATGGTGTAGGAAAATTTGGTAAGTTTTCTGTTTCTAATTCATACATTTTTTTATTTAATATAGGCTGTTGATGGGCTGAAAATATAGTGAATTAATGTGTGTGCCTATAAATAGAGCAAGTGCACTCTATCGTACCTTGTAATATCGTGACACGCACGAGTCGATCCCATTAGGACTAATATTTAGGTACTAAGTCTACTAAAGTTACCTACCGGTTAGACGAATCATGAGTTGTAATATATTTAAACTAAACTAAATTATATTGGAAGAGAAAATACACAAATAATTCGATATAAACAATTGGATGCGATAGTTTAGGGTCAACTCCACTTAACTAACTACTATGAAATTTCATCTTCTAGTTATCTATTTCGTTCTTCCTAGGGTTGGTGATCTTCTCAAAAGTATTTACCTATTCAAATCAAATAAATAAACCTATTAAAGATATCAGTAAACTAACTTAGACCAAGTCAACTTATCAAACCTTTAATGCATAAAGTATTTAAAAGAACCTGATAAATCGGAAAACCATGAGGTAAGGTCATATCAAGTTCAATATATATAGTTCCATTCCTATTCAATCGACCAATCTAAATAGAAACTAACAACATGTTATTAATAGGCCACCAATAACAAGCATTAAGCATAATATTATCAAAACTCGAAGTGGAAGAAAATCCGAATTAAATAAACTAAGAAAAAATGTTCATAACATAATAACTAATCAAGATCCATCTACCCTAACTAAAAAGATTTAGTTCATAGACAAACTAAATGCAAATATCATGTCTAAAGATAATTTAAACATGTCTCAATGAAAAGAGTAGAAGAGAAGAATAATGAAACACAAAAGTTGGCCGAATTCTTGTGCTGAATTGCTCTCGGATCTTCAAGCTCGTTCCCCAATTGAATATGCATGAAAGTACTAAGTGTTTTCTGCCTCCAAAGCTTACTAAAATCTCTCTAAAAATCTCTCTCCCGATTCTATTTTTCGTCCTATTGGTTCCCTCTTAGTAGTGGAGAAGTTAGAGTTCGAATTGGACTAGGATTGTGTAACTAACAAATAATTCAACATAAGCAGCAATTGGACTAGAAGAAGAGCACTCTAGATAGAGAGAAGGAGGTGAGAAGATAGAGTGCAATAATTTTCCCAAATAATGAAAAGAAATGGGTTGAATTAACTAAATGATTTTCGGTGCTCATCTTAATCTTTTAGACTTTAAAAAAAACAAAATTTGCAAGTTAAGAGATTATATCCCCAATACAGTCGCCACTGTGAACGAACGAAGTTTTCTCACGCCTTACGATGGGGTCCACTCGGGATCGTTTCTTATTTAAGCGTGATGGTAGAACTAGTTTAGTTTAATGTTTATCCAATTTTATGAATAAAAGAATCGAGACCCAAATCTCGATACAAAAGATAGAGTCGCCACCCAAGTTGTCTACTTGGAAAAGAGTTTAGTATGGTTCCCATTAGGCGGGAGACTCATACCTTTTGGATCAGAGATTCGGGTATCGAATGAGTTACTTGTTTCTTATTTAGTTAGTTCAAAATTAAATTTATCGTATAAAACCATTTTCTTTTCATTATTTGGGAAATTGTTACGGAAATCCTATTTTTCTAAACTCTTTCACACACAATTCATGCGATTAACAGTTTATGATAAAAGCACAAATAATAAAGGGGAATAAAATTACAATCGGGGAAAAAAGGGAAATTGTGAGGGAACCTATACATTTGTTCTAAGTTATAAACCAAAAATAGATAAATTCAAATCCACAAAGGTTAGCACAATTACGGCATATCAAAAGTCAACATTTTGTTGGAGAAAATGTGACTATGTTATCATGGCGGTTTTGCGATCCATAGTGCTCGGACAGCTTTTAGGATCAAAAAGAAATAACGGGTCTTCAGCGTATTTTATTATGAAAACACATTTTTGCTTTACATGGGTTGGTTTGCCGGATTATTAGTGAAAATGATCGCATGGCAAAAGGTGATGTTAGGTTCATTTTACATATTTACATGAAAATGAGACTCTGCCTAGGGTGTTAGCAACCTATACGGGTATGGGGGACCCGTACGGCTACTAGGGAGGACCCATACGAGTATAGGGTACCTGTACGGGCCCTGTTTGGACCCAAACAGAACCTCTTTTCAGCTAATTAAAACAAATCTATGAGAAAAAAGCAGAATAAAATGGGATTTCCTTCCATACGGGTATGGCACACCCGTACGACCACCATAGGGGGCATACCGGTGCTAGCAAGTCCTGTATAGGTCAAGACTAGACCTAAAATAATTTAACAGGTAAATCAGGCAAGATAAATGAAAATGACAATAAATAAGTAGAAAGTGAGTCTCTTTGAAACTCAAGAGCGTACCTTTACGCCGTGAATCCACTTTGAAGCGATTCCAATGCCGAGAGAGAGCTTAGCCAAAGCGGTAGATTAGGAAAAAATTATGATTAGGAAAAAATTATCTTAGGACTATTTTGGTAGGTGTTTGTGTGGACAGAACTTCCCCTCAATCCTAATATGAATCTAGAATGGGATAAAATGTGGACAAAACCTATGTGCAAAGGTTTTCTCCTTATTTTATCACTTCTATACCCCTTATATACCCTTACTATTACTGCTGGAAATGACTAGAACTTAGTATAATTTTGATATGTGGATTATTCTTAAGTTGGCCCCTTTGAAAGTGAGGCCAAATGCCTCTTTTTATAGGCAAACCGTGTGTCTAAACGCAGTAATGCCAATTTATGGCCGATTGAAACAAGATATGGTATGATTGCAATCAGCCTGGCCTGATTAGCCACGATTACCACCCATACTGGTGGAGAGGACCCATACAGATCCAAGTGAGACCCGTATGGGTCCCTCAAAAGCATACGGCAGCGGTGGGGCTGTACGAGTCAACCTATGGACCGATACCCCCAAGTGTGACCCATACTGGGTCCCTAAAGGCAGTCTAGGTTTCCAAACCTTGGCTAGACTCAACTCTGCAGCAGTAGGAACACCTCTTGTGGATAAAACCTATAGAAGATTGCATTATCTAGCTCTCATCATCATTTCATGAGAAGGGCTGTTAAAATCCAATGCTCACAGACCTTGCAATAATTAAAAGCATTTACTAGTTGATGCGTATGCCAATTTCGGCGGAGTGAACCACTACTTCTACGTGAACAAGCTCCTAAGTAAAAGCCCTCTATAGTTGATCCATACAAGAACCACCGACCAAAACCTTCTAGAAAGGTAGAACCGAAAAATATTAGAAGGCTGCTATATCCGAAGTGATGGATTCCATCTTGACTACTCAGCTTACTAACGGACATGCATCAACTATACCCCGTAATCATCTATAACACCCAGTCTATAGGATGCATAGGTATGACCCAAAGTATAGCAAGACCTGAACAATGTAACTAGTATCTCTGGTCTAAGGACACTTGTATTGCTATTGCAATAAGACAAAACACCAATACATGATATAGATTATCGAGCGTTCTCTTATAGCGGTCTCCAATGGATTTTCTTGAATACATTTATATGTTAACTCTAGACACCACCCTTCAGGAGATATATTGCTTGGATCTAATCCAAGGAGTGTGACGATACATGCTAGTCTGTCTGTATTCATCAATGTCCAGACTTGATGAAACTATGACTAGAGAAGACCAGTTCTCAGCCTACATAGTCCCACTATGCTCTTGCAATCCATGTTATGATATTGTCATGTACTTTTGAAACAAATCAATGAATATATTCTTAACTAGTCATAATATTTTTTTTGCAGTCATCAATATAACAAAGAAATGACTTTATTAATAAAACTTGTTGGTACAAAATAACTAATTAAGATATATCACCCTAATTACCTCTAGGGCATACATCATATCTAACAAGGATGAGTGTCTCTTCAAGGACTAATGTGAAAATCTCCCTCCTTAAACTGAGGTTGCATCCGGATATGCCACGAGTTCTATTTTGTCTAATATTGCCAAAGAGGTTAGTGACGAACTTATTTCCGAGGCGAACGAAAAATCTTAAATTTAATTAAATTGGTGGTATCCTTAGATGATTTTTAAATTAGAATTTTGTTTTATTTTCTCACATATCGTAGTAAATGTTAATACCTTGTTTAAGTTCCTTATTCCTAATAATGAGCTCGCTCTTAAGTATATGTAGACAATTATGAATAAGTAGGTCTCTTTATTCATAATACTAAACATAGTTACATGCCAGCTAAAAAATCTTGTAAATTATATCAAGTGTTAAAACCATAAAAAATTAAATGGTTTATCAATTTATATTATTTTATGTGTTCAAATTAATTATAATGATCATTCATTAAGATGAAGTGATCATTTTATTATTTATATTACTATTATTACTATTTTATTATCATTTACTTGTCATTTTAAAACAGAGAAAATGATGCCATTGCAAGAAAAAAATTAAATATGGACTAAAATAGAATTTTAAGGTTTTTCTTTTTAAAATCTTATACATATTATATATGTTACCTTTTAATTTATTTGACTTTTTAAAAGGGGATGTGTGAAAAGTGTAACCTATTTTTCATGTATTGCTTAATCTTGTGTCATTCAATTGGATAAGTGCTACACTTTATTAAAGTCTAAGGCCATGTCCAACCCATTACTCTATATCCTCTACTCTAAACTTTATTTTTACAGTATTTACTCTATTTATACAGCTGCTACAGTAAACTTACTCTAACCCATTACTCCATTTTTCTACTTTAAAAAAGAATCTTTTCATCTAATAATATTTTATTATTATAATATTAATATTTTAAACCTTTTATTTAATTATAATTAAATAATAAAAAATAAAAAATAATATTAAATTAATTAATTAAAGGTAAGTCATACCTTACCCCATATTTAAAATATAAAATAAGACTAAAATACCACCTTACCCTATATATAATAATTATATCAAATATGGGATTGAACTTGCCAGGGTTAAGTGGATCTTTTTACGTAAGCATGTACCAGCTCATCAAAACTTTTATTGGGACGACATTTGATACACATGGATCAAAAAATTTCTGCTCCCCACCGTGATAATTGCTCTTTAGAAATGCTGTAATGCTGCATATTTTCCAGCAATAAACCCCGAATCAACAGCGCTATTACTCATCTTCCATCTACAAGAATATGCAGAACATACAGCGAGATCTAGTTTGAGTAGTGCACAAACGAAGAATCTCGCCATATGTTTTCATTTTCTTTCAATTAACCATTGGATCTATCAGATTGTTTCTCTTCCTCATTTGAAATTCCCCCGATTTTTAGATTCCCCAATCTGCCAAATTTAGCAATTGAAGCTCAATTTGGAATGATTATCAAATCGTGATTATGGATTCACACCCTTCCCAATTGGGAAGGTCATCGGTTGATTCTCCAACCTCTACCTCACTCGTCAGTAATCGAATCAATTCTTCTTTGGCGAAATCAGTCTCCGATGCTGGCATCCAAAGTCTTTCCTCCATTCTTAACAATCCTCACGTCGGTAAGCCTGGTGTCTATGGTTCCGATGGATCTTGGATCGGATGGTGGCCATCTTCCACTGCCATTACTCCGCCGGAGTTTGCTCCGTTGATTTCTAACAAGGCACCTTCAGACTTGTCAAGGTCCGATTTCCAACCCTACTTGTCCTCCATTTCCGAATCCTACCACCGATTTGAGGACATTCAAAATCATTCAACCAAAGAGGGGAATTTGAATTTGGAGAATATTGGCGGCCAAGGTGAGGCACTTGTGGCACGTTTGAGAGAGGTGCCTGCACTGTATTTTAAAGAAGATTTTGCTTTGGAAGATGGACCTACCTTCCGTGCGGCTTGCCCTTTCTCTAATTTATCCGAGAACTTGGTTTTGCAAGAGAAATTGTCGCAGTATTTGGATGTGGTTGAGTTGCATTTAGTGAAAGAGATTTCTCTTCGTTCCAATTCGTTCTTTGAGGCCCAGGGACAGTTGCAGGATCTTAACGGGAAGATTGTTCAAGGTTGCTATAGGATTCAGGCGTTGAAAGAGGCTATTAGGCTTTTGGATAAGGATTTGGTGGACTCTGCAAGAAATATTCAGGAATTAAACGCTACCAGAAGTAATTTCTTGGTTCTGCAGCATAAGTTGAGGGTTATATTATATGTTAACCAAGCCATTTCTGCTCTCAAATTGGTAAAACTTGTCCTAACCTTTACCTAGACCAGTTATTTTATTTTTATTTATAGATTATACCTTTTCCTTCTTGCATCTTCTTGATCATGTGCTGTAAGCTAAGTGATTTTATTTCTTTATTTCATCATCTTGACCATTTCTTCCTTGAACAAATCAAAATGAAATATGGACTAAATACCATGTTTTTACTTATTTGTTTGGACATTGATTGGTTGTAAGATTGTACTGAATATAAATGATCTCTACTTGAAATATCTACCTTTTAAAGCTATTGGCATAACAGAAATGTGTTTCTTTAGTTAATTTATATCAGTGTTACTGTTGTACAATGTGTTCAGTTATGCGCATTCTCATTCTTCCAGAATTCACAATAAGACATGTGGTCTAGGCATATGTTTTACATCAGGTAGAACAAGACAATATTAAATGTTTGTGACTACAGTGAATTTCGATTAATTTTGTTCTGAAAATTAGATTAAAGAATGTATTCTATTAGCACGAAAATTTTGGTGCACATGTATCCTTTGTTTTTTTCCATATGAGGTTTAAAATTTTTTCTTAACATTTAAGTCATTCTTGATGTCGAAGTAAGTGCAGCCTTGACTTTTTCTTGCAGCTTGTTGCATCTGCAGATTGTGCTGGAGCTTTGGATGTGACTGATGATTTACAACATATGTTGGTATGCCCTGGTTATTCTATTAAGTTAGTATAATAAGCTGCTTCTTAATCTTTCTTATGTTTCTGAAAGGTTTATATGAATGTTTTGTTTAAGTTATTTTTAGTACCTTTCCCCATCTTTACAAATTGTTTTTCAAATTTCTCTTTCCGTAACCTCTTGTTAGTTAGTTTTTCAAATTTCTTCTCACCCTAAACGAATGTTAGTTTCAAAAAACTGTATCTGGGATGCTTAAGATGCTGAAGCACTTATTTTGGTATATAGGGTAATTCATTTTCCTAGTCTTGCCTCCTTATAGGAAACATTAGAGATTCAAATTCATAACTCTATCTCATATATGCTGTATGTTTAAAGATTTAAATTAATGGTCTAGTAAAAATGATATGATGTTACTTTAAGTTTACATCTATTGATCTACCCAACTAGCATTGATAGCTTTGCACATGAGTAGCTGATAGGCTATGTAGCACGGAAACGGAAACGGATACAGAAATGGAAACGGAAACCGGGAAACGCCATTTCTAAAAAATATAGGTTTGGAAACTGTGGGGAAACGAACTCTGACACGGATACGGAAACGCCGAAACGGCATGTAACCGGAGTTTCCGTGCTTCATAGCTGATAGGAAAAAGAAAATGCTATTTTACATCGACTCCCCATGATTTAAACTGAAAATGGCCTTTTGATGCATGTTTGAGCTAAATTTCGTATCTCTAGTTTTGTTTATCGAAGAGGAATAATTTTATTGGGAAAAATTAATTTTGCACTGAAGGTTCCACATTACATTGATGGTTTTGCTATTGATATCAGTGTTGTTAAAGGCACGCAGGCATGCCTCACGCAGGGCGTAGGGTCTTGTGCATTGCCATACCTCAGGCAAGGTAGCGTACCTCGGGCACGTGCCTTGTTCACCTAGACGCGCCTTTTGGTGTGCGCCTCGGGCGCACCTTGGGGACACTTTTTTTTCAGGGTTTCAACTTACTTTAGAAAGTGTGGTTCATCTATTTTCAAGAGTTTTGATAATAAAATTCAAGGCTACCTATCATGGCTAGATTAGTTCAAGGCCTGATATTCCTAATGCAATATGTTTTTTGCATGTATATGTACATCTAACAACTTTATTAGTTCTTTTTCTGGTACCGTTCTTGCATTTATCATCACTTTCAAGCAAATATGTTTTGCAATTTTTTCGTCTAGCGTACCTCAGGTGTGCCAAGCGCCTGGGCTGCCCTTAGCGCCTTGACAACTATGGTTGATATTTACTCCCATGTTGCCTAACTTTCCTATTGCTTGCAATAGCAATTGATTGTCCTTGACTATATGGATGAGCTATGCAGGGGTGTATTAGAATAGTTTGAGTGAAAGTATACTAACTAATTTCTCTTTATCTATGTGATAAAACTAGCTTGACTACCGAGATTGTTATTACACAGGTTGAAAAAGTATCTCTGCTGTCAATAATATATCGGTTTTATAATTCTTGTGTTGTTTTAATTAAATACTTGTAACTCTTAATCACTTTTTATTTGTAAAAGGATGGAGACGAGCTGGCTGGTTTACATTGCTTTCGTCATCTTCGGGATCATGTAGCAACTTCAATAGATTCCATAAATAAGTACATGTACTTAAAAAACCATAGTGGCTGATGACAGTCATTAGTTATTTTTCAGACTTAGTTACTTTGCAGACTAAGCAACTGAGCCATATATGTGGTTATATTTATATATGATGCTACTTAAATGTTGAGTTTCATTTGTGACGTTTTTCTTACTAAAAACTTGTTTTAGCTTATTGCAATCTTCCACAAGTGTGATTGTGACATTGCTTTGACGTACAAGTGCTTTACTTTTGTCAATTTAAGATCACTCTTTCGTTGAACCACATTTTGCTAGAAATATATGCAATGAAGTAACAACGTTACACAATATTAGAACATAGGGAAGCATCAAGCATGTAGATAATAAGGCCATAGATGCATATTTATAAGTTTTGAAGTTATAAGGACACATTATATATTTGTGTGTGTGTTGTGATAAAATGAAAAATAATATATCCCTAAGATTTGACCAAATACACTAGTAGGTCCCTATTTTTTCTTTCATTTATCCTTTCTGTTACTTTTACACATTTCCTTCTTCTGGCAATTGCTTTATGTGGTCAAATAAACGCATTGAGAATAACCTGGTGAGACCCTTGTTCACCAACTGTAAAAGCATGATACCCATCTATTTTTCGACAGGAAAAAATGTTACTGAGTTGGACGAAAGGTCTGAATTTTCTACATGAAATTTGATAATATGTGTACAATGAATGTTTTAAAATTCATCGACTCCATTTTACTGAATAAAGCAGTATTTTCTTAACTTAGAGATGAGTAAAAAACTGTTAAAAGGGTGGCATTGGTGCATGGATGTAATTTTTTTTTTGAAACTACGAGGACCTACTAGTGTGTTTGGTTAAAATTAGGGGTGAGAAGAAGGTTTCCCTTTCATTTTTTTTGGTAATAAGGTTTCCTTTTCATTTTTAAAGCTTGAATTTGGGATTTAATAATATGATGGAATATGATGAAGATTAAGAGATCAAGTTTTTTTTTTTGAATATGGAAACATTTGTATTTTAAGAATCGAGTTTTCAAATTTTAAGAAATTACTTTCCAGTTTTTTTTGATGCAAAAATATGATCAATAGGTTGCGTAGAAATTTTTGAGACTTGAGTCAGTTTCTCAAATGTTTGAGCTGTACAGAATTGAATCTTAAACGCAATATAAGGTAACCATGATTTGTGTGTATTCCATACATCAATTAAGCAGGAACGTATTTTAGAACTTAACAAGAAATATGATGAATGCAATTGTGTTGGTCTGTATAGTGACAAATTTATAATTTTATTTCTTACAGCATTCTCTCAGCAGAATTTATGCGAGCCGCTATACATGATGCTGGGGATGCAGATGTGATTATTTTAACTAGAGCAAAAGCTAAGGCTTCCATGTCCTCTAATGGAAGCTATGATGAAGTAAGCTAACCTTCCTTTCTACTTATCAACATTTCGACAAAATCCTTGATTCGCTTCCTTGTTCTGTATGTACCAGTAATTTGATTTTATCCAGTGAGGTTTCAGAGAGGAAGTGTGCTTTGTGCTACAAGTTCACATTCTCTAAGGCCATTTGCACTATTTTGAATACGTGATAATTTTAGGATTATTGCTGGATACGTCTTGTTTTGCTTATCCTTCTACATGGATGATATATAATTGGGTACTGTAACATCTTATGTAGTAAATTTTACTGGATTGGTCAGTTTATGATAGAGAATGTGACACAAAGGGATCAATGTTGTGGAAAGTTAATCAATATTGTGGTCAGTTAAGGGGGAGTTAATGGGTAAAGATCAGTTAATTAAGGGGCAGCAGTTGGTTAATTCATGGGGCAGTTGATTAAGGGGCAGCATTTGATTAATGTGTGCGTGAGCAGTTTCATGGGCAGTTTAGGGTCTGCCGTTGGTTTTTAATAATTGAATTATTTAATTATAATTGCAGGTGATTAGTTGTTGTCCATTATTTCGATGGGGCCAAAGATTCACCATTCTTTGGCTTTAGATTATAATGGACTAAAGCAAAATGATTCATTAAACTGTCTGAGCTTCTTTTTATTGTGATGTCACGGATAGCTGTTTGCAACTCCACTTCAGGGTCAATTGGAAACAACCTCTCTGTAATTACAGGGGTAAGGTTGCGTACACCCGACCCCCCCTTACCCCGTTTGTGCGGGAGCCATTGGGGTAATGTTGTTGATGTTGTTGTTGTTGCAGGTGATTAGTTATATATAGGAAACGTTTGCTTGATTATAGGCAGGGAAGTTTATGTTTTGTATTTGCTAAGTATTAGCAAGGCTCTCAAACTGAGAGAAGGAGATTACTCCTAAGGGGCTCTAAGCCTTTTTCTTTTATTCAGTGTTTTTTTTTCCAATTGTAATCAATCCAATTTCCATTTCGTTGTTGTTTCTTTGTTTCTTTCCTATTAGTTTATAAATTATGATGTCTCATATTTGAATGTTTCTGTATCTTAAGATTCAGTCTCAATGAGGAATACTACATTTCATGGAAGACTCCAACCGTATGGAGCATATAGATTTCTAATTCTTTTCCTGGTCTATGTCAACCACCTTACGTGGATTGACTTAATCAGAGTTTTGTATTTTATTGTTTTACCTTATCTCTGTTCTTTATATTACTGATGGCTGCTTTTTTTCTCAAGAAAAAATATTTTTGAACACTTTACTTCTGCTTTTAAATCTTTGGAAATGCAAGTTTCATAACTTACCATTTAATTCTGCTCATCTCTTGCAGGTTAAATTGGATGGAGAAGAAACCTCTAGTTTTCGTGATCATCTCTTGCCTCTTATTGTTGGGTTGCTCAGAACTGTACGTATCATGTTTCATGAACATTTATCTTTGCAATGCGTTGTTGTTTTTGGCTGTTTATTTCATTTCATTTGAGAATATAGATTTTTTTGGGGGATGACTTGAGTTTGCCTGACTACCTACCTATATCTTGAACTTTTTAGTTATTGAAGTTTCTGCATAGTGGTGGTTCCTGCCATGTTTTTGTAATTATTGTTCGATTTTTTATTGTTTTTTGAATTTACTGGCATTGCTTGAGTTTTGGAACTCTAATTAATATTTGCAGCTTTTAGATCAATTATGTTTTTGTTCTTGATACCACTTTGATAATTTTTGGTTCCTTGTTGCGAAACTTGATGTGAATCACTTGCAAGTTTGTTTTTCTGGTCAGTTGTGCTGGTATAATAACAAAAGAT
Organism: Euphorbia pulcherrima; assembly: GCA_947683365.1. Taxonomy (NCBI): domain Eukaryota; kingdom Viridiplantae; phylum Streptophyta; class Magnoliopsida; order Malpighiales; family Euphorbiaceae; genus Euphorbia; species Euphorbia pulcherrima. The sequence goes on along the minus strand of CANTUS010000015.1, from coordinate 34,979,255 downwards.
TAATTAGAAGACGACCCTTGGATATTGTACGATGCAGGAACAATGTAGAATACCTTACCTTTTGACCATGTCTTTGTGCAATCTGCATTATAATAATTATAAATGGGTAGCACAGGCGTGGCTTCAATACTATAAGCTATAATTCCTTAATACTTGAAAATTCTTCTTTCAGGCTAAGCTCCCTTCTGTTTTGAGGATATATCGTGATACACTTACTGCTGACATGAAAACTGCTATTAAAAATGCAGTTGAAGAGCTGCTTCCCATCCTTTTGGGACGGCCTCTGGAGTCAGATTTCACTTCTGGAGAGTGTTTGATAGATGCAGATGGTATGTTTATAATGCAATATGCAAGTATTTTATGATGCTGGAATATTAATTTTTTTGATAAACTCTGTTGCCAATAAATGATTTAATGTGTGCTGTTTCATCTCTTCTAATGTTCTAATTATGTGGCTGATTCAGGCGGAGTAGTATCCCTTGCAAGCAAGTTAAGGAGCTTGCCATCTGAAAGTTTTGTTCAACTTTTAGGGCCTTTATTCAGCATCATACGGGTAATGTGTACAGTGCTAACATTGTCCTGAGTCTGAGGCTTAGGCTGTTAGGCTCCTAATATTCTAAAATATCAATATATCTCTTACTCAGAGTTCTAAACAATCAAACAGTTTCATCCAGAACATCAGTTTCTAGATTTTCTGGTTAAATACCAATTAAGTAAGATATAATATGATTTATTTTCTTTTAGTGAATGTAGGCACACTTAGTAGGGGCTGCTGAAGTGAAAAAGGCAATTGAGTGGATTTTGTGCAACCTGGGTGGACACTATGCTGCTGATTCAGTTGCTGCTGCAATTGCTGTTGGTGCTGCTGCAGCTGAAACAGCCCAAGAGAATGATGGACAGGGCGCTTCAGTTTCCCCAATTATACCTCAAAAAAGTGCAGTCAGGATTCCTTCACCTCAGGGGAAAGCAAATGATGCATAAAGTCTCTCAAATATGACAAGAAATTTCAGGTAAACTGCTCCTTCTGGGTTGATGAAAGTTACTGAATGATACCTTCGAATGAACTCCACCTCCTGTCAGTGAAATTTCATATTTCAAGGAAGTGTATGCTATGTCAATTACAAAATAGCTAATTGTTATTCTTATGAGTAATCTTTTCAACTGTTGTTTTGATTTGCAAAGAGCTTTTTGGGATGCCTTGAATGAATTGTCTTGCCTAGAAGTTGTAGCTACTGTTTAATGGCGGCATCTTTGATGTTTTGGTTAAGAAGAATTTTAATGTGGGAAAAGGAATTAATGAACTTAGGCCCTGTTCTTTTCAACTTCTGAAAACTGAACTGAACTGAACTGAATGAAGTTGGCTGAACTGAACTGAAGTGAGCTGAACTGAACAGAACTTATTTCAGTGTAAATTTATAACTGCGCATAGCTGAACTAAACTGAACTGAATTGAATTGTAGTCCAAGAGAACAGGGCCTAAGTTTGAAAGTTCTCTATAGTGAAAACTGATACCTTGAAAACAGGGGTGATCGTTTTACATTATTATCAAATAGAATATCTGCTTAGGTAGTCATGCAGATATGACGGGCGTTATGAGAATGGGATTTGCTTTTTGCACCCCTAAAGATGCTGTTAATTTCCATAAAATTGTTTCTGTACAAACTCTATGAACACACAGCTTAATGTTTTTCAGACATTATAATTGGTGTCTGACAGTATTCATGTATTTACTTAGGAGATTTGTACAGTGCTCATGGGAGTACTAGCGAATGATTTCAATCTCCCACGACTGAAGTGACTATACTCACTGAGGACTGGGGAATTCCAGATAGTGATCCCGACACCCTATTACTTATATAATTACAATGAAGTGTTGGGGTTAGCAAAATAATGTTCTCTTCAGTCTAATATCTTCGGAACTAAAATTTTTTACCTAAGCAAATCAACGTGGCATAGGGTATTTCTCCCTTGTCTTGCGTGTTTCTTTAGAGTGAGGTTTGTGCAGCTTTTGATTAATTTTTGGTCTTATGCAATGGAACCCATGTGTTTTGTAGCTTGTAATTTGTCTCCTTAAGGTGTCTTAGTTTGGCACGATGCCAATATTTTGAGTGTTTTGTGTCCACCAAATCTTGTTCACCGGCTTTCAGCAGTTTGAAATCTTTGTTGATCGTTAAATTAAACCTGTTTTACTTTTTCCATTTTTTATTTATATTAGTAAAATTTAATTTTTTTTATCAAACATATCAATTCCTAAATAAATTAATTTTGTACTGAATTTTTTAAAATTTTTTTTATAAAAAATACCTCACTTTTTTTATTTTATTACTTGAATTTTGTTTATTTAGTTATATATTATTTATATTATATGTTTTTTTTATTATAGATGAAAATTGACGTATAATAAAATTATTTTTGTTACTTAACTGTATTTATTACGAATAAATTATTACAAATTAGCCAATTGAGGTATAATATAGTTGTTTATTTATTTCTATTACTTTTTGTTACTTTTATTTATATTATGTAGCAAACTGCGGTATAATATATCTATTTATATTATGTAGTGCTTTGCTCATGCGAGCGTCTAAGGTAGCGCCTCATGCTTCAGGCAATTTGGAACCGTAGCGCCCCAAGGGTGCCTAGCGCTTTAAACAACACTGCTATATTACTTGTACTACTTTACCATGCTAGGGAGATCATTTCCAATCCGTCTTTTCCAGCTCTAGCTGTTTAAAATTCTCGTATGCATTCGATTATTCTTTTAATCTTTCATCTGATTTGCTTTCTTCTGGATTGTAGGTTCAGTCCAGAGTGTGACAGCATATAAATTTTCTGCTAGGTTCAAATATAATTTTGAATGGTAGAACCTGTTTCCCTGATTGAATTTATGTTACACAAGGTTACAAATTTTTATTAGTTCTCTTTTAAGAACGATATGACACCCCTTTTGACACTTAATGCTTCTGTCGATTAGATCATAAAAAACTTTTCTTGGACCAAATTGAAATGCCTTTTTTAGCCCATTTTCAGCCACACTAGCTGCTTGAGTGGGGCTTTGGTGATGGGAATCATCCTTATTTTGAAACTTATCAAGAGTCCTTAGAACCAGCTACTTGGACTCTTCGTCCCATTTATCTTAAAAAAGTTTAATATCCTCAAGTTCAAATTTTGTGGTAGGGCTGATGTTTTATGAGACAATGCGGAAGCTGTCTTTGCTGCTTGTGATGCTGCCCGTGGAAGATGGGCAAAGCTTCTAGGAGTACGTGCAACCCCTCATCCGAAGCTTAGACTGCAGGAATTTTTGAACATATACAATATTACTCAAGAGTTTATTACTACCACTGAGAAGGTATTCTTAACTCTCTTCAATTAAAAAATGGTAGGATTTCTGTTTCAGTGGTGGCTGTACTATATATATTTCTGACTTCAACAGATAGGTGGAAGGTTGGGATATAGTATTCGTGGAACACTACAGTCACACGCCAAGTCTTTTGTTGAATTCCAGCATGAAATGCGAGTTAGTTTTGAACTTGTATCTCTCTTGCCACACACACACACACACACCCCCATATACATCGTAACTCTCTATTGGCTTTCTGTAGATGACAAAAATTAAGGCAGTGCTTGATCAAGAGACATGGGTGGAAGTGGACGTCCGTGATGAATTTCAGGTCATTGTTAATTCATTATCTTGTGAGACATCGACATCTGGGGATGTGGGTGATGGTCAAGCTAACATGATAAAAAGCAATGGAGAAGTAGTGACAATTAACGAGGGATCAGTTGTGGTTGGCCCTGAAGCACAGAATTCTGCTGGGAAGGTTGAGAGGATGGACTCTGGTAATATATTTTTGCAAAATGCTGTGGAATCTGCTTCTCGAGCCGAAGCAACAGAAGACTGTAAAGCCAATGGAGCGTGGAAAACGTCTCTCTCAAACACTCATATGCGGAGGTGTTGGTTATCATATGGTGAACTGGTTAGTTATTTTCCTCTGTGTTTTAACCTATCCTATTTTCCAAGCCTTTTGTACAGATTGATATTGCATTTGCTTTCACCCCATTAGTCCCTTATGCATCTGTTGTTTCAGGATAAAGTATGGTTCTATATTTTATTTTTCAATGTTTGATATGATAGTTCTGATACAACATGAATAACTTCTGAATATTTCTGATGCCAGTTTTCTGACTGTTTCTTGCTTTTTTTCCAGTGGCTTAATGTTGCTGAAGATGTTGTCAGAATACATTGATATGAATAATTTTTTGCCAGCTCTGTCGTCGGAAGTTGTTCATCGTGTTGTTGAACTTTTAAATTCTTCAACACAAGGACTTGTCAACTTGTTCTTGGTGCTGGAGCAATGCAGGTAAGAATACTTCAAATCTTTGTTGTCTAATATAAACTTTGAATCTTTATTGTCCAAATTGTTACATCTATGCTAATGTATTGAAGATGATAAAAGTTTATAGTTGAAACTGGTATCATTTAAGAAGCAAATATTCGTGATCTATATCTGTAGTCATCGCCATTGCATGTCTTTCTGATTCGGGGTGCATTGCATATTGCAGGTGTCTGGTTTGAAGTCTATTACATCTAAACACTTGGCCCTTGCAAGTCAAGTCATTAGTTTTGCATATGCTATTATTCCTGGTAAGTTGATATGCAGAGGTGGTGTTGGTTGATGTAATTATGATCAGGTCTTATTTGTAAGTGGAATAGGAATATGAAGGATTTCAAACTAGATATTGAAACGAACGATGCAAGTGAAATTTTGGCTTACATCCATGTAGTATGTGTAATTAGTTTGTATTATTCATTTCTGTTTGATCTCTTATCTTGCACCAATAAGTTGTAGGCATACATGGTTAATGTGTTGTTGATATCTGTCAGAGATGAGATTATAGTAAAGGGTAGATTAGTAATTATATAGGGAGAGATGAGTTAGGTATTTACGGGGATATATAAAGAGAGTAAAGTTAGGTAAATGGGATAGCTTTTGCTATATTTGTTATTTTGGGTTCTCAGCTTGGGTTGGTAAAGGGGCATAGCCCTGTGGGAGCAAAGAGTGACTTTATTCATTATCTTACTTTGGGTGCTTGTTTTTAGTTTTTCTTTACTGATTTAGGTTGTATTCTCTGCTTTAGTTATATAATTTCAGAAGTACAAGCTCTTTTTCTGGTTCTTGTGGTTCCTTTATACATTCTCTATCATTTGGTCCGACCTGCCGGATACAAAAACAACCGCTGGAGAAAGGGATCCCAGAATCCAAAACCTATTTGATTTATATGACCAAAGGCTAACCAAGGTGGAGCAAGGCATCATATCATTCATGAACAAAAACATGCCAATGAATCAATAGACAAAATACAAGCTCAGTTATCTCTTTTCATGAGAAGAATGGGTCTGAAGCCCCATGAGAGGGATTTGGTGGAAAATGGAGGTGTGGTGAAAATCGAAGAATTAGGGAGAACTCCGAGCATAGAAGCTATGGAATCTGATTCTAAGAAGGGAGATGACGAAGACAGACGAGATGGCACAAGAGGGAGAAAAGGAGTACTTAATCGAATAACGAATTCATAGGCCTTTGTTTATGTGGATACAGGTCAATATGTTGGGCCTGTAAAATGGGCCATGAAATTGGAGTCATCCTAATTTTTCTTTAGGAATAAGGAACATTGGCTCCTTCTTTCACTCGAAGATATGAATCCATCTTTAATTGCAACCTAGAAATTCCAAATTTCTTACAACACCAATGGAAAAAACACAAGCTTGGAGAAATCAATTTCAACAGCAATCCAGCGGTAAATCGATTTGAATTTCAGTTAGATGTTTTTGTATATGATCCACTGAGGGAATTACTGTTGTCCTAATTGTCACCTCTGTTCCAAAGTAAAAGAAATTCCCAATCATCACTCTCTCTTCTCTTATTTCTCTTAAAACTTAGTTTATCACAATCTTCACTCCATGCCCCTGCAAATACTATAATTTTTTCAAGTCGGACACACAAGAGATGAGTTGGTTGAATTTCAGAGGCCGATTTCTTTTTTCAATGGAGGCCACAGCCACTGTTGTTGCATCACATAGTAGTTCGCCGCTGCTGCCATCCTTGCCGAAGGAATGGCCTTCTGATTCTGACAATCATATCCTTCGAAATAAGGAGAAACTATTAAGTTCAAATTGGGTCCAATCTGATGAAGGAAAAATATGTGAGGTGCAGCATGGAAGAGAGCATGTTGATATCAAGATATGTTCAGTCATTGCGGATGGTAGCTTGGACAATGATACTTTACAACAGCAAATTAGTGGCATTAAAATACAAAGAGAAGAGCTGCATTTGATAGAGATTGAGTGCGAAGTGCAAGGGATCGCTAGAACTGAAATTATTGAAATTCGAAACAACTTCAATGCCCATATTGAAGTCCATGAAGATGCTGCAACAATTCTTCAGGAACAACTTTGTGAATGGCAACGAACTATTCATGGCTTGGAAAAGAGATTTGAAAAGAAAGATAGAGAACTAATCAAACAGGATAATCAAGTGGCTTGGACAAAATAAAGACTTGGCAACATTTAGAAGAGAGAGCAATCATTTTAAAGCTAAATGGCACAACATATACTACAAATGTGCGACCTTCAAGAAAATATTCAAGAAAAAGATAGGCAAATTCTCAAGTTGCAAGAACATCATAGGGTTGATTAGGAAACCATAATCATGACGGAAGACCAACAGCTAAATGTAAAGATTGTTTGGGTTATGGACACCTTGCTATCAACACAAACCATTTCATTACAAGTTCAATTACAAGAGCAAACTGAACTTGTGAAGAAGTCCGTTGAGTTACTTGTTGGATTAATGGAGGGAGCATCTCCTATTTGGCAGCCGATATCTTCCTCCAGTCTTGAGGACAAGACTGTTTGAAGGATTGGGCAATGTTAGAGACAAGATCAGATTAGTAATTAAATAAGGAGATACGAGTTAGGTATTTGAGTGAATATATGAAGAGAGTAAAGTGAGGTAAATGGGATAGCTTTTGTTATATTTGTTATTTGGGGTTCTTAGCTTGGGTTGGGAAAGGGTTGGTATAGGGGCATAGCCCTGTGGGAGCAAATAGTGTGTTCTTTGTTCATTATCTTACTTTGGGTGCTTGTTTTTAGTTTATCTATACTGATTTAGGTTGTATTCTCTGCTTTAGTTACATAATTTCAGAAATATGAGCTTTTTTCAGTTTCTCGTGGTTCCTATCTCCATTCTCTATCAACATCTTACTTGTCACTGCATGTATTTTTCGTGCATTCCTTTGTAAAAGGGGTGTAACTTGGCTTATCTTGCCTTAGGGTTCGCATTCCAAATGATTGAACTGCCATTATTGTTATGTTTCATTAGTGACGCAAGGATATTAAGATCGACTTTAGTCCATGCGACACATGTGGACTACCTTTCTGATGGATGTAGCCTTTCTTCCATTTTCTGTATGAACTGTCATGATAATCTCTTCTTATTATGGCATATCTTTCTCTGCTTTTTAAGTTAAATACATTCATCTTTTTGTTTGATGGGTATCTTGTGTGATTAGAATATTCCTTCTTAGCTTGTCACCCTATGCTAGTTTTTGGAATGAATGTATGATTTGGAACTGATTCAGGAACCTTCCTGAATAAGTAACCTTTATGCTTTCTGCGGTAAGAAATCAGGCATGTTCTTTTCCTTAAAGTGCCGGACACAAGGAAGCTATTACTGCTCTCTGAGTTTGATCGTGTAGCGCAGGTGACTATTCAAATCTTAGTGTCTTTATATGTTTATTGTTTCTGTAAGAAAAATACCAATCATAATTCTGCATATAGTTTGCTTTCTTTTCTAACAGCAAGTGTATCAAAGTTTGAAGTACTTTGACTACAAAAGATATTATACGTGCATGTTATGTTCATTTGCAGATGCTTAGACATTTGAGGGCATACATCTTATGGAACTGCTACATAAATTTAGAACAATGTATTCATATATGATGTATACAAATATAAAGGTATCATAATATCATGTAGTTTCTCAGTTTCAAAAGTAAAGATTTACTTTTTGTTGTATGACAATGGATTTCATTGATGATTCTTTCATTGTTCAATATTATCCCTCTTAGGCTCTTATTAAAATGGTTTTGTTCCTAGGTTGTTTTTCCTCTCACCTGTTGTGCTCAACATGTGTATTTAATGTTTATGATATCTGCTGTTCATAAAAAAAGTAACATTTTTATAAATTCTTCTAGTTAAGATATTTGAGACTCATTTGTTCCTATGCACAACTTGTATTTAGGACTTCAAGGTCCATCGGGATGAAATACATACAAAGCTGGTTCAGATAATGAGAGAAAGACTGTTGGTTCACTTACGTGGGCTACCTCAAATTGTGGAGAACTGGAATAGAACTGAAGATGCTAACTCACAGCCTAGTCAATTTGCCCGATCTCTTGCGAAGGTAATTACTGCCAGATTATGTCAAGGTTTTACTATGTTTGCATTTTTTTGTGATTGTGAGTTGTGATGTAACTTCTAAGTGTATGCATGGTAAAGTGAAGATTCTACTGGAAAATCTCATGACAAGCAAACAGCTCTAGGCGCAGGAAGTGCTTGTAGTGAATTATTGGGATTTAACATAGATTTGTTTAGTGGATGTTTCTATGATCTCCACTTCATTTGTAGTTATAATCTTTGCATTTTTAGGTTAATGAGTTATTGGAGGGACAACAATTGTGAGAGTTAAACATATAATTTTCAACTATTCTTCTATGAGGGTGTTACTCAGCCGCAAGTCCTTTACAAATAGGTTGGTGTGACATTGTGGGGAGTACAGTGCTATCGTCCGAAACTTATGGAACATTAAAGATCTTGTCGCAAAATGATTTCTCATATTCATATATGTTGCACACTAGCAATATTTAACCACAGTTTTGTTCCACACCCTGAATTTAAGGCCTTTACCATACCTGGTGGCCTCAACTTCTAGTATTTAAATAATTGATTGGCCACAGCTGCATCTTTCATTAGCAGCTTGGAGTGAAGACTGGTGCTGCCTGTTAAAAAATCTTGGAAAAAACAGAGTTCTTAGGAATAAGAAGTCCATGTCACCCTCACTGTTTTGTCTAGGTTTTGGAAATTTTCTTGTGAATTTCAGTTCCATATGTCAGGATTACAGTAATACTTGTTTACTGTTGTGTTACCACAATTTTCACTGTCAACTATAGCTCACTTGTTCTTTTATTTATCATCCTGAGGAGGTTGGATACCTTCAAAGCGTCTTGTCGCGAACTTTACATGACGAAGATGTACAAGTAATTTTTTGGTGAGAGTTGCTTTTATCATAAGGGAAATGCAATGTCAACGTACACACATACACCCATTTTCTACAATTGTATGTGTTTAACGTTTAATGTTTAATGTTTTATCATTGTGATCAAGATCTTAGAGAGGAACTTAGATAATATAAGAACTTTAATAACTGATTTTAATGCAAAGGTTATTTATGTAGCATGCTTATTTTGATGTCGTTAGTGAGTTATTCTCAATAAAAAAAATGACACGATGTGTTTAATTAATGAAATTTTGATCAATTCTATAGTTGCTTGAAAGTATTGTCAAATACATAAAAATGTAAAAAAGTTTGGTTTTTCCTTATTACATGACCATGATGCATAGTTTTCGATTTTCATTTCAACAAAGAAGTTATGGTTCTAACGGTCTTGGTATTTCTATTAAAATATTCTTTTGAATTAAGGCAGGGTGGTTGGTGTTGGTAGTTGATCTTGTGTCACTATTTAAGCAACTCTTGAATGACAAACAACTAATCCATTCATTTGCAGAAGTTTTTCTTTGTTTGTTAGCATTCATTTGTATGAATTTCATTGTTATTATCTTCTTCTCCTTTCGTCTCATAAAATTAATTTTTGTGGTTCACTTTGTGCAGGAATGTGGTTATAATTTTTCATTCACAACTTTCAGAATCATTTTCACGGTTAGAGATTAACACTCAGCAGGCAAAGGACAGGTTTTGTGATTACATTCACACAGGGATATTTCTTTATTGTATTGCAATTATTATAACCTTTGAGTGATTTCCTCTTCTTATTTCATATGCCAGGCTGTATCTGGATGTTAAACATATTCTTGGATGTATAAGATCATTACCTACTGGCAATCTGGGTGAAACTACTAACTGGGGCCAACTCAATGTATTTTCGGTACAAAAATTTGGAGCTGAAGCTGGTTAAAATTTTTTTTTGGGTGCCAAGTTCATAGCTTTTCTGATGAAGACTGCTACAACTTCAAGATTTTCAGAAATCAGTAGAAATTTCAGAACCTGTTCTCAGCCTATACACTTAACTTGTAGAATATAATTGAGGTAACAAGCTTTGATTTTTGCTTATCTGTTACTCCCTCCATTCCATTTTAAGTGACTCTTTAGACGTTTTATTTTGTTCCATTTTGTTTGTCCCATTTAGGTTATAAATGCATTTTTTTACTACTTATTCTCTAATTTGCCCTTGTATTAATTAGGAGACAGGTTATGTATTGAAGAAATTATATGCTAGCATTTAAGAAGAAAGAGAATTTGAGTATAAAAATTAGTTATTTCAAGTGTAATAAATTTTTCTATTGGTATTGATGAAAATTCTAAAAGGACATTTAAGATGAAATGGAGGGAGTATTTGGTATCTAATGCTTTATTCGCTGCATGAATTATCATTTGCAAGGATACTAATTACTATGTGCTATGCTTATATTTTCTCTCAACATGCTTTTTTAGTTCATCTTCTGAAATACATTTAAGCTCTTAGAGGAATGATGTTGACCTAATTTTACTTGCACAACATTGTCTATGCATTGGTTTTTATTTGTCTCTAATGTGAATACTTGGTTGGTTCCTTTGTAATTGCAGATTTTTGTGTTTGATCTGATTGTTCAATGGCATCTGTGTATTCCTTCTTTGATTAGTCAAATAAGATCATACAAGCATAGTAAATCGTGAAGGGAACATCTTGTGAGATGACATTTTCAAATATATTGATTTAATTTGAGTCCAATTACTGAAAAATATAGTGGGACTTCTCTAATTGATTTCAAATGGTTTCTATGATGAAGCTGGTTATGATATTAGCAGAATCTGTTTGTTTCTATTGTATCTTATTCGGGGGTTACTTTGACATAAGTTGTAGTTGAAAACTCCCGTCTGTAGGTAGTTTCATAATGATGTCTTTGCACGTTGCTTACCTATGTTCCACGGATATGGACATTAAAATCATCATTTTTGAAAAATACAAGACACCGACCGTACTTGGGGAATACATATAATATTAAAATTATAGGGGTGCAAATGCTCTTATAAATATAAAATTAGATTCATGCTAAACACAAATATAGAAAACAAACAATAATAAATTAAAAGTTTTGAAAATAAGAATGGAGTGATTGTTATAAGTTATAACTTATATTGCATAAACTAATTTGGAATAGTATTTGAATTCTTTCTTAAAACGCAGAAAAACACAGTACGATTTCTCGGATTTTACGATTCGATTCAATTCGATTATACCCCAAACCAATTCAAATCTATTGGGATTGGGTGAATCTGAATTCACCATGAATCATACGATTCAATATTGATTCAGTGGCGAATCTTATGATTCTACGTATTCGGTCAATTCATGAACATAATTTATTAAAGCATGGCAGAAGCATAGTATTTTGAAGAGGATGAGATCAAAGATTTGCCTCAAGGTAGCCAAGCCCCACTGATTATTGCCAACAACGGACTTTGGGCGACGAGGTTGGTGACTAAGCGGTGGGGCGGCCGTGTAATGAAGTTAGTCACATCTATGTTTTTTCTTTAGAATTAATCTCTGATTTAGGAAAACTGGAAAATAAGTCTATTTGATTTCTATTGCAAAAAAACTCCAAATAATTTATGTTCAACATAAACTTTTCATACTAATGTTATTGTCTGAATATAAAATCAAAGCTAAAAAAATATTTTAATTGGCTAAAACATTTTATTAGGATTATATATGCATTAGATTTGAATTTTAAGTAATTATTTGGTTTCACAATTTATTTTTTAATATTAGAATTGCATATATAGACTAAAATTTAATAGCATCTTTAAGTTTATCATTTCAAATGTTTGTTTTATTATATTATGAACTTGAACCGAATCTTAGGTTCAAAAAGTTTGGATTCCGATTATTGAAATTGGACAACTATGGAAAACATGTGATACACTTGCGCTTAAGTATCGGATACCGTCACTTTCTAAGGTGTTCGTGCATCATAGTTGCTTGCAGATGCATGCACATCTTTGTTTTGTAACGTGAAAAGATCTTTATTTGCTTGTAAAATGAAGTGAAATATGTATGCTTGTTGCTTGGTAGGGAAATGCCCATAGTATTTTTGTTACGAGTGTACTATAAAAGAAGTAGCGTACTGCAGCCTTCAATCGGCTTAAAGATTTGACACATTTAGTCCTAGATTAATAATAATTACACACTTTAAGCCTTTAGTTAATTGGAAGGAGCTCCTTACGTGTAATGTATCTGTATGAAAAATTTAAAATTATAATTTGGAATAGCATTTTTGGACCCATAAAAATTCGACTAGCCTTTTCAGTCGAGGATAGATGTTTAGGACCAATTGTTTTGTTAACCAGCGCTTAGTGTACACTATTTATTGTTTGATTATTGAATGTCATATTATGTAAGTTCACATATGCTCGTTTATATGAAGAAACAAGTGACTTTTGGACAATGTATGGATGTGATCACTTATAGGCTCTGTTCTTTTCATCTTATAAGTAGCTGTACGGAATTGAAATGAAATGAAAATAGACAAAGGGGAAATTTTATTTGTATGCAGTACTTATAAGTACTGAGCTGTATTGAATTTCCTTGTTTTTTTTTTTTGGTAATTGTTACAATGAATGTGCAGGTGGTATGATTGTGTTAATGTACTGTATCAGAATCATAATGGTGGGAAGTCTTTTAAGCAGATTTTTATAAATAGTTGGTATAGAAATTGTAATTTTGAATTAGTCTAAGTTTGTTACAATTTTGTTTGTTTTTCCATGTATCATTTTGATTACAAATTTGTCATGTAATATAACCGTTTCGCAGTGGGATTTTCATTCATCAATTTGGGTTCATCTTTCAACATCCTTTTTCTCTCTTCACAATAAAACTGTCAATTATTGTTATTTTGATATTGCTGAGGTTTCGATTTTGGCTCTTCCAGCTCAGTGGACTTTGAAATTGCTCTCTAGGTCAATTTTTTTTTGGTGGCAGTGAATATATGATTTTGTGTTATGGTGGTATTTGCTTGAGATTAGATATAGCACCTTTAACCTGCTTGTATTGTAGTTTCTATTGACTGATGATGTCCATGATACGGTTTTAAAGACAAGTGCGGCTAAAAGATGTATTGTTCATAATGTTGAAAGCTCGCAACGACAACGATTGGAAATATGGATAAATATCATTTTTAGTCCTTAATGATTTGACTGATTTTGTCCATTATTTTGATGGGGCCAAAGATTCACCATTCTTTGGCTTTAGATTATAATGGACTAAAGTAAAATGACTCATTAAACTATCTGAGCTTCTTTTATTGTGAAGTCACGGATAGATGTTGCAACTCCACTTTAGGGTCAATTGGAAACAACCTCGTTATAATTACAGAGGTAAGGTTGCGTACACCCGATCTCGTTATCCCACTTGTGCGGGAGCCTTGAAGGCATTGGGGTAATGTTGCAATGATTTGACTGATTGTGGAATTATTTATATAAATTTGCAGTTGTATTTGTGATTATATGGGTGTATGGACAAGGAGATGACAATAATGATTTGTGTTTATGATTGTTTTTTTGTCTAGAAAAGAAGATTACTGGAGATAAAACTAGAAAAAATAAAAGGAAATTGGTGGAAGATGATATAATTGGAAAGAAAATTTGAGATGATTTGAATGAATTATTTTAGACTTTGTTTAAAGGAAACTTTTATTGTCTATGGAGGGATGTCAAATTTGTGTTGGTTTGACTTTGAGTTGTGACTTTTCTTGCATGTCTGTCATGTCACGCTTACATTCCACTCAAAGGTATGAAGCCGAGTAAGTGCATGATCGGAGGTTGTGTTAGAGATTTACCAAGTTCATGGAATAATTGGTCACTATTAAAAGTTTGGAATTGAGCTTCTCTTTCTTCTAGTGCTGTCATTATTCAACGCTAGATAGGGATGATAATAAAAATAGGAAAAATGGGTATATTCACATATAAAGAAAAGGGTACAATACAAAATACATGTAGTTTTATTATTTTGTAAGCCGGGTATAATAGTTTTTTTTAAAAGGGGTTTATGGTCTCTTATTTTAAGTTGCGTGCTTTATTTTGCCCGCATTTTGCTTCTTTTCGCATGCATATATCCTTCTATTGACAATTTTGCCCCTCTTATAATTTCCACTCCTCTCTTGTTCTCTTTCTAGTTCTCAATTCTCTAAATTTTCCTTTTTTCTCTCTTACTAAATTGCGAGTTCTTTTCCCTCTCTTATGAAATTTCACTCCCCCCTCTATTCAGGCGAAAAATTTGCTTAAATTTAATAACCCATCTCAGGACTTACCCTTTCTCTTCTTCTAAATTCAAAAGTACGGTATCTGTTCAAATGGCCTCTAAGGAGGAAATAGATTGGGAAGGCTTAATAGATTATAGCATCAGTCGTGATGAATCGTCCAGTTACTTCGATTCAGATCATTACTCAACGTCGATGGTGTATGCAGGATTAGATCTAGAAAAATGATTCTCAACCAACTGATCATGACTCAACTCCAATGGAAATAACTGATTATAACTCCACTCCAACGGAATCAACCGACTGTAACACAAGTCTAATGGATTCAACTGATTATAACTCCACTCCAACGGAAAACACTGGCGAGGGAAGTTAATCAAGAACGAACGATAACGGCGGTCCATCGACAAGAAACAGGGTAAGAGTTATTTTTCCGGTTATTAGTGTATGCCGCATTCAATTAATGCGTCTTACCAATGGTAAAGACTCAGAATAGATCGGGGCTATCCACTGGTATGCCGTTTCCATTGTGGGTGCAAAACCCTTGGGCAATCCTAAGTCTCGTGCGGCACAGTTTCCCGCCTAAAACTACACTAAATTTCCCGAATTTAAATAGGTCGCAGTCTCTTGAAAGTTTCAGGAGAGCGACCTAAATCAACAGATTAAAACGAGAGTGACCTAATTCTACTTAATCCCCATAATATTGATAGGTCGCACTCGGTTGAATATGTCAAAAGAGCAACCAAAATCAACAAATAATAGCCAGAGCGACCAAAAGCAACAAGTGAAAACGATACTTTTACATTGTATTGGAGTAATACTGGGAGACTAATATACATGATTTCACTTTGTTTATATACCACAAAATGTCGCGTAAAAATGAAGTGGATCATAAAGATCAAAATAGTTGCTCGTCCTATTAGCCAAGCTTATCATTGGAGTTGTACATATAGCAACACAAAGCGTCTATCTGAATACAAACCATACAACATGTCTAACATTTATGAGCTTCATGCATGTGTAATGCATTGGATACAACCTTGGTGTAAAACACCATTACTCATACATTAACTCCTACAAAACATAATGACAAATACATTCAATATTGCGTAACCGCCCGCCACAATCATTAAATTACATAGGTCGTGTTCAATTGAAGCTTTCTAGTGAGCCACCAAAACCACCAGTTGTAATGGATTTTTTTGACAGCGAATTATTCTGCGGTGAAAACTGTAATTAATGTTCAATGAGTCATGCTGAACAAGTGAGTGATGGTGTAGGTAAGAGTGGTAGAGTTTGAGAGCAATGGGATTGACTACAGCGGGAAGTTCGACTCTAACACTATTTTCAAGTCCGAAGAAGAGGCAGTTGGGTAGGCTAAAAAACTGCAATCGAAAATGGATTCCAGTTATGTATTTCTTCGCATAAGGGTGGACCCCATAAGAAGTTGCTCAAATGTATGTGTGGCGAAAGAGAGAGAACGGTCGACAAGAATCTAGCTGTGAAAAGACAAACATGACTAAAACGACCGAGTGCAAATTCTCACTATCTGTACAACAGGTATAAGGGTGTGACGTTTGCACTCCGAGGGCACAGGGGGATGCACGACCATGTACTACGGGCGTGTTAAAGTTCCCTAAACTTAGTCCCAAAGCCAAAGCAATTGTTCGTGACATGACGGAGGCCCAAGCAAAGCCGTGTTCTATTCGTGCGGCTATTGAGTCAAAATTAAAAATTGCGCACGAACTGAAACAGGTTTACAATTACGGGGATAAGATGTGTAAGAAAAGTTTTGCGAACATGGATGTAGCGGGACACTTGTTTCATTTATGTAAACAATACAAATATGTGATTTGGAAGCATTCTGACCCATATTCAAACGTGCTGACCCATTTATTTTTGCACACCCCGACTCTATTCGTTTACTTCGGAACTTCCCTTGGTTCATTAGCATAGACTCGGCATACAAGACCAACAGGTACAAGATGGCCATGGTGGAGATGGTAGGAATGACTCCATGAAAATCTAACTTCCTAATTGCTTATGCACTTGTGAAGGATGAGACTGAGCTGACCTACCATTGGGTGTTAGATAAGTTGAGGATGTTGCTCGGTCCTGACCTCCATTCGACTACCGTTGCGACCGATAGAGAGTTAGGTCTGGTGAATCCGATAAAGGAGATATTTCCATAAACAGCCCACTTGCTTTGTACTTGGCACATCAATAAGGATGTCGAAGATAAGGTTTATCATCTTTCCAGAAAGGACATGATATATGTTGTACATGTCAAGGAAAAGATGTTTAGTAGAATTTTGGAAGCTACAAGCGAAGAGAAATTTGAACAGGCTGTAGAGTTTGCGAAAGATGCCCGATTGAACCATACTACGGTGATGCCGTACATTGAGTCCACCTGGTTAGTCCACAAGGAGAAATTTTTTAGAGCTTGGATGAACAAGGTGCTGCACTAGAGTCAACATGCTGCACTAAAGCAATGGCTTAACTCATCTAAGGGTGCGGTAGATACAGTGTGGGAGAAAGCAAACATATAAATAGAATTATAGATAATTGAGACCAGGTACATATTTTATATTCTCGCGTTTATAGTTGTCATTAAATTGTGAACCAACATGGTCGATTCAAACCAGATTATTGTTTATATTAGGTGGGTCAATATGTTAATAACTACGTGTAAGACTCATAATGATGAAACTAAATATATGGGTTATGCTATATGCTTCATGCCTCCCATAAATTGACTTTTTCCAAAATGTTAAAGTTGTTTCAATTCGTTAATTAAGTTCCTAATTTGATTTACTTCCTATAATTATCATTAATTACCATCTGGTCCAAGCTTAATAAATCAAAAAGCGGTTAATGTGCCTACTACAGTGGCTTTCCCTTTATGTTCCTTACCTATCAAGTCTTCCAACATTGTTCGAAAGAGCTTAACGCAGAGCTGAGAAGGATGAGAGAATAGAGGTATGAAGTTAATTATCGTTGCAAATGCTTTTTGAGACACACCCTTCAGATCCCTTGTGCATGTGGACTAAAGAAAGTAGTTGACTCAAACACTCATATCAGCGTTTAGCAAGTGCATTCCTTTTGGAGGACATTTCTAATTCTTGGAAACAATGATCCGGAACAACAAATAATCCGGATCAAGTTTGAAGTAAACAAAGCACCTAAGTATAAAAAGACCTAAGTCACTTATACAGACATATATCCATAACATCCAAAGTCCAAGAAAAGTGAAGACAATTACCTAAGCATATGAAGGAAGCATCCGGTTAAAGTTTGGAAAGGAAACAAACTTTGAACCGCCCAAAATAGCATCCAGAAGAACTGATTACCAAAGCATCCGGAAGAAGGCAGATCCGGAGATATTAAGTCTGAAAACATCCAAAAGACTTGAATATCTAGACAAAGGGAATTATTCAAAAATTTCATTCCCTCCATTCTTTTGGTCTCCAAGTCAAAGATCCTTTTCCCATACACAAGACAAAAGACAGCTAGCATGCTTTTCAAAAAAGGACAGAAGGACTGACACAGGGAAGAGAAAAAGCAAACAACCTTTTTCACATAGACCAATAAGAAGGCAAGTGGAGCTCACACCAAAATGGTACTGGCGTAAAAGTTGGCGAGTCACTAAAAAACAAGGAAAACGATCACTGATAACTTTTCAGCCTCAATCCCAAGGATTCAAATCGGTCAAAATCTCTATCTAACTGATTGATCAACGGCTTCAGAAGAGCAAAATTTTACTTGATCAATGGTGAAGATTTAATTACAGCTCAACAACCCACAATGGCTTTATTTATGATGGAAGCCTATAAAAGGGAAGCTTCACAAGTTGAGAAGGTGCTGGTTGATTTCAAGAAAGCATATACAAGAGAATTCGCTAGAAAGCAATCAGTTTTACAAATCCCTCTAAGAACCAAACCATTTAAAATCTGTTTGTAAGGATTTCCAAGTGAAGTTATAAACTTGAGGAAGTCCAAAGCCAAAACCTTTGAGAAAAACAAAGTGTAAGGATCTCCTACTTGGGTGAGTATGGAGATTGGGATACAACTTGAAGTAGGTGCTTTGAGTGGGATCTCGCTGTAGGACTTAGGTTAGGTTTAAGTAGAAATCTAAGTGGTATATCCTGCTAAAGACTAAAGGACTAAGCTAGGAGTTGGTGCTTTTAGTGTTATATCTTACATCCGAAAGGGGTTACCATCCGGAGACAAATTGTAAGGCTTGATTCCTGCTAGTTGGAAAGGAATCCACTAGTGGAAAAGCTCGGAGAAAGGAAACTCTGGGGACTGGAGTAGGTGAGGCTGAACCAGGATAAAATACTTGTGTTTGATTTTCTTACTCTTACTTGCATAAATTATTTATATATTTGCATCATCCGGATCCATCCCTCGGATCATAATCAAACACGCTAAACTAAGACTTTTTATAGTCTGTTAATTCCACGAAAAAGGGTCATTCACCCCCTCTGACCAAACTCAGACCCTTACAGGGACCAACAAGTGGTATCAGAGCAAGTGCTCAAACTAGAGATCTAACAATCTCGAGCTAAAGGTCCATATATTTTGATTCAAGAATCAAAATTAGTTTTCAAAACTCACAGCTCCTTCCGGAGGGTATGTCTATTACCCGTCCGCCACTCTTCACCGGTGAACACTATACGTTCTGGAAAAATAGGATGAAGAATTTCATTCAGGCTCAAAGCATGATGGCATGGATGGCCATTAAAGATGGTCCATATGAGCCTACTCATGAGGTAGATGGTTTAACCACCCGCAAGCCCTCGTACTTATGGGATGAGAATGATTATAAAAGATTACGTGAAAATGCAAATGCTATTAACATGCTTCATTGTGCTTTTTGTGCAGTAGAATTCAACAGAATATCCGGATGTGAGACTGTACAGGAGATTTGGTAGAAGCTAGAAGTAACCTATGAAGGAAACAAGATGGTCAGAGAAGCCAAACTTGATCTACTTTAGCAAAAGTTTGAATCCTTCAAGATCGAACCCAAGGAATCCATCAGTAGCATGAACACTAGATATACCAATCTAGTGAATGAGATGAAAAGGCTAGGAAAGGAGATCTCAGAAGTAAATATGGTCAAGAAGATACTCCCGAGTCTCACCAAAGAGTTGGAGAACAAGAAAACAGCCATTAAGGAGGCTCATGACTTAAATTTTTACAATTATAATGAGCTCACTGGGAATCTCTTGACTCAAGAGCTATCCTTGGAGAGATATAGCCAACAGGAGAAGAAACCTGAAGAGAAGAAGAAAGCCATTGCACTCAAGGTAGAATCCACCGGATCAGCCTCATCCGGAGAGGAAGAGCAACTCAAGGAACCTCAAAGTAGCAAGGAGCAAATGGCTATGCTAGCTAGATAGCTCAATAGATTCCTGCAAAAGAAAGAAAGGAGGAATTCCAAAAAGTGCGAATCCAAAAGATCAAGGGAAGGCCCATCTAGAAGAGACAGGCCTAGAAACATTCTGGAAGAAAAGAGAGATCTGGAAAAGGAAGCTACCTGTTTCGAATGTTGTGAGAAAGGCCACTTCAGAACCAAGTGCCCCAAGCTTAAAAGAACCAAGAAGCACAAGAAGAAGGCTATGGTGGCCACTTGGAGCAACAGTGAGGAAAGTAGCAACTCATCTTCAATAGAAGAAGAAGAGACTGCCAACTGTGCATTCATGGCACTAACTGATCCAAGCTGAGCAATCCGGAAAGAATGCCTCTAAGTAAGACACTGTGCAAATTGAAGAATCAGAATAAAAAATAGCCAGTACTGAGGTAAATTCTAACTCTAGTTCTGTTTCTAACTTTGAACTTGTTAGAGCTCTAGCAATTGTGATCAAGAATGTGAGGAAGAATACAAGGCAAGCTGCACCAAAAAATCAACATCAAGCTGCCAAAAGAAATCTAAAGCCTTCAAACCAAAAGGAGAAGGAGGTTAGCAGGCAACCTCAAGCTCAAAGATACACTGCTGCACAAAAAGGAAAGGCTAAAGTAGTCTACAATCAGCAACCTGCCAAACAAAGAAGAAATTATATAGTAACAACGAGCGTACAAGAAGCTGGATATAGAGGGAACTATAGGTAGGAGGATCTTGAAAAGATCGAAAAGAAGCAAGAGCAAAATAGACCCATTACAAGGTGCAGGTTTTGTGGGAGAAACAATCATATTACTAAATTATGTAGATTTGAAAATGGTATTATGATGTTAATCCTTGGCCTGAAATGGTTGATAACCCGAGAGGACCTAAATCTGATTGGGTACCCAAACCCACTTGATCTATTTTACAGGTATGCCTTAGATCCACAGTAGATCAACACACTTGGTACATTGATAGTGGATGTTTAAGGCACATGACAGGTTATGAGAAGGCCTTCATCACTTCAACCCGAAAGAAAGGAGGCAAAGTAAGCTTTGGAGACAATCAAAAGGGATAGATCATTGGACATGGAACCATTGGATCTTAATTAAAAAATAGAAGATGTCTCATTCGTTGTTGGACTGAAGTTCAACTTGCTAAGTGTAGCCCAACTCTGTGACAAAGGAAGAAAGGTTACCTTTGACTCTAGAGGCTGCTTAATTTTTGATAGTAAGTCTAATCAACTCATTCTTTATACACCTAGAGTAAACAATGTCTATTCTGTTAACATTAAAAATGAGAAAAAGAATATCTGCTTAGTGTGTAAAGAAGAATAATCATGGCTATGGCACCGGAGGTTGGGACATGTTAGCATGAACCTCCTGTCCAAACTAGCCAAAAAGGAATTGGTAGTGGGTTTGCCTAAGGTTGCTTTTGATAAGGATCATCTATGCACTCCATGTCAATTAGGTAAACAACATAAGAAAAGTTTCCATTCCATCTCCTACATTCCTTCCAAAAGAGTACTTGAGCTCTTGCATATTGATCTCTTTGGTCCAATCAAACCATTGAGTTTAGGTAGAAGAGAATACACCATGGTCATTGTGGATGATTATTCTCGCTATACCTGGGTTATCTTGTTAGCAAGCGAAGATGAAGACTTTGACCAATTCTCAAAAACATTCATTCGGATAGAAGTAGAACAGGGCATAAGCATTGCATGCATCCGGATTGATAATGGAGGTGAGTTCAAAAATAAGCATTTTGTTGAATTTTGTGACTCCAAGGGCATTGAACATAACTTTTCTGCCCCTCATACTCCTCAACAAAATGGAGTTGTTGAGAGAAAAAATAGGACCATAGTTGAGATGGCTAAAACAATGCTAAGTGAGAATTGTTTGCCAAAATACTTCTGGGGTGATGCCGTAAACATAGCATGTTATATCTTGAATAGAGCTCTCATTAGAAAGACCATAGAAAAGACCCCCTATGAAATCTGGAAGGGAAGGAAACTCAAAATTGGGCACTTCAAGGCATTTGGATGTAAGTGATACATCCTAAATGATAGAGAGCAACTAGGAAAACTTGATCCTAAGTTTGACGAAGCAATTTTCCTTGGCTACTCAACACATCGCAAGGCTTACAGAGTCTTTAACAAATGAACCCAAACTGTGGTAGAGTCTATACATGTAGATTTTGATGAGACTAAACATGCAGGAAAAAGAAGTTCCACTCTGGAAGATCCAATTTTGGAAGCTGAAAACTCTGGAGAAAAGAAGGAAGTC
Source organism: Euphorbia pulcherrima (assembly GCA_947683365.1). Lineage (NCBI taxonomy): Eukaryota > Viridiplantae > Streptophyta > Magnoliopsida > Malpighiales > Euphorbiaceae > Euphorbia > Euphorbia pulcherrima. The sequence goes on along the minus strand of CANTUS010000015.1, from coordinate 34,956,998 downwards.
AAAATTTTTGATTCCTTCCAAATTAAGAAATATAAAGAAGAAGATGAAGAAATATCTTTTGATCCAGAAGTACCACAAGTTGATCTCAACCCACATGAGATAAACTTCAATGATAATCAAGAAGAGGAAGTTGAGGCAAAAGTGGAACAAGTTCTAGTCCAACAAGAAGATCTACCAAGGGAAGTCCGGACTCGCAGAGATCAACCAGTTGAAGCCTTTTTGGATAATATCCAAAATCCAGTAAGAACCAGAGGATAGCTTAACTGGATGATGAGCCATGCTGCTTTTGTCTAACTTATTGAGCCAAAGAAGTTTCAAGATGCTGAAGGAGATGAAAACTGGATGATGGCAATGTAAGAAGAACTAGATCAATTCACCAGGATTGATGTACGGGATCTAGTGGCACCTTTAAAAGGAAAGTCAATCATTGTCACCAAATGAGTATTTCGGAACAAGCTGGATGAATCCAGAATAGTGGTAAGAAACAAGGCAAGATTGGTTGCCCAAGGCTACAATCAATAAGAAGGGATTGACTTTGAAGAAACATTTGCCCCTATAGCAAGACTGGAGGCAATCCGGATTCTATGTGCTTTTTCATCATTCATGGGATCCATACTATTCCAAATGTATGTCAAAAGTGCATTCCTTAATGGAGTTATCCAGGAAGAAGTCTATGTGAAGCAGCCACCTAGATTTGAAGACTCAAAACATTCGGATCATGTTTACAAACTGAAGAAAGCCCTCTATGGATTGAAGCAAGCTCCAAGAGCTTGGTATGAGAGACTCACTACATTTCTCATATCCAAGGGATATATCCGGGGCAAAGCAGATACAACCCTTTTATCAAGAAGAAGAAGGATGATATTATTCTAGTTTAAATCTATGTGGATGACATCATATTCGGGGCAACAGATGAGAAGATGTGTGAGGAATTCAGCTCTCAATTGGCGAAGGAATTTGAGATGTCCATGATGGGAGAACTAAATTTCTTCCTTCATTTACAAATCAAGCAAAGTCCAGATGATATTTTCATTAATCAATCCAAGTACACTAAGGAGATCTTGAAGAAGTTTGAAATGGACAAGAGCAAGCCAATGTCCACCCCAATGGGATCAAATACAGTCCTATCTAAGGATTATGAGGGAGAAGATGTTGATCAAAAGCTATATAGAGGGATGATTGGTTCACTTCTGTACTTGATAGCTACCAGGCCTGACATACACTATATAGTCTGCTACTATGCAAGGTATCAACCCAATCCTAAGGATTCACATCTAAAGGCAGTTAAAAGGATCCTTAGATACCTTCTAGGAACCACTAAAGTTGAGTTATGGTATCCTAGTAATGGAGATTTCACACTTCAAGGCTTCATTGATGCAGACTATGGAAGAGATACTCTTAAGAGAAAGAGTACATCAGGAGGCTATCACTTCTTGGGAAATTTATTAGTATTATGGTACAGCAAGAAGCAAACCTCAGTTGCCTTATCAACCACAGAAGTAGATCATATGGCAGCTGGAAGTTGTGTAGCTCAACTCCTTTGGATCAAGCAACAACTAGAAGATTATGGAGTTCAATCCGGATGTGTGGATGTAATGTGTGACACCAAAAGTGCCAAATAATCCAGTACTCCACAGCAGGATGAAACATGTCAACATAAGGCATCATTTCATCTGGGATCATGTGATGAAGAAGGATGTTGCATTGGTATACATTCCAACCAATGAGCAAAGAGCAGATATCTTTACTAAGCCACTAAGTAAAGATCAATATGGGAAGCTAAGGGAGTTAATTGGAATGTCTAATCCAATTTGAAGAAAATCTAGAAGACAGTACAAAGTTAACCTGGATTCTTGGCAAGACAAGGAATCCAGAAGAGAAGAAGAAATGAAGTTAACACTGCTTCGGACGGAATATTGTCACATCAGTAGAGAAGAATGACATATGGCAGTAAAAGCGCGTAAAGGTAACTGTTCCTTTTGAATTTCAAATGTTTATTGGGAGTTACACGCGTGGTAAATTCAACAGCTGGATTTTAAAATAAACTCTTCCAATTCTCTGGTGTAAAGGAATTTACCTCTCTCCTAAAATTAAATTGACATGGCATCAATCTAGCTAAAGTTAATGGCATCTAGATTACCATTATACCATCGCTTTGGAAATTCTATATAAACCCCCGAATTTCCTCTTCTTCTTCACGCGAGCAACTCATTACTGCTACTCTTCAAAAATTAAATTCCAAAACCTAAAATCTTTAGCAACTCTCAAATGGCGGCCATCATGTTGAACAACAAAATTCACATGCTTCCCCAAAAGCACATCTTTGAAGAATCTGCTCCCAGAGATGAAGACTCCACTCCCATCAACCTAAAACCCTCAAACTCAGTAGTTCCCATGGACTACTTGGGAGACAAATTCTTATTCGAGACAGACCCCTACTTGAAACTCATTCAAGATCAACATTTGGGCGATTTTCTCAAGATCAACTGCCCAACCTATCCGGACTTGGTGCACGAATTTTACAACAACTTGAGAGTACACTCCTATCACGACGCTCTCAGAACAAAGGTGCAAGGGAAGGAAATCACCATCACTCCTGAATTCTTTGAGAAATTCCTAAATATGAAGAATGATGGTGTTCAGCTTAGAAATAATGGGGATGAACTACAAGTGAAGTATGACTCCAAGATGTGGCTGCATCTGAACTATTTTGGCGACAAGTTCTCAACCTACTTTTTAGAACTGCCAAGATTTCTCCAGCACACACTTGTCAAGCTGGTTCTAATCTGGAAGGGCTCTCTCACTATAGTATCCTCTTTCTAGCATTGCGTATTATAACACTGGGTGGAGAGTAGGGTTGTAAACATACCGGTTCTAATCATCCATTATCTCAGGTAGCACAGAAACTCTCATGGTGCCCTGATAACTAGAATCCTTGTAGCAAATGAAGTCAATGTGTCTGGATTCTAAGCTGTAAATGGAAAGGAAATTCTAGAAAAGAATTTCAAGAAACTGAGCTTTGGAGAAAAATGGAATGAGGAGAACGCTAAGAAGTATAGAGATGAGAAGAAGAGCAAGGCAAGAAAGGCAGTTGATCCGGCTGAAAATGCACCCGTTCCAAAGAAGGCTAGAATCTCAAAGCCAAAGGCACAGCCGGATCTTGCCTTGGTTTCAGTGGAGGAAGTTGATGAGGATACTTAAACCCTCACTCAACTCTTAAACAAAAGTCCAAAAAAGCCTAAGAGAAGGGGAGGTTGATTAAGGCAGCAACTAAGAAGAGGAATAATGTATAAACTCCGAAAGTTGTGATTCAAGATCAGACTTCGGTAGTGGTTGAAGCTATGTTGGCAGGAAAAAGAAAGGCATGAAAAACTATAGATGAAATCCTAGATACTGTTGAAGAGGATGAGGAGAAAGAGGATGAAGCTCTGAAATAGATAAGAAGGCAATTCACAAGAAAAGGGTGCACATTTGACGAGGATGTTGCAGCCCAAAAGACCAAAATAAAGAAGCCTGCGGGTATTGTGATTGATGAAGGGGCTGCCAAGTAGGCTAAAGAGGCAGAATTGGCTAAGGCCAGGAGAATAAAAGGCAAGAATGTGCCCGGATCAAATGAAGAGGTCACCCCGGATGATCCTTAGTTTGAGATCATAAGAGAAGCAATGAAGGATAATGACCTGATCAACAAGCAAACAATAGAAGGACCCGGAGGTTCTTCCGGTGCATAGACCATTCTTATTGATCCAGCAGACATTTCCACTCTAGCTGAAGATCCGGAAGCTGATAATTTTCCATTCGCACCCAGAACTAGACCACTTCCGGAAAATTTACTCAACTCGGAAGCTAAAACTACAAATGATAAAAGTCCCAAAAAGGCATGTGTTGAGGGTGTTAAGGACATTACCACGCCTGGGGGAGTAATTAAAAGTCCTGTAAAGGCAAATGAAGGGATGACTGAGGACACTTCCAGTTATCTGGGGGTTATGGAAGTGGAAGAAACGAGAGAAAAAGCAGCCAACTAGAATCACACATAAGTGTCTGAGGTAATTCCTGCCTCAGTTTCTTTTAATGTTAATGATGACACTTCTATTGCTGGTATTGAAATAGCCGATACAAACCAGGAAAACTTAGATACACATACTCCAAGTGTATCTAAGGAACAAGAGTCCAACCCAAAAACATGCCATTCTGAAGGAGGGACTTGGTCTGGGTTCCCAAGGGCACACTCCTACAGTGGACTCAAGGGACAAGGCTAGTCCGGGGGAACGGTTGGAAGAGAAGAAAGGGTAAGGAGAAGAAGAATCCACTGAAGAAGAATCATCCGGATCAGATGAGACCGGAAGTAGCTCCGGATCTGAATCCCCTCCTCTTGCTAGTCCAATCAAAATACCAACTACTAGCATAAATCCAGCCAGAGCCAAAAAGATAACGACAACACTAAAAATTCTACAAGAGGCTACCCATGAGGAACATGAGGAGAGCTATATAAAACAGAGTCTCCGAAACATCTGTAAACACCTCGAATCCGTGGAGACTGTATTGCTTCAACAATTCTCACCTCCGGATTTGAAGGATGAAATAAGGGAGCTAAAAGGAAGTGTCAATAAAATAGAGGAGAAAGTGGAGGACTCCCCCACTGCTGATTTGGTGGCTGAGGTATCACTTGCCAAGGTCACCCTAGTGCTAAATGAGCTTCAAACAAGTATTGCAGTAGCAAATCATTCTGCTAATCAGGCTAACACTAGAGCATAAACAACTGCGCTACTATTTTGGACAAAATCACCTCCTCCTCCTCTGACCTATCCACAGAAATAAAGGAGTACTTAGATTCCAAGTTTGAAAGCATGTCAAAATTCATTGTCGAAAAAGAAGAAAAATATGCACTCCCTAGTCTCAATGAAAATTAGTAGACAATATTGAATAAGCTGACAAAATTCATGGAGGAACAACTGCCAAACTTCTTGCCGAACAACTAGAAGACATTGCCTAAGAGTTTGCCAGATAGATTAATGGAAAAGATACAATCTTTAATAATGTCAAGGAAGAGCTTCATAAAGATATGATGACTGTGAATAATAGCGTCCATAACTGCCGGAGAGACATGGGGAAAGAATTTGAGAAATTAGCATTCGACTTGTCTAATCTATCAATTTCCGGATCTTCCAAACCTTCTGTTCTGGAAAGTTAGCTCATTCCTGTGCTTCAAGACCTTATCCAACACATTAGGGATACTAGCTTCTTCGGACACAAAGGTATTGCCACACTCCTAAAAGCTCTCTTCCCTTACTTTGATGAGAAGGATTGCAAATATGTCCTCCAAATGCATCCCTATCTCACAAAGTCCTATACTCAACTCCGGAAGGTGTTCAGGCCCTTGCATTTAGCTCCTGCCATAATGGATACAATTATCGAGCGCAAAAAAGAAGGTAATTTGGATTACTCCATTTACTCCAAGGCTTGGCAAGAAAGTTGGGATGGTAAAACCTACATGGTTATTGACCCCCAAGCTAATGCAAACAAAAAAGGGGAGAAGAAAAAGAGGGAAGATAGAATTCAAGCTCAAGGCAAAGGCAAGGAAAAGAAGGGAGAAGCATCTGAATCCAGAAAGAAATAATCTTTGTCATAGAATAGCTATATTCCTCAATGTAAAATCTGTAATAGCTAGTTTCATATTTTTCACTTATGTATTTCAGTATCTTATAATCATGAACTTCATTGATGTTAACCATTGTTAATAGCAGAAGTATATATAGTGAAAAAAGCTATTACAAAAAATTGCTTATAAAGTACAATCTGAAATTGTACTACAAAAACATTAGAAGCTAAAATTGAAAAATGAAGGGGGAGTAAGCGATGCTACAATTATGGGGGAGTAAAAATTATAAATGACTAAGTATCAAGAATTATACTTAGATCGTAAAAACCCTATTTCCTTATGGTTAGATACCTTAGTTTTTTGTTTCCATCAAATGGGGGAGATTGTTGGAAACAATGATCCGGAACAACAAACAATCCGAATCAGGTTTGAAGTAAACAAAACACCTTAGTATAAAAAGACCTAAGCCACTTATCCATACATATATCCATAACATCCAAAGTCCAAGACATGTGAAGACAATTACCTAAGCATATAAAGGAAGCATCGGATTAAAGTTTGGAAAGGAAACAAACTTTGAATTGCCCAAAACAACATTCAAAAGAACTGATTACCAAAGCATCCGGAAGAAGGCAGATTCGGAGATATTAAGTCTGAATACATCTGGAAGACTTGAATATCTAGACAAAGTGAATTATTCAAAAATTTCATTCCCTCCATTCTTTTGGTCTCAAAGTCAGAGATCCTTTTCCCATACACAAGATAAAAGACAAATAGCATGCTCTTCAAAAAAGGATAGAAGGACTAACACAGGAAAGAGAAAAAGCTAACAACCTTTTTCACATAGACCAATAAGAAGGCGCGTGGAGCTCATACTAAAAAGTTACTGGCGTAAAAGTTGGTGAGTCACTAAAAAATAAGGGAAATGAACGCTAACAACTTTTCAGCCTCAATCCCAAGGATTCAAACGGGTCAAAATCTCTGTCTAACTGATTGATCAACAGCTCCTGAAGCGCCACATTTTACCAGATCAAAGGTTAAGATTTAATTACAGCTTAACAACCCACAACGACTATATTTATAATGGAAGCCTATAAAAGGGAAGGTTCACAAGTTGAGAAGGTGCTGGTTGATTTCAAGAAAGCATATACAAGAGAATTCGCTAGAAAGCAATCAGTTTTACAAATCCCTCTAAGAACCAAACCATTTAAATTCTATTTGTAAGGATTCCCAAGTGAAGTTATAAACTTGAGAAAGTCCAAAACCAAAACCTTTGAGAGAAAAAAGTGTAAGGATCTCCTACTTGGGTGAGTATGGAGATAGGGATACAACATGAAGTAGGTGCTTTGAGTGGGATCTCCCTGTAGGACTTAGCTTAGGTTTGGGTAGAAATCTAAATGTTATATCCTGCTAAAGACTAAAGGACTCAGCTAAGAGTTGATGCTTCTAGTGGCATATCCTACATCCGGAAGGGGTTACCATCCGAAGATGAATTGTAAGGCTTGATTCCTGCCAGTTGGAAAGGAATCCACTAGTGGAAAAGCTCAGAGAAAGGAAACTTCGGGGACTGGAGTAGGCGGGCCCGAACCGGGATAAAATACTTGTGTTTGATTTTCTTACTCTTTACTTACTTGCGTAATTATTTATATATTTGCACCATCTGGATCCATCCCTCGGATCATAATCAAACACGCTACACTAAGACTTTTTAAAGTCCTTTAATTCCACGAAAAACATTCACCCCCCCTCTGGCCAAACTCAGACCCTTACAGGGACCAACACTAATCGATGATAAAGGCAAACCTAACATTCCGGCACGCGAGGATATGTTGATAGAGGAGCACCGCTATCTCAACACCCTCATTGAGAAGGTGAAAGCAAGCGATCCTGCAAATGTGCGAAGAATATCCCTTTTAATACACAACGAAGTTAACCCCAGACAGATGAATGTGAGTGAATCGGAGGTGAAGATGAATGTTAGAGGTTGACCGAAGGGTAGTAGATCCATGAAATGGGATCCTAGTGTTTTGAGCATGGTGAGCTTAGGCGAGGGCGAGGACGTAGGCATGGGCATGGGCGTAGGCATGGGCATGGGCGTGGGTGTGGGAATGGGCAGTCACCAAGTACACCATTTTCATGTGGGTCTACTCAGCCCCATACTCAGTCACTCGATCCTGCTGGTATGTGTAACTGGTGTCAAATTATTATAATTATGAAATGGATTTGTCGAGAAAACTAATTCAAAATGTTTTACAAGCAAAGATATTACCGACTTCACTCAAGTGGGCAAAATAACTCCGGTGATCCTGCCATTTATTGAGGGTTACATGAACCCCAAATATGATGGGAACTGCGGTTTCTGTGTAGTCGTGAGCTATGTACATGGTTATCAGGATAGCTGGTGGTACACAAGATAGTCTATTACACATGGAATATTTACAAAAGGTGGTCTGTACGCGAAATTGTACGATCAAAATATCGGACAAGTAATCGATCGTATAATATGGGATGGAGGCAACTACATGGAAAACCATTAGATGGAAATTGTAGAAGACTTGTTCCCAATCGCTACATTTTATAATACGGCCATCTTTTGTTTCACACTCAACCCTATAATGTGCCTAATTGTCCTGCCATTAACAACACCCTCAACTTCAACACGGCCGGAGGTTGATATAGTGATTTATCACTTGGCAGAGTTAAAACAGTATATACACCTAAACTTGACTAAAGATTTTCTGGTGCCGCCTATAGCACATCACTGGCATAAAAATCACAAACCTAGTGTTGACGGTTGGGATAAATTGTATGCTGCCAGAAGAAGAAATTGGGATGCATTCACATACACATGGTGAGCCATTAATTAAAATTTTGCCTCCTATATAATCTGAATCATATATCCATATTGACATGTACATGTGTATTAGTGACAGGAACATCTATAGTGCAGAACTAATATTGGTGGAAGATTAATTCATCGACATTTCCGCCAGAGTTTTCCATGGTATAAGTTTTGGCTTGTCTATTTTGTTTTAAAATAAATCCATAATCTTGATAATGTAAGACAGACAACAATAAACAATTTAAACATGCATTGTATTAAGTTATTGCCCACTGTTCTTTTTTATTAAAGTTGTGCGAACATGTAATCGTCAGGGTCAGGAATCATTCTCAACCCTACCATGTCCTGGTAGCGATCCCTCTATGCTTGACATTCACCAATCGTATGTCCAATTTGTGGATGATTTATGCATGCTTTGTCAAGATTCTATGTCGAAGGGGATAGTGCCTATTATCCGGAGCAATAGGCAACACTTTGTCTCTGAGTGATAATTCTCTGTACACGACACTTAGTGCATGGCCTGGGTCTAAATATTTACATCCCTCTGTTTCACCTGGAAGATAACAGCAGCCTTTTCTTCGTAGTTGTCTAACGTCACGATTATATTCTGGATCATTCATGCGTTCTTCCTCGTGTAGACATTCCTCAAGGTATTGCTTAAGAGGAAGACGAAGAATTACAGTAGGAAATGGACATGGGGAAGACATTGTTTTTATTACTAATCTCAAACTCTTATTTTTGTTATGGATTATGGATTAGGGTCGGTTATATCGGGGGAAAGTTGTGCATAACACCAATAATATTAACCACGCCCATTCACTATTAGCAACTCTTCATATCCCAACCAATAATCACACCCTGTTAAGCACCTCTTCATATTCCAACAAGTCTTTTAAATGTATGCATTTAAACTGATGAAGTGTTGGAACATGTGACCTCGCAAATGTGTTGGAACATGTTACAAGATGTTGTTTTTATATAAGTAATAGATTTAGGTTTACTGATGAAGTGTAATATTACAAACTACTTATAAAGTTTATTTTGCAAATACCGTGCAAGTTGATAATTTTAGACGAATTTTTTTGGGAGTGTAGAAGCCTATGAACTCGTAGAAAACTAGCATATCGATACAACTAATGCGACTTAACTTGACATAGATTTATTACAAATTCATCTTGGTTTGGATGGAATGCGGTTAATAGGTCTAATGTGTTTGTTAATGTGTTGGAGATCCAAGTCATCTCGGCGAACCCAGTAAAATTAAAATCAAATTAACCTATGGGGCAGTACGATTTCCTTAATTTATTTCTAAACCTTGTCATCCCTCATAGCTGAGCTATCATTCTCAAATCTATTAGAGTACGAAACGTGGCCGCTTAAAAATCAACCCAATGCCACTTATCACGACACAAAGCCCGCCACTTAAAAATATTATCAATTGGGTACAGATGTGTTTTATTTATCGTCCAAGTATATGAATGTGTTTAAAAAAAGGTCTTCTCACAGAGTTGGCATATCTGGCTCGACTACAATAGGATTCGGAACAATTACGAAAAAGAATCCGCTTAGTGTGATTAAATTGAGCAAATTGTTTTATAAATCTTCTCAATTGGGATGGAATGAGGCTGACATAATTTGTCATATGGGTGTGTTAATATTCTTACACAACAAGTCATTTCAAAAAGTTCGACTATCGGGCTCAGATCCAATAATGCTATATGCCGCACAAGAATTGATTCACAATGGCCACATATACCCCCCTATTGGGAATTTTGCCCCTCTCATAGTTTCCACTCACTTCCAGTAATACTCTCAAATGCTCTCAACTCCCACCATAATGTGCTTCAGAACCCACTTGACTAACAATCAACTTAATGTAACTTCATAATGCTCAAACTATATTAAAACTCTCCTATAACTAGGTTGCAATGCGGTTAATATGGGGTAATATGGAATATGTTGCAAAACAGAGTCATTTCGCAAAGTTGGGCTACTGGACTCAAGATTTTTGAACCCAATAGAATAAACCAAAGATGGGTAACATTGATTTTCTTGTGCTTACTTGACCTAAGGGTTACATGTTTGATTCCACAAAATGCAAATAAATTCTTTCCCAGACTACATTCCAAATGACGTCGTTGTTACTTCTCCCACATGTAAGTATATATAAATGTCACCCCTCACCACCTTCTGAACAAATCCCTAATTTCAAATTTCAAATTTCAAATGAGTGTTAGTGTGGTTAACGTGCCATCAAGTTCATTCAGCGATTATGAGTTTGCAATCATCAAGTTCTAGGTATATTACACCTTCCGGACTAAAACTCGAGTGTGCGTGTCGTTTACCATCACCTACTGGGATTGCATGTATAGAAGGCAACATTGGGAGATGATTCTATGGCTGTGGCAGATTTGGTGCACCAGGGGAATGCAACATCTTTAAATGGATCGACCGAGAACTTTGCCTGAGGGGAAGAGGGTACACACTCGAACTTTCAGAGAAACTGAAGATGTATGAAAATGAACAACTCCATCGCCGCATATTGAAAGTGGAGGTAGAAATAAGACACGCCTTGTGTTCAATCTAGCAGATGAAAGAAAGGAATGAAGAATTACGTAAGGAATTAGAAGCCAAAAGAAAAAAAATTGAAATTGGTTGGTATGTCGTTGAGGACCTGTGTTATTCTTATTTTTGTTATTTGGATTATATGTAGCCTATAGGTACAACAGTACTAGTATCGTTAACAATGATATTATCTTACTGAAATCGGTGTGCTAATTAACTCTAGCCCACCCCAACCAATTTTCACTTCAAAATCTGTAATTTGAAGTTGCCACAGTGTTTATTTTCCAACCATTCACTTCAAATTTCTACTTAAAAACAAAAATATAATTATTTTATTCAAATCTACCTAACTCAAAACAACGAACAACTAATTAGAATTAAAAGAAAAGAAAAAGCGAAAAGTACAAAAATAATTAAGTTATGCTTGAAGTGGTACTGTTCATACTTCAAAATTTGAAGCTGGAAACGAAGTGGGTTGGAGATGCTCAAATAATAGATAAAATGACATATATTATCGCTGAGAATTTACATTTCAGATCCAACTGAAAAATACATATCACTACTACTTATTACTTAAACAGAAACTAATAACTCAAATACATTGACCTTTTCAATGTGACCATTCAAACACTTTCCGAGTCCTTAATCATTTTAGAATCCACCAACCTCTGGTAGTGATCCTTCCAGTCAATGCAATCATCAGTGTCGTGTCCAATTTGTTCATGAAAAAGACAAGCTTTATGCACACTCTCTTGACAAATTAGTCTGGAGCAATTAGAGTTACACTTCCATAACTGCATAACAGATATAACTCCCAACTCTAAGCATGGTCATGATCACTGTACTTGCGTGACCATGGGTACCCTGTAAGAGGTCTTTTGCCATGACTACGTTACCGTCAATCTACATAAACTCCCAAGCACTGTTGTATAACACGATGAACCTCATCCATGAGACAAGCCTCGACATAGTCTGGGTCTGGTTTTTGAACATATACAACCAGAATATCCAGATGTCGATCAACTGAAAATGCTTCATAGATGTCTGATAAAGTGGCTTATGAGGAGGAAGACATGTTTATGTGTTCCAGCAATGATAGAGATGAAGCACTTTACATGGGTGGTGTTTGAGTGTGTTAAATAGGCAGTAACCTAAAGAGTCACACCCATTAATGTTAAAAAAACCGTTCCTCTCAACCAATTGAATTGAGCCTCTATTAATGTATTTCATTAATGCATTTTGTGTCCACTAGTAACTCGGAGCAACCTACACTAATAGTGAGAGATTTTATATATATATATATTACTTTCTACTCAACTTGTTACTTGAAGAAACTGGCATTTTATCTTTGTGAGAATTACCATATAATCAGGGTTATAATTTGTGCCGCCACTTTAATTATAGTTTTGAAAATTATACTTAAAGGAGTCAATGTAATAAAGATAAAATGAAGCCACTCCAACACAGAAAGAGAAATTCTAATTACCTACTAGTACTATTTAACTTGTAACTTGGAGAAAACGGAATTTAATCAGTGTTATGAGGGTTAGGAGCCTAGGTTAGTGCATTGCATTTATTATATTATATTGGAGTCAATCTATAGGAAATAATGTATCATGGGGTACCAACTTGAACCCACAAACCTATTCAATTTATCACTATCATTAATTTCAACTCGTATCAGTGTTTGCCAGAACTCAGAGATTACTTTATAGCAAGATTAGTGACACCAGATCATCTAATTTAAATAACTCACAATTTAGATGGTGTTTCATGTGCATTAAATGATGGCCTGTTGCGTCCACTGCAGAATAGGGTACAACAAACTTAAGAACAAACATAAGATTGAGATCAAAATTCAAGAGTTGGTACCTGCAATATGGTACAATCTATTTGAGCACAGACTTGAACTTTATCTCAAAAGTCATGATTTGGTTCATGCAAGATGGTACAATCAACTTAAGCGTGCACAAACATCTACTTCATATCAGAATTAAATATTTGGTTCATAGCATAGGGTAAAACCAACTTAAGCACTAACATAGGCTTGATATCAAAATTGAAGAGTTGGTTCCTACTTCCTGCAAAATGGTACAATCCATTCCGACATAAAAGTGCACTTGTTATCAAAACTCAAGAGTTGGTCCATACAGATCTTTGATCATGCTGCCCATAACCAGTCTAATGAATAATGATAATTCATTATCTAATTCATCCATACTATAATGAATACTAGATCAATCAACTTACCATGAGTAATAATAATCGGCAAGATGAAATACCCTGTATTTCATAATGCCCTAGACAGTCATATATCAATCATCATTGAATCGTATGCATTCATAACCACATTAGACATAAGAACTGCTAAATTGAAAAAGACATACTATTAAATATTAAAATACCATCATATATATGAAAACGGACCAGCACCATAAATATTATAGTAGCAAAATGAATATTCACATATTAAATTTTCCATACATAAGGTACCATGATAATAAAAAGAACACAAGTACCAGAAGTCCATACTCTAATAACCAGTTTACGATAGGTATAAAGAGCGGTAGATTGTTTATTCTGGCATGTTTGATGGTGATGGAAAGGACCGATAAAGCTATTTTGTGATCCGTTGCAATCCATCAACTGTCTTAATAAGATAATCAACTTCGACTTTAATTTGGTGCTGATTGTCGTCCATCCGTTCCCTTAAAGTCAAAATCGTTTTGTGCACTTCATCGGTTTGCCTTTGAATTTCAGATTGCTACAGTTGAAGACTGAAAATGCATCTCTCTAGCTCTACACCGGACTCTGGGACCACTCTATAAGTTTTACATGACATGATAGCATTAAGACATCGTAGAGCTTCTCTAAACTGGTATGTCAAATTTTGAAGGACATTACCACTTGCTTCCATGAAACTCTGTGCAATATCGTTTGGATTGAGGGTTGAAGTTCCACATTTTGTTTATTCTTTGTCATCCCCAAATAAGATACAGCGGAATCTGGACTCGTCGGTATGGCTGCTCATCCTTAGAATTGAGAGGCAAAGGGTTTGAGAGGTATGGAGAAAATTGTTTGAGGGAATGGTTTGAAGGAGATGAGGGTTATCCAACAAGGATTTCGATTATCTATAGTTGGGCAGTGGTAGAGTTGTACAATTAAGACAATCCTAGCCCTCCATTGTTTCCTAATCATTAAGGCTCAACCATTAGGATTCAATGAATGGATAAGATTGACTGAAGTGTACAACTTCACAATTATTATACTTTAGGGAATCCAATCCAAATGTTGCGTGTACAACCATTAGTTTGAGACGTGCGGTCGTTTTACTTTCAGTAGTATAGTCTACTTTTAGTCATAGAGGCCTATTTTTCTGCGACATGCAAGTATATTTGAAAATTTCACGACGTACTCTCGCCACTTGTCAACTAATTATTCTGTCCCTTCAACTTTTTATTATTGCACATCTTCCCCTGAAAGCATGAACGCATTTTTGGATTAATACATTATTTTTTAATTCAATACTTCTATCATATGTTTCATCCTCAGTTGCATTTAATTTCATTCACTTTACCTAATTTTGTTAACAATGATTGCTAAATTGATAATTTAGGCAAATAAATATAGATGCAGTCATATAATAATTAAACTTGACATTTTAAAACATATAATATATCGATAACATGACACTAGAAACTTGGAATTACATGATTAACAGATTTTATTCTTGGAACCAATATAATCCAAGTAATGAAATCTTTTAGTGGTGAAGGAATGCATAATTCTGAATGGTAGATCCATTAGTGTGCTTGTTGGAAAGGGCCCAGTCATTTCTATCCCCATTCTAATACAGTGCGACTCGAATTAACTTCATTCGACTTAGAGCATTATACAAGATAATTTGCAATTGGTCCCAATATCATTTAATTCAGAGTTTTAGCGGATGGAATTGATTAATTGAGCATGCAAGTTACATTATTCGGGATCGTGGGTAGAGTCGGGATGATTTTGGAAGCAATTTATATGGTTGTGGCACTTGGTGCCACTTAGGTCGACTAACGCCTAAAACTGAATAATTTCATTACTTGGATTGTAATTCTTTTTATTTTTTCTTTTAGTGGTGAAGGAATGCATAATTCTGAATGAAAGATCCATTATTGTGCATGTTGGAACAGGTCCAGTTGATTTCTATTCCCATTCCAATACGGTGTGACTCGAATTGTCTTCATCTGAATTACAGCATTACACTAGATAATTTGCAACTGGTCCATTCGTTTAATTAAGAGGTTAAGCGGAGGGAATTGATTAATTAAGCATGCTAGTTACATTATTCGAGCTTGTGGGCGGAGTTGAGATGATTTTGAAAGCAATTCTATGGTCGTGGGATTGGTGCAAGTTAGGTCAACCAACGCCTAACACTAAATAATTTCAGTACATGGATCATAATTCTTTTTATTTTTTTATTTTCATGGTGAAGGAATACATAATTCTGAACAGTAGGTCCATTATTGTGCTTGTTGGAACGGGTCCAGTCGTTTTCTATCCTCACTCTAATACGGTGCAACTCGAACTAACTATATTCGACTTAGAGCATTATACTATATAATTTGCAATTGGTCCTAATATCATTTAATTAGGAAGTTAAGCGGACAGAATTGATTAGTTGAGCATGCTAGTTACATTATTCGGGCTCGTGGGTGGAGTCGAGATGATTTTGAAAACAAATCTATGGTCGTGGGACTTTGTGCCACTTAGGTCGACCAACGCCTAGGACTAAATAATTCATTACATGGATCGTAATTCTTTTTATTTTTACTTTTAGTGGTGAAGGAATGTGTAATTCTGAATGGTAGATCCATTATTGTGCTTGCTGGAACGGGTCCAGCCGATTTCAATCCCCATTCCAATAAGGTGCAACTAGAACTGACTTCGTCTGACTTAGAGCATTACACTAGATAATTTGTAATTAGTCCCAATATCGTTTAATTCACAGGTTTAGTGGATGGAATTGATTAATTGAGCAAGCTAGTAACATTATTTGGGCTCGTGGGTGGAGTCGGGATGATTTTGAAAGCAATTATATGGTCCTGGGACTTTGTGCCACTTAGGTTGACCAACGCCTAACACTAAATAATTTCTTCACTTGGATCGTAATTCTTTTTATTTTTTCTTTTAGGGGTTAAAGAGTGCGTAATTCAGAATGGTAGACCCATTATTGTGCTTGTTGGAATGGGTCCTGTAAATTTCTATCCCCATCCTAATACGGTGCAACTCGAGCTGACTTCATCCGACTTAGAGCATTACAGCAGATAATTTGCAACTGGTCCCAATATCGTTTAATTAAGAGGTTAAGCGTAGGGAATTGATTAATTGACCATGCTAGTTACATTATTCGGGCTCGTGGGTAGAGTCGGAATGATTTTGAAAGCAATTCAATGGTCGTGGGATTTGGTGCCACTTAAGTGGACCAATGCCTAACACTAAATAATTTCATTACATGGATGTTAATTCTTTTTATTTTTTCTTTTATTGTTGAAGGAATGCATGATTTTGAACAGTAGATCCATGATTGTGCTTGTTGGATCGAGTCTTGTCGAGTTCTATCCCCATTCCAATACGGTGCGACTCAAACTGACTTCAACCGACATAGAGCATTACACTAGATAATTTGCAATTAGTCCAAACATCATTTTCTTTTCAGGTTAAGCGGAGGGAATTGATTAATTGAGCATGCTAGTTATATTATTCGGCCTCATGGGCAGAGTCGGGATGATTTTAAAAGCAATTCTATGGTCGTGGGACTTGCTGCCACTTAGGTCGACCAACGCCTAACACTAAATAATTCATTACTTGGATCATAATTCTTTTTATTTTTTCTTTTAGGGGTGAACGAGTCTAGTCGATTTCTATGCCCATTCTAATACGGTGCGACTCGAACTAACTTCATCCGACTTAGAGCATTATACTAGATAATTTTCAATTGGTCCAATTATCATTTAATTAAGTGGTTAAGCGGAGGGAATAGATTAATTGAGCATGCTAGTTACATTATTCAGGCTCGTGGGCGGAGTCGGGATGACTTTGAAAGCAATTCTATGCTCGTGGGACTTGGTACCACTTAGTTCTACCAATGCCTAAAACTAAATAATTCGTTACTTGGATCGTAATCCTTTTTATTTTTTCTTTTACGGGTGAACTCATAATTCTTAACGGTAGATCCATTATTGTGCTTGTTGGAACGGGTCCAGTCGATTTATATCCATTAGTGCGACTCGAACTTACTTTACCTGACTTAGAGTATTAAACTACATAATTTGCAATTGGTCACATATCCGTTTGATTAAGAGGTTAAGCGGAGGTTATTAATTCATTAACCATGCTAGTTACATTTTTCCGGCTCATGGGCGGAGTCGGGATGACTTTGAAAGCAATTCTATGGTCGTGGGACTTGGTGCCGCTTAGGTCGACCAATGCCTAACACTGAATAATATCACTACATGGATCATAATTGTTTTTATTTTTTCTTTTAGTGGTGAAGGAATGTATAATTCTAAACGGTCGATCTATTGTTGTGTTTGTTGGAACAGGTCTAGTCGATTTCTATCCCCATTCTAATTTGGTGTGACTCGTACTGACTTCATCCAACTTAGAGCATTACACTAGATAATTTACAATTAGTCCCAATATTGTTCAATTAAGAGGTTAAGTGGAGGGAATTGATTAATTCAGCATGCTAGTTACATTATTCGGCCTCGTGGGCGGAGTCGGGATGATTTTGAAAGCAATTCTACGGTCGTGGGACTTGGTACCCCTTGGGTTGACTAACACCTAACACTAAATAATTTCATTACATGGATTGTAATTCTTTTTATTTTTTCTTTCAATGGTGAAGGAATGCATAATTCTAAACGGTAGACCCATTATTGTGTTTGTTATTACGGGTATAGTCGATTTCTATCCCTATTCTAATATGGTGTGACTCAAACTGACTTCATTCGACTTAGAGCATTACACTAGATAATTTGCAATTGGTCTTAATTTTTTTTAGTTAAGAGGTTAAGCAGAGGGAAATGATTAATTGAGCATGTTAGTTACTTTATTCGAGCTCGTGGGCGGAGTCGGGATGATTTTGAAAGCTATTTTATGGTCGTAGGAATGTGTGCCGCTTAGGTGACTAGCGCCTAACACTAAATAATTCATTACTTGGATTGTAATTCTTTTTATTCTTTCTTTTAGGGGTGAAGGAACGCATAATTCTGTACGGTAGATCTGATATTGTGCTTGTTCGAACGAGTCCAGTAGATATCTATCCCCATTCTAATACGGTGCGACTCGAACTGACTTCCTCTGACTTAGAGGATTACACTAGATAATTTGCAATTGGTCTGAGTATCGTTTAATTAAGAGGTTAAGAGGAGGGAATAGATTAATTGAGCATGCTAGTTAAATTATTCGGGCTCCTGGGTGGAGTCGGGATGATTTTGAAAGCAATTCTATGGTCGTAGGACTTGGTGCCACTTAGGTACCAACGCCTCACATTAAATAATTTCATTACATGGATAGTGATTCTTTTTATTTTTCTTTAAGTGGTGAAGGAATGCATAGTTCTAAACGATAGATCCATTATTGTGCTTGTTGAAACGGGTCCAGTCGATTTCTATACCCATTCTAATACGGTGCGACTCGAACTGACTTCATTTGACTTAGAGCATTACACTAGATAATTTGCAATTGGTCCAAATATCATTTAATTAAGAGGTTAAGCGAAGGGAATTGATTTGTTGAGCATGCAAGTTACATTATTCGGGCTTGTGGGCGGAGTCAGGATGATTTTGAAAGCAAGTCAACGGTCGGGACTTGGTGCTACTTAGGTCGACCACCGCCTAACACTTAATAATTAATTACTTGGATCAGAATTGTTTTCATTTTTTCTTTTAGGGGTGAAGGAATGCATAATTCTGAATGGTCAATCCATTATTGTGCTTGTTAGAACGAGTCTAGTCAATTTCTATCCCCATTCTAATATGATGCGACTCGAACTCACTTCTTTCGACTTAGAGCATTACGCCAGATAATTTGAAATCTATCCCAATATCGTTTGATTAAGAGGTTAAGAAGAGGAAATTGATTAATTGAGCATGCTAGTTACATTATTCGGGCTCGTAGGCAGAGTCGGGATGATTTTGAAAGCAATTCTATGGTCGTGGGACTTGGTGCCCCATAGGTCGACCATGCCTAATACTAAATAATTTCATTACATGGATCCTAATTCTTTTTATTTTTTCTTTTAGTGGTGAAGGAATACATAATTCTGAACGGTAGAGCCATTATAGTGCTTGTTGGAATGGGTCCAGTGGATTTCTATCCCCATTCTAATACGGTTCGACTCAAACTGACTTCATCCGACTTAGAGCATTACACTAGATAGATTGCAATCATTCCTAATATCATTTAATTAAGAGGTTAAGCGAAGGAAATGATCAATTGAGCATGCAAGTTAAATTATTTGGGCTCGTGGGCGGAGCCGGGATGATTTTGAAAGCAATTCTATGGTCATGGGACTTGGTGCAACTTAGGTCGACCAATGACTAACACTAAATAATTCTTTACTTGGATCGTAATTCTTTTTATTTTTGCTTTTAGGGGTGAAGGAATTCATAATTCTGAACGGTAGATCCATTATTGTGCTTGTTGGAACGGGTCCAACCGATTTTTATCCCCATTCTAATACTATGCGACTCAAACTGACTTCATCCGACTTAGAGCATTACACTAGATAATTTGCAATTGGTCCCAATATCGTTTATTTAAGTGGTCAAGACGAGGAAAATGATATTTGAGCATCCTAGTTACATTATTCAGGCTCGTGGGCAGAGTCGAGATGATTTTGAAAGCAATTCTATGGTTGTGGGACTTGGTGCCACTTAGGTCGACCAACGCCTAACACTAAATCATTCATTACTTGGATTGTAATTCTTTTTCTTTTTTCTTTTAGGGGAGATGGAATGCATAATTCTTAATGGTAGATCAATTATTGTGCTATTGGAATGGGTCCAGTCGATTTCTGTCCCCATTCCAATACGGTGCGACTCGAACTGACTTCATCCGACTTAGAGCATTGCACTATATAATTTGCAATTGGTCCCAATATCGTTTACTTCAAAGGTTTAATGAGTTTGAATTGATTAATTGAGCATGCTAGTTACATTATTTGGGCTCGTGGGCGGATTCAGGATGATTTTGAAAGAAATTCTATGGTCGTGGGACTTTGTGCCACTTAGGTCGCCAACGCCTAACACTAAATAATTTCTTTAGTTGGGTCATAATTATTTTTATTTTTTCTTATAGGGTGCATAATTCTGAATGGTAGATCCATTATTGCGCTTGTTG
This sequence comes from Euphorbia pulcherrima, assembly GCA_947683365.1. Lineage (NCBI taxonomy): Eukaryota > Viridiplantae > Streptophyta > Magnoliopsida > Malpighiales > Euphorbiaceae > Euphorbia > Euphorbia pulcherrima. Next base: position 34,936,602 of record CANTUS010000015.1, on the reverse strand, counting down.
GAAAGAGCCCAGTCGATTTCTATCACCATTCCAATACGGTGCGACTCAAACTGACTTCATCTGAATTAGAGCATTACATTAGATGATTTAAAATTGGTCCTAATATCATTTAATTAAGAGGTTAAGCGGATGAAATTGATTAATTAAGCATGCTGGTTACATTATTAGGGCTCTTGGGAGAAGTCGGGATGATTTTGATAGCAAATCTATAGTCATAGGACTTCGTGCTACTTAGGTCGACCAACGCCTAACACTAAATAATTTCATTACATGGATAGTAATTCTTTTTAATTTTTCTTTTAGTGGTGAAGGAATGCATAATTTTGAATGGTAGACCCATTATTGTGCTTGTTGTTACGGGTACAGTCAATTTCTATCCCTATTCTAATACGGTGTGACTCAAACTGACTTCATTCGACTAAGAGCGTTACAGTAGATAATTTGCAATTGGTCCCAATTTTGTTTAATTAAGAGGTTAAGTAGAGGGTAATGATTAATTAAGCATGTTAGTTACATTATTCGGGCTCGTGGGCGGAGTCGGGATGATTTTGAAAGCTATTTTATGGTCATGGGACTGTGTTCCACTTAGGTCGACTAGCGCCTAACACTAAATAATTCATTATTTGGATTGCAATTGTTTTTATTCTTTCTTTTAGGGGTGAAGGAATGCATAATTCTGTACGTAGATCCGATATTGTAGAATGAGTCCAGTAGATATCTATCCCCATTCTAATACGGTGCGACTCGAACTGACTTCCTCTGACTTAGAGCATTACACTAGATAATTTGCAATTGGTCTCAGTATCGTTTAATTAAGAGGTTAAGAGGAGGGAATAGATTAATTGAGTATCCTAGTTAAATTATTCGGGCTCGTAGGTGGAGTCGGGATGATTTTGAAAGCAATTCTATGGTCGTAGGACTTGGTGCCACTTAGGTACCAACGCCTCACATTAAATAATTTCATTACATGGATAGTGATTCTTTTTATTTCTTCTTTTAGTGGTGAAGGAATGCGTAATTCTAAACGATTGATCCATTATTGTGCTTGTTGAAATGGGTCCAGTCGATTTCTATACCCATTCTAATATGGTGCGACTCGAACTGACTTCATTTGACTTAGAGCATTACACTAGATAATTTGCAATTGGTCCAAATATCATTTAATTAAGAGGTTAAGCGAAGGGAATTGATTTGTTGAGCATGCAAGTTACATTATTCGGGCTCGTGGGCGGAGTCAGGATGATTTGGAAAGCAAGTCAATGGTCGTGGGACTTCATGCTACTTAGGTCGACCACCGCCTAACACTAAATAATTAATTACTTGGATCAGAATTGTTTTTATTTTTTCTTTTAGGGGTGAAGGAATGCATAATTCTGAATGGTCGATCCATTATTGTTCTTGTTAGAACGAGTCTAGTCAATTTCTATCCCCATTCTAATATGATGCCACTCGAACTCACTTCATCCGACTTAGAGCATTACACTAGATTATTTGAAATCTATCCCAATATCATTTGATTAAGAGGTTAAGAAGAGGAAATTGATTAATTGAGCATGCTAGTTACATTATTCGGGCTCATAGGCAGAGTCGGGATGATTTTGAAAGCAATTCTACGGTCGTGGGACTTGGTGCCCCATAGGACGACCATGCCTAATACTAAATAATTTCATTACATGGATCGTAATTCTTTTTATTTTTTCTTTTAGTGGTGAAGGAATGCATAATTCTGAACGACAGATCCATTATTGTGCTTGTTGGAATGGGTCCCGTCGATTTCTATCCCCATTCTAAAACGGTGAGACTCAAATTGACTTCATCCGACTTAGAGCATTACACTAGATAGATTGCAATTGTTCCCAATATCATTTAATTAAGAGGTTAAGAGAAGGGAAATGATTAATTGAGCATGCAAGTTACATTATTTGGGCTCGTGGGCGGAGTCGGGATGATTTTGAAAGCAATTCTATGGTCATGGGACTTGGTGCCACTTAGGTCGACCAATGCCTAACACTAAATAATTCATTACTTGGATCGTAATTCTTTTTATTTTTGCTTTTAGGGGTGAAGGAATGCATAATTCTGAACGGTAGATCCATTATTGTGCTTATTGGAATGGGTCCAATCGATTCTTATCCCCATTCTAATACGATGCGACTCAAACTGACTTCATCCGACTTAGAGCATTACACTAGATAATTTGCAATTGGTACCAATATCATTTATTTAAGAGGTTAAGCAGAGGGAAATGATATTTGGGCATCCTAGTTACATTAATCAGGCTCGTGGGCGGAGTTGAGATGATTTTGAAAGCAATTCTATGGTTATGGGACTTGGTGCCACTTAGGTCGACCAACGCCTAACACTAAATAATTCATTACTTGGATCGTAATTCTTTTCTTTTTTCTTTTAGTGGAGAAGGAATGCATAATTCTTAATGGTAGATCAATTATTGTGCTCTTGGAATGGGTCCAATTGATTTCTATCCCCATTCCAATACGGTGCGACTCGAACTGACTTCATCCAACTTAGAGCATTACACTAGATAATTTGCAATTGGTCCCAATATCGTTTACTTCAAAGGTTTAATGAGTTTGAATTGATTAATTGAGCATGCTAGTTACATTATTTGGGCTCGTGGGCGGATTCAGGATGATTTTGAAAGAAATTCTATGATCGTGGGACTTTGTGCCACTTAGGTCGCCAACACCTAACACTGAATAATTTCTTTAGTTGGGTTATAATTATTTTTATTTTTTCTTATAGGGGTGAAGGAGTGCATAATTTTAAACGGTAGATCCATTATTGTGCTTGTTGGAACGGGCCCAGTCGATTTCTATCCCCATTCCAATATGGTGCGACTCAAACTGACTTCATCCGAATTAGAGCATTACACTAGATAATTTAAAATTAGTCCTAATATCATTTAATTAAGAGGTTAAGCGGATGGAATTGATTAATTAAGCATGCTAGTTATATTATTAGGGCTCTTGGGAGAAGTCGGGATGATTTTGATAGCAAATCTATGGTCGTAGGACTTCGTGCTACTTAGGTCGACCAACGCCTAACACTAAATAATTTCATTACATGGATCGTAATTCTTTTTATTTTTTCTTTTAGGGAAGGAATGCATAAATTTGAACGGTAGATCCATTATTTTGCTTGGTTGAACAGGTCCAGTCGATTTCTCTCCCCATTCCAATACGGTGTGACTTGAACTGACTTCATTTGACTTAAAGCATTACAGTAGATAATTTGCAATTGGTCACAATATTGTTTAGTTCACAGAATTAACGGATGGAATTGATTAATTGAGCAAGCTAGTTACATTATTCGGACTCGCGGGTGGAGTTGGGATGATTTTGAAAGAAATTCAATGGTCGTGGGACTTCCACATAGGTCGACCAACGCCTAACACTAAGTAATTTCTTTACTTGGATCGTAATTCTTTTTATTTTTTCTTTTAGGGGAGAAGGAATGCATGATTCTGAACGGTAGATTATGCTAGTTGGAACATGTCCGGTCGAATTCTATCCCCATTCCAATATGGTGCGACTCGAACTGACCTCGTCTTTCTCAGAGCATTACACTAGATTAGTTGAAATTGGTCCCAATATAGTTTAATTCATAGGTTTAGCGGATGGAATTGATTAATTGATCATGCAAGTTACATTATTCGGGCTCGTGGGCAGAGTGGGGATGATTTTGAAAGAAATTCTATGGCCGCGGGACTCGGTGCAACTTAGGTCGACCAATGCCTAACACTAAATAATTCCATTACTTGGATCGTAATTCTTTTTATTTTTTCTTTTAGTGATGAAGGAATGCATAATTCTAAATGAAAGATCTATTATTGTGCTTGTTGGAATGCGTCCAGTCGATTTCTATCCCCATTCCAATACAGAGTGACTCAAATTGACTTCATCCAAATTAGAGCATTACACTATATAATATGCAACTAGTCCCAGTATCATTTAATTAATAGGTTAAGCAGAGGGAATTGATTAATTGAGTATGCTAGTTACATTATTTGGGCTTGTGGGCAGAGTTGAGATGATTTTGAAAGCAATTCTATGGTCGTAGGATTGGTGCTAGTTAGGTTGACCAATGCCTAACACTAAATAATTTCATTACATGAATTGTAATTCTTTTTTATTTTTCTTTTAGTGGTGAAGGAATACATAATTCTGAACAGTAGATCGATTATTGTGCTTATTGGAACTGGTCCAGTCGATTTCTAACCTCATTCTAATACGGTGCAACTCGAACTAACTTCATCCGACTTAGAGCATTATACTATATAATTTTCAATTCATCCCAATATCATTTAATTAGGAGGTTAAGAGGTGGGAATTGATCAATTGAGCAAGCTAGTTATATTATTCGGGCTCGTGGGCGGAGTCGAGATGATTTCAAAAATAAATCTATGGTCGTGGGACTTGGTGCCACTTAGGTCGACCAACGCCTAACGCTAAATAATTCATTACATGGATCTAATTCTATTTATTTTTTGCTTTTAGGGTGAAGGAATGCATAATTTTGAATGGTAGATCCATTATTATGCTTGTTGGAATGGGTCCAGTCGATTTCGAACCCCATTCCAATACGGTGCGACTCGAACTGACTTAATCTGACTTAGAGCATTATACAAGATAATTTGCTATTGGTCCCAATATCGTTTAATTCACAAGTTTAGTGGATGGAATTGATTATTTGAGCATGCTAGTAATATTATTCGGGCTCATGGGTGGAGTCGGGATGATTTCAAAAGCAATTCTATGGTCGTGGGACTTGGTGCCACTTAGGTCGACCAACACCTAACACTAAATAATTTCTTCACTTGGATCATAATTATTTTTATTTTTTCCTTTAGGGGTTAACGAATGCATAATGCTAAACAGTTGACCCATTATTATGCTTGTTGGAATGGGTCCTCTCAATTTCTATCCTCATTCTAATACGGTGCGACACGAACTAACTTCATCCGACTTAGAGCATTACAGTAGATAATTTGCAATTGGTCCTAATATTGTTCAATTAACAGGTTAAGCGGAGGGAATTGATTAATTGAGCATGCTAGTTACTTTATTCGAGCTCGTGGGCAGAGTCGGAATGATTTTCAAAGCAATTCTATGGTCGTGGGACTTAGTGCCACTTAAGTTAACCAATGCCTGACACTAAATAATTTCATTACATGGATGTTAATTCTTTTTATTTTTTCTTTTAGTGGTGAACGAATGCATGATTCTGAATAGTAGATCCATTATTATGCTTGTTGGAACGAGTCCTGTCGATATCCATCCCTATTCTAATACTGTGCCAATTGAACTGACTTCATCCGATTTAGACCATTACACTAGACAATTTGCAATTGGTCCTAAAATCGTTTAATTTTCAAGTTAAGTGGAGGGAACTGATTAATTGAGCATGCTAGTTACATTATTCGGGCTCGTGGATAGAGTCGGGTTGATTTTGAAAGCAATTCTATGGTCGTGGGACTTGATTCCACTTAGGTCGACCAATGCCTAACACTAAATAATTCATTACTTGGATTGTAATTCTTTTTATTTTTTCATTTAGGGGAGAAAGAATGCATAATTCTGAAAGGTAGATCTATTATTGTGCTTGTTGGAATGGGTCCAGTCGATTTCTATGCCCATTCCAATATGGTGTGACTCGAACTGACTTCATCCAACTTAGAGCATTACATTAGATAATTTGCAACGGGCCCCAATATTGTTTAATTAAGAGGTTAAGTGGAGGGAATTGATTAATTGAGCATGCTAGTTACATTATTCGGGCTCGTGGGCAGCGTCGGAATGATTTTGAAAGCAATTCTATGGTCGTGGGACTTGGTGCCACTTAAGTCAACCAATGCCTAACACTAAATAATTTCATTATGTGGATGTTAATTCTTATTATTTTTTCTTTTAGTGGGGAAGGAATGCATGATTCTGAAGAGTAGATCCATTATTATGCTTGTTGGAACCAGTTCTGTCAAATTCTATCCCCATTCTAATACGGTGCGACTTGAACTGACTTCATCCGACTTAGACCATTACACTAGATAATTGGCAATTGGTCCTAACATCGTTTAATTTTCAGGTTAAGTGGAGGGAATTGATTAATTGAGCATGCTAGTTACATTATTCTGGCTCATAGGCAGAATTAGTATGATTTTGAAAGCAATTCTATGGTCGTGGCACTTGGTTCTACTTAAGGTCGACCAACGCCTATCACTAAATAATTCATAACTTGGATCGTTATTCTTTTTATGTTTTCTTTTAGGGGTGAAACAATGCATAATTCTGAAAGGTAGATCCATTATTGTGCTTGTTGGAACGGGTCCAGTCGATTTCTATGCCCATTCTAATCCGGTGCGACTCGAACTGACTTCATCCGACTGAGAGCATTACATTAGATAATTTGCAACTGGTCCAATTATTGTTCAATTAAGAGGTTAAGCAGAGGGAATTGATTAATTGAGCATGCTAGTTACATTATTCAGGCTCGTGGGCAGAGTCAGGATGATTTTGAAAGCAATTCTATGGTCGTGGGACTTGGTTGCACTAAGGTCGACCAACGCCTAACACTAAATAATTCATTACTTGGTTCGTAATTCTTTTTATTTTTTCTTTTAGGGGTGAAAGAATGCATAATTCTTAAAGGTAGATCCATTATTGTGCTTCTTGAAACGGGTCTAGTCGATTTCTATGCCCATACCAATACGGTGTGACTTGAACTGACTTCATCCGACTTAATGCATTAAACTAGATAATTTGCAATTTGTCCCAATATTGTTTAATTAAGTGGTTAAGAGGAGGGAATATATTAATTGAGCATGCTAGTTACATTACTCGGGCTCGTGGGAGGAGTCGGGGTGAATTTGAAAGCAATTCTATGGTTGTGGGACTTGGTGCCACTTAGTTCGACTAACGCCTAAAACTAAATAATTCATTAGTTGGATCGTAATTCTTTTATTTTTCTTTTACGGGTGAAGGAATTCATAATTCTAAACAGTAGATCCATTATTGTGCTTATTGGAACTAGTCCAGTCGATTTCTATCCCCATTCTAACATAGTGCGAACTCGAACTGACTTTATCCGACTTTGAGTATTAAACTAGATAATTTACAATTGGTCCCATAATCGTTTAATTAATAGGTTAAGCGGAGTGTATTGATTAATTGAGGATGCTAGTTACCTTATTCGGGGTCGTGGGCGGAGTTGGGATGACTTTGAAAGCAATTCTATGGTCGTGGGACTTGTTGCCTCTTAGGTTGACCAATTTCTAACACTGAATAATTTCACCACACGGATCGTAATTCTTTTTATTTTTTCTTTTAGTAGTGAAGGAATGTATAATTCTAAATAGTAGATCCATTATTGTGCTTGTTGGAACGGGGTCCAGTCTTTGTATCCCCATTCTAATATGGCGCGACTCATACTGACTTTATCATACTTAGAGCACTACACTAGATAATTTGCAATTGGTCCCAATATCATTCAATTAAGAGGTTAAGCGGAGGGAATTGATTGATTGAGCATGCAAGTTACGTTATTCGGGCTCGTGGGCGGAGTCGGGATGATTTTAAAAGTAATTCTATGGTCGTGGGACTTGGTACCCCTTGAGTCGACCAACGCGTAACACTAAATAGTTTCATTACATGGATCGTAATTCTTTTTATTTTTTCTTGTAGTGGTGAAGGAATGCAGAATTCTGAACGATAGATCTATTATTATGTTTGTTGGAACGGGTCCAGTCGATATCTATCCCCATTCTAATATGATGCGACTCGAACTGACTTATCCAACTTAGAGCATTACACTAGAGAATTTGCAATTGGTCCTAATTTTGTTTTATTAAGAGGTCAAGCGGAGGGAAATGATTAATTGAGCATCTTAGTTACATTATTCAGGCTCATGGGTGGAGTGGCAATGATTTTGAAAGCTATTCTATGGTCGTGGGACTTGGTGCCACTTAGGTCGACGAACGGCCTAACACTAAATAATTCATTACTTGGCTCATAATTCTTTTTATTTTTTATTTTAAGGGTGAAGGAATGGATAATTCCGAACGGTAGATCCATTATTGTGCTTGTTGGAACGGGTCCAGTCGATATCTATCCCCATTCTAATACGATGCAACTCGAACTGACTTCATCTGACTTAGAGCATTACACTGGAAAATCTGCAATTGGTTCTAGTATCATTTAATCAAGAGGTTAAGAGGAATGAATAGATTATTTGAGCATGCTAGTTATATTATTCGGGTCCGTGGGCAGAGTCAGGATGATTTAAAAGCAATTCTATGGTCGTGGGACTTGGTGCCACTTAGGTCGACCAACGCCTAACATTAAATAATTTCATTACATGGATAGTAATTCTTTTTATTTTTTCTTTTAGTGGTAAAGGAATGCATAATTCTAAATGGTAGATCCATCATTGTGCTTGTTGGAACGGGTCTAGTCGATTTCTATCCCCATTCTAATACGGTGCGACTCGAACTCACTTCATTCGACTTAGAGCATTACACTAGATAATTTGAAATTGGTCCAAATATCATTTAATTAAGAGGTTAAGCGGAGGGAATTGATTAGTTGAGCATGCTAGTTACATTATTCGGGCTCGTGGGCGAAGTCCGAAAGATTTTGAAAGCAATTCTATAGTCGTGGGACTTAGTACTACTTAGGTCGACCGCCTCCTAACACTAAATAATTAACTACTTGGATCATAATTCTTTTTATTTTTTCTTTTTTGGATGAAGGAATGAATAATTCTGCACGGTCGATCCATTATTGTGATTGTTAGAACGAGTCTAGCCAATTTCTATCCCTATTCTAATACGGTGTGACTCGAACTGACTTCATCCGAAATAGAGCATTACTCTAGATAATTTGCAACCTGTCCCCATAACATTTAATTAAGAGGTTAAGCGGAGGGTATTGATTACTTAAGCATGCTAGTTACATTATTCGGGCTCGAGGGCGGAGTCGGGATGATTTTAATAGCAATTCTATGGTCGTGGGACTTGGTGCTACTTAGGTCGACCACCGCCTAACACTAAATAAGTAATTAATTGGATAGTAATGCTTTTTATTTTTTCTTTTAGGGGTGAAAGAATGCATAATTCTGAACAGTAGACCCATTATTATGCTTGTTGGAATGGGTTCAATTGATTTCTATACCCATTCTAATACGGTGCGACTCGACCTAACTTTATCCGACATTGAGCATTAAACTAGATTATTTGCAATTGGTCCCAATATTTTTTAATTTGGTGGTTAAGTGGTTGATAATGCTAGTTACACTATTCAGGCTCGTGGGTGGAGTCGGGATGAATTTGAAAGCAATTCTATGGTCGTGGGATTTGGTGCCACTGAGTTTGACCAATGCGTAAAACTAAATAATTCATTACTCGGATAATAATTCTTTTTATTTTTTCTTTTACGGGTGAAGGAATGCATAATTCTTAACGGTAGATCCATTATTATGCTTGTTGGAACGGGTCTAGTCGATTTCTATCCCCATTCTAATATAGTGCAAGTCGAACTGACTTTATACAACTTTGAGTATTAAACTAGATAATTTGCAATTGGTCCTATAGTCGTTCAATCAAGAGGTTAAGCGAAGGTTATTGATTAATTGAGCATGCTAGTTACATTATTCGGGCTCATGGGCGGAGTCCGGATGACTTTGAAAGCAAATTCTGTGGTCGTGGGACTTACTGCCACTTAGGTTGACCAACGCCTAACACTGAATAAGTTCACTACATGGATCATAATTCTTTTTATTTTTTTCTTTTAGTGGTGAAGGAATGTATAATTCTAAACGGTAGATCCATTATTGTACTTGTTGGAATGGGTCCTGTCGATTTCTATCCCCATTCTAATATGGTGCGACTTGTACTGACTTCATCTGACTTAGAGCATAACACTAGATAATTTCTAATTGGTGCCAATATCATTCAATTAAGAGGTTAAGGAGAGGGAATTGATTAATTGAGCATGCTAGTTACATTATTCGGGCTTGTGGGAGGAGTCGGGATGATTTTGATAGCAATTCTATGGTCGTGGGACTTGGTGCCACTTAGATCGACTAACTCCTAACACTAAATAATTCATACTTGGATCATAATTCTTTTTATTTTTTCTTTTAGGGGTGAAGCAATGCATAATTCTTAACGGTAGATACATTATTGTACTTGTTTGAACGGGTCCAGTCAATATCTATCCCCATTCTGATACGGTGCGACTTGAACTGACTTCATCCGACTTAGAGCATTACACTAGATAATTTGTAGTTGGTCCCAGTATTGTTTAATTAAGAGGTTAAGTGGAGGGAATAGATTAATTGAGCATGCTAGTTACATTATTCGGGCTCGTGGGCGGAGTTGGGATGGTTTTGAAAGCAATTCTATGGTCGTTGGACTTGGTGCCACTTAGGTCGACCAACGCCTAACATTAAATAGTTTCATTACATGGATAGTAATTCTTTTTATTTTTTCTTTTAGTGGTGAAGGAATGCAGAATTCTAAACGGTTGGTCCATTATTGTGCTTGTTGGAACGGGTCCAGTCAATTTCTATCCCTATTCTAATACGATGTGACTCGAACTGACTTCATTCGACTTAGAACATTACACTAGATAATTTGTAGTTGGTCCAAATATCATTTAATTAAAAGGTTAAGTAGATGGAATTGATTAGTTGAGCATGCTAGTTACATTATTCGGGCTCGTGGGCGAAGACGGGATGGTTATGAAAGCAATTCTATGGTCGTGGGACTTGCTGCTACTTAGGTCGACCACCGCCTAACACTAAATAACTAATTACTTGGATCGTAATTCTTTTTATTTTTTCTTTTAGGGGTGAAGGAATGCATAATTCTGAATGGTAGATCCATTATTGTGCTTGTTAGAGCGAGTGTATTCAATTTCTATCCCCATGCTAATACGGTGAGACTCGAATTGACTTCATCTGACTTAGAGCGTTACAGTAGATAATTTACAAGGAATGCATAATTCTGAATGGTAGATCCATTATTGTGCTTGTTGGAATAGGTCCAGTCGATTTCTTGTTGGTATTTTAGTGTAATTGGATCATGTAATTGACCAATGATATCGCAATATTTCATCGAACAATTCAGGCGAGTGCGGAGTGCACACTTGTTCGAGCTCTATCACGATACGTAGCTTACGAGGGTCCAGGAGCCTCCTTTAGCAACGTTTGTATTTTGAAATAGTTGCAATTGCTTGAAAGGACACGACTTTTTGCAATGCTTTTGTTTTGAATAGTTGCGACTGCTCGAACAGACATAACTTTTCACAACCCTTCTGTGTTGAAATGTTGCAACTGCTCATTTTAGGCATATAAAAAACCTGGCATTGGCAACGTTTTCAGTAAATTTTTGTTTGCAATCTGGTTCACTTTCTTCACAACAAAAATTTATTCTAAGTTCTTGTCATTTCTGATTTTATCCGATTGATCTATTTGGTAGAACCGCCAAATAAAATTCAATCTGAAAGTGCAAGTCATGACTTCAGAATTATCCAGGCTTCATTCTACCGGAATTCCCCAACAAAGAATGAATCTTATTTGCAGCTGAAGCCTGAGTTTTTATGATTCATAGGACCCAACAAAGATTGAAATTCTCAAAATGACGAACGGAGAATCTACAAAGATTGAAAACTAATTTCTTGACGAATTAAGAATTTTATGATTAAGGTACACTTCCGTTTATGTTTTCTTTCTCCATGAATCTACATGAACGATCCTCGCTTGTTTCGATCTCAAAAAATTTTCTTTCAATTGGTATCCGAGCGACTCATGATTGATTCATTGGGAGTTAAAGGTTTTGTTTAGTTTTATGAGATTGATTTGCGATCCTAGTTTTTGTTTTGGATGATCGCAATTCAATATTATGGCATAAGAAGCATTCATATGAAACTTTCAATTTCATATTTTAGGGTCATCGTTTATTGTTTCTTGATGATCATGGGTATATTATTGTTCCCATTCTTGAAATTAAATATGTCCACTTGTTTTTTTACTTGATATTATTCCAAATTATTATGTCTTATCGATTATCACTAATTAAGTTTAAATTCTGTTTTCTTTTGTGTCATTAATATATGATGATCACATGTTTCTTCCATCATGGTTGATTTCATGATTTTGGTTATGCACAGCAGTTTCACACTGTTATTTTTCCCATTTTAATTCAAAGATTGATATTGTTATAAGAATCAGTTTTAAAATTGGCAGTTAATTGAATTAGTGTGGTACAGGCATGTAGTGATATTATGCACGAATATTTTCATGAGATTTAATTATTTGGAATATTCAGTTTTTGTGATTGATATTTTGGTCACTAATATTATCAATCCAATTTTTTTATGGATAAGTTGTTTTCCTATTTAGAATGGAGATTTCAAGAATTTTCCTCCGGCAAAAACGTGTTCTTCATGTTGAATCACTGTAAATCTAGGTCTTCATTTATTATGTTCATAGATTGTAGTTTTTTAATTTAAATCTATGAATTTATGAAAAAATTCAGCTTGATAACAAAATAATTTCATAGATTGTTCGATTATTCACTGGACGAAATTCATTAGGATCTATGAAGATATGGTTATTATTTTGTTAATGTTCAATTTCGGGTTTTCAATTTAAATTTTCTTCACTATTTCTTTGTTTTCAAACATGGAGGAATTAAAACAAAATCATAAAGTTCATAAGTGGGACTTGGTGCCACTTAGGTCGAGCAACACCTAACAGTAAATAATTCATTACATGGATCATAATTCTTTTTATTTTTTCTTTTAGGGGTGAAGGAATGCATAATTCTGAACGGTAGATCCATTACTGTGATTGTTAGAACGGGTCTAGTCGATTTCGATCCCCATTCCAATACGATTCGACTCGAACTGACTTCATCCGACTTAGAGCATTATACTAGATAATTTGCAATCGGTCCCAATATCATTTAATTCAGTGGTTTAGTGGATGGAATTAATTAATTGAGCATGCTAGTAACATTATTCGGGCTCGTGGGTAGAGTCGGGATGATTTTGAAAGCAATTCTATGGTCATGAGACTTGGTTCTACTTAGGTCGACCAACGCCTAACACTAACTAATTTCTTCTCTTGGATTGTAATTCTTTTTATTTTTTCTTTTCGGGGTTAAAGAATGCATAATTCTGAACGGTAGACCCACGGGTCCTGTCGATTTCTATCCCCATGAGACGAAATGATTTTGAAAGCAATTCTATGGTCGTGGGACTTGGTGCCACTTAAGTCGACCAATGCCTAACACTAAATAATTTCATTCCATGGATGTTAATTCTTTTTTTTCTTTTTGTTGTGAAGGAATGCATGATTCTGAACTGTAGATCCATTATTGTGCTTGTTGGATTGAGTACTGTCGATTTCTATCCCCATTCTAATACGGTGCGAATCAAACTGACTTCATCCGACTTAGAGCATTACCCTAGATAATTTGCAATTGGTCCTAACATCGTTTAATTTTCAGGTTAAGCGGAGGGAATTGATTAATTGAGCATGCTAGTTACATTATTCGGGCTCATGGGCAGAGTCGGGATGATTTTGGAAGCATTTCTATGGTCGTAGGTGCCACTTAGGTCGACCAACGCCTAACACTAAATAATTCATTACTTGGATTGTAATACTATTTATTTTTTTTAGGGGAGAAAGAATGTATAATTCTGAACGGTAGACCCATTATTGTGCTTGTTGGAACGGGTTCAGTCGATTTTTATGCCCATTCTAATACGGTGCAACTCGAACTAACTTTATCCGACTTAGAGCATTAAACTAGATTATTTGCAATTGGTCCCAATATCATTTAATTAAGTGGTTAAGTGGTTGACATGACAGTTACATTATTCGGGCTCGTGGGTGGAGTTGGGGATGAATTTGAAAGCAATTCTATGGTCGTGGGACTTGGTGCCACTTAGTTCGACCAACGACTAAAACTAAATAATTCATTACTCGGATTGTAATTCTATTTATTTTCTCTTTTACGGGTGAAGGAATGCATAATTCTTAACGGTAGATCCATTATTGTGCTTGTTGGAATGAGTCCAGTCGATTTCTATCCCCATTCTAATATAGTGCGACTCAAACTGACTTTATCCGACTTTGAGTATTAAACTAGACAATTTGCAATCGGTCCCATAGTCATTTAATCAAGAGGTTAAGCGGAGGTTATTGATTAATTGAGCATTCTAGTTACATTATTAGGGCTCGTGGGCAGAGTTGGGATAACTTTGAAAGCAATTCTATGGTCGTGGGACTTGTTGCCACTTAGGTTTACCAACGCCTAACACTGAATAATTTAACTACATGGATCATAATTCTTTTTATTTTTTCTTTTAGTGGTGAAGGAATGTATAATTCTAAATGGTAGATCCATTATTGTGCTTGTTGGAACGGGTCCAGTCGATTTATATCCCCATTCTAATACGGTGCGACTCGTACTGACTTCATCTGACTTAGAGCATTACACTAGATAATTTCCAATTGGTCCCAATATCATTCATTTAAGAGGTTAAGCTGAGGGAATTGATTAATTGAGCATGCTAGTTACATTATTTGGGCTCGTGGGTGGAGTCGGGATGATTTTGAAAGCAATTCTATGGTCGTGGGACTTGGTGCCACTTAGGTCGACTAACGCCTACCACTAAATAATTCATTACTTGGATCGTAATTCTTTTTATTTTTTCTTTTAGCGGTGAAGGAATGCATAATTTTGAATGGTAGATACATTATTGTACTTGTTTGAACGGGTCCAGTCGATATCTATCCCCATTCTAATACGGTGTGGCTCGAACTGACGTCATCTAACTTAAAGCATTACACTATATAATTTGCAGTTGGTCCCAGTATCGTTTAATTAAGAGGTCAGGAGGATGGAATAGATTAATTGAGCATGCCAATTACATTATTCGGGTTCGTGGGCGAAGTAGGGATGATTTTGAGAGCAATTCTATGGTCGTGGGACTTGGTGCCACTTAGGTCAACCAACGCCTAACATTAAATAATTTTATTACATGGATAGTAATTCTTTTTATTTTTTCTTTTAGGAGTGAAGGAATACATAATTCTAAACGGTTGATCCATTATTGTACTTGTTGGAATGGGTCCAGTCAATTTCTATCCCCATTCTGATACGAAGCGACTCAAATTGACTTCATTCGACTTAGAACATTTCACTAGATAATTTGCAATTGGTCCAAATATCGTTTAATTAAGAGGTTAAGCAGAGGGAATTGATTAGTTGAGCATGCTAGTTATATTATTCGGGCTCGTGGGCAGAGTCGGGATGATTTTGAAAGCAATTCTATGGTCGTGGGATTTGGTACTACTTAGGTCGACCACCGCCTAACACTAAATAATTAATTACTTGGATCGTAATTCTTTTTATTTTTTCTTTTAAGGGTGAAGGAATGCATAATTCTGAACGGTCGATCCATTATTGTGCTTATTAGAATGAGTCTATTCAATTTCTATCCTCATTCTAATACGGTGCGACTCGAATTGACTTCATCCGACTTAAAGCATTACAGTGGATAATTTGCAATCTATCCCCATATCATTTAATTAAGAGGTTAAGCAGAGAAAATTGATTAATTGAGCATGCTAGTTACATTATTCGGGGTCGTGAGTGGAGTCTAGATGATTTTGAAAGAAATTCTATTGTCGTGGGACTTGGTGCTCCTTAGGTCGACCAATGCCTAATACTAAATAATTTCATTACATGGATCGTAATTCATTTTCTTTTCTTTTAGTGGTGAAGGAATACATAATTCTGAATGGTAGATCCATTATTATGCTTGTTGGAACGGGTCCAGTCGATTTCTATGCCCATTCTAATACGGTGCGAATCATACTGACTTCATCCGACTTAGAGCATTAAACTAAATAATTTGCAATTGGTCCTAATATCGTTTACTTAAGTGGTTAAGTGGAGGAAATAGATTAATTGAGCATGCTAGTTACAATATTTGGGCTAGTGGGTGGAGTCGGGATGAATTTGAAAGCAATTCTATGGTCGTGGGACTTGGTGGCACTTAGTTCATCCAATACCTAACACTAAATAATTCTTTACTTGGATCGTAATTCTTTTTATTTTTCATTTAGGGGTGAGGGAATGCATAATTCTAAATGGTAGATCCATTATTGTGCTTGTTGGAATGGATCCAGTCGATATCTATCCCCATTCAAATACGATGCAACTCGAACTGACTTCATCCGACCTAGAGCATTACACTGGATAATTTGCAATTGGTCCCAGTATCATTTAATTAAGAGGTTAAGAGGAAGGAATAGATTAATTGAGCATACTAGTTACATTATTTGGGCTCGTGGGCGGAGTCGGGATGATTTTGAAAGCAATTCTATGGTCGTGGGACTTGGTGCCACTTAGGTCGACCAACGCCTAACATTAAATAATTTCATTACATGGATAGTAATTCTTCTTATTTTTCTTTTAGTGGTGAAGGAATGCATAATTCTAAATGGTAGATCCATTATTGTGCTTGTTGGAACAAGTCTAGTTGATTTCTATCCCCATTCTAATACGGTGCGACTTGAACTGACTTCATTTGACTTAGAGCATTACGCTAGACAATTGTAATTGGTACAAATATCATTTAATTAAGAGGTTATGCGGAGGGAATTGATTAGTTAAGCATGCTAGTTACATTATTCGGGCTCGTGGGCGGAGTCGGGATGATTTTGAAAGCAATTGTGGTCGTGTGACTTGGTGCAAGTTAGGTCGAACACCGCCTAACACTAAATAATTAATTACTAGGTTCATAATTCTTTTTATTTTTTCTTTTACGGGCGAAGGAATGCATAATTCTGAACGATCGATCCATTATTGTGCTTGTTAGAATGAGTCTAGTCGATTTCTGTCCCCATTCTAATACGGTGCGACTCGAACTGAATTCATCTGACTTAGAGCATTACAGTAGATAATTTGTAGTCTGTCCCCATATCGTTTAATTAACAGGTTTAGCAGAGGAAATGGATTAATTGAGCATGCTAGTTACTTTATTCGGGCTTGTGGGCGGAGTCGGGATGATTTTGAGAGCATATATATGGTTGTGGGACTTGGTGCCCCTTAGGTTGACCAACGCTTAATACTAAATAATTCCATTACATGGATCGTAATTCTTTTTATTTTTTCTTTTAGCGGTGAAGGAATGCATAATTCTAAACGGTAGATCCATTATTGTGCTTGTTGGAATGGGTCGAGTCGATTTCTATCCCCATTCTAATACGGTGCGACTCAAACTGACTTCATCTGACTTAGAGCATTACACTAGATAATTTGCAATTAATCCTAATATTGTTTGATTAAGAGGTTAAACGGAGGGAAATGATTAATTGAGCATGCTAGTTACATTATTCAGGCTCATGGGCGGAGTCGGGATGATTTTGAAAGCAATTCTATGGTTGTGGGACTTGCTGCCACTTAGGTCGACCAACGCCTAACACTAAATAATTCATTACTTGGATAATAATTCTTTTATTTTTTCTTTTAGAGGTGAAGGAATGCATAATTCTTAATGATAGAGCCATTAATGTGCTTGTTGGAACGAGTCCAGTCGATTTCTATCCCTATTGTAATGTGGTGCGACTCGAACTGACTTCATCCGACTTAGAGCATTACACTAGATAATTTGCAATTGGTCTCAATATCATTTAATTAGGACGTTAATTGGAGGGAATTGATTAATTGAGCATGCTGGTTACATTGTTCGGGATCGTGGGCGGAGTCGAGATGATTTTGAAAGCAATTCTTTGGTCGTGGGCCTTGGTGTGACTTAGGTCGACCATCACCTAACACTAAATAATTTCATTACATGGATCATAATTCTTTTTATTTTATCTTTTATTGGCGAAGGAATGCATAATTTTGAATGGTAGATCCATTTTTGTGCTTGTTGGAACGGGTCCAGTATATTTCTTATTGGTATTTTAGTGTAATTGGATCAACTTATTGACCAATATGATCGTAATATTTCATCAAACAAGTCAGGAGAGTGCAGAGTGCACGCTTGTTCGAGCTCTATCACGATACGTAGCATACGAGGGGTTCGGGAGTTAGCAACGCTTCTATTTTGAAATAGCTGCGATTGCTTGAAAGGACACGACTTTTGCAACGCTTTTGTTTTAAATAGTTGCGACTGCTGAAACGGACATAACTTTTCACAACCCTTCTGTGTTGAAGTGTTGCAACTGCTCATTTCAGGCATATAAAAACCTGGCATTGGCAACATTTTCAGTAAATTTTTGGTTGCAATCTAGTACACTTTCTTCACAACAAAAATTCATTCTAAGTTCTTGTCATTTCTGATTTTATCTGGTTGATCCATTTGGTATAACCGCCAAATAAGATTCAATCTGAAAGTGCAAGTCATGACTTGAGAATTATCCAGGCTTCATTCTACCAGAATTCCCCAACAAAGATTGAATCTTATTTGCACTTAAAGCCTAAGTTTTTATGATTCATAGGACCCAACAAAGATTGAAATTCTCAAACTAACGAATGGAGAATCTACAAAGATTGAAAACTAATTTCTTGATGAATTAAGAAATTTATGATTAGTTTTTAAAAAAAAGAAATTTATGATTAAGGTACGCTTCTGTTTATGTTTTCGTTCTTGATGAATCAACATGAATGATCCTGGCTTGTTTCGATTTCAGGAAATTTTCTTTCAATTGGTATCCGAGCGACTCATGATTGATTCACCGGGAGTTAAAGGTTTTGTTTAGTTTTTTGAGATTGATTTGCGATCATAGTTTTTGTTTCGGATGATCGCAATTCAATATTGTGGCATAAGAAGCATTCATATGAAACTTTCAATTTTATATTTTAGGGTCATCGTTTATTGTTTCTTGATGATCATGGGTATATTATTGTTCCCATTCTTGAAATTAAATATGTCTGCTTGTTTTTTTACTTGATATTATTCCAAATTATTATGTCTTATCGATTATCACTAATTAAGTTTAAATTCTGTTTTCTTTTGTGTCATTAATATATGATGATCACATGTTTCTTCCATCATGGTTGATTTCATGATTTTGGTTATGCACAGCAGTTTTCCACTGTTATTTTTCCCATTTTAATTCAAAGATTGATATTATTATAAGAATCAATTTTTAAATTGGCAGTTAATTGAATTAGTGTGGTACAGGCATGTAGTGATATCATACACGAATATTTTCTTGAGATTTAATTATTTGGAATATTCAGTTTTTGTGATTGATATTTTGGTCACTATCGTTATCGATCCAATTTTTTATGGATAAGTTGTTTTCCTATTTTGAATGGAGATTTCAAGAACTTTCCTCCGGTAAAAAAGTGTTATTCATGTTGCATCACTGTAAATCTAGGTCTTCATTTATTATGTTCATAGATTTTAGTTTTATAATTTAAATCTATGAATTTAGGGAGAAATTCGGCTTGATAACAAAATATTTTCATAGATTGTTCGGTTATTCACTGGATGAAATTCGTTAGGATCTATGAAGATATGGTTATTATTTTGTTAATGTTCAATTTCGGGTTTTCAATTTAAATTTTCTTCACTGGTTCTTTGTTTTCAAACACGGAGGAATTAAAATAAAATCATAAAGTTCATATGTCCGGTGTATATGACGATTCAAATATATTTTGTTTCTATTACCGTGTTTAGGATTTGAAAATTCAAAGAAAGTCGGATGAAAATTCGTTGAATTCTCATTTTATATTGTTATCGCCGGAATTTCTGTAGGAAATATTTCTTCATTGGCAAATTCGTCGGTAAATTGGTTCTCTTTTGCTTCTGACCGTTGTGACTATTTTAGTTATCGCCATTGGTCACTTTTGGATTTGGCAACGCTTTGGCAACGATTTTAGAAAGTAGTTGTAAGTATCAGTAGGCGCATCCAATGGATTTTCCTGGTGATGATTTGAGCCGTTGCAAGGTAAGGGGACACGCTCTTTAGGGATTGTGGCAATAGTTTAATAGCAAAGTGTCACCATTCCACCTGCTCCTTTTAAATTTTATTGAGTTCATAATTTTGGTAATAAGCAAAGTCAAGTTAATAAAATTTAGAAAAATTTTGATCGTCCAGTTGTGAGATGAAGGTTTTGGGGAAGGCTGAAGTGATTCTTTGTATAAGAATGAAGAGGAAGAACAATGTTATTTCAATTTCTCAATTTCATTATATTGAGCAGATTTTGAATAAACTTAACTTCAAGGATTGTTCTCCAGTTAGCACTCCAATGGATTCCTTCGATTTTTAGAAGGTTATTAAGATACAAGTTATATTTCTTATGAAGAAGATGGTTCTTCCATAAGTAGATGGGTATTTCTTCTTGGGGGAGGTGCTATCTCTTGGTCGTCAAAGAAATAGACTTGTATGGGTGATTCGATAATGGAATTTGAGTTTACAAAAATGAGTGTAATTTAGCCGATCATTTAACCAAAGGGTTATGAAGAGATCTTGTGCGTAAATCGGCTATGGGGATGTGATCAAAGTCCATCTATAATCTCTCATGTTAAGATACCCAATTCCCACCCAATATGACTTTAGGTGCTGAATTCAATGAGGAAAGCTTAATATCTAGAGATTGGAACACACTAAGAATAACATCCCAAGGTGTGTGTTAAGATTTGCCAGATAAAGGAGGTTGAAATTTAACTTCTTAATAGTTCTTTTGAAAAATTGCATATGTAGGTGCAAGAGTAAAAGAGCTACCTAGATAAGCATGAAGTTTAGCCGCTTCAAGAAGCTTGGACTTGGCTTTGATATGCTTATGAAGGATAAGGACACATGGCTAGTAAAAGATAGTGTCAAGTAAGAACATGTTAGAATGTTGACTTTTGTGTATATTATCTTCATGTATTCAAGATGGATAACAAATGTTCAATCCATAGAGACACCTTTAGTTATTCAAATACTTGGAATGTGTAATATACTAAGATGAAATTCAATCGTCACGATATTTTATTTATGCATAAGTTTGTTATTTGTTGTGATTTTGCTTAGTTAATCATGGATTACACTAAAATGGGGGAGGATTGTTGGCATTTTAGTGTAATTGGATCAAATAGTTGACCAATGTGATCGTAATATTTCATTGAACAAGTCAGGAGAGTGCAAAGTGCACGCTTGTTCGAGCTCTATCATGATACGTAGCTTACGAGGGTTGGAGAGCTACCTTTAGCAATGCTTCTGTTTTGAAACTATTGCGATTGCTTGAAAGGACATGACATTTCACAACGCTTTTGTTTTGAACAGTTGTGACTGCTTGAACGGACATGACTTTTTGCAATCCTTCTGTGTTGAAGTGTTGCAACTACTCGTTTTAGGCTTATAAAAACCTGGCATTAACAACGTTTTTAGTAAATTTTTGCTTCCAATCTAGTTCACTTTGTTCACAATAAAAATTCATTCTAAGTTCTTGTCATTTCTAATTTTATCTGATTGATCTATTTGATAGTACCACCAAATAAGATTCAATTTGAAAGTGCAAGTCACGACTTCAGAATTATCCAGGCTTCATTCTATTGGAATTCCCCAACATTTCTACCCCCATTCTAATACGGTGCGACTCGAACTGACTTCATTCGACTTAGAGCATTACACTAGATAATTTGCAATTGGTCCCAATATTGTTTAATTAAGAGGTTAAGCAGAGGGAATTGATTAGTTGAGCATGCTAGTTACATAATTTGGGCTCGTGGGCAGAGTCGGGATGATTTTGAAAGCAATTCTATGATCATGGGACTTGGTACCCCTTAGGTTGACCAACGCCTAACACTAAATAATTCATTACTTGGATCGTAATTCTTCTTCTTTTTTCTTTTAGGGGTGAAGGAATGCATAATACTTAACGGTAGATCCATTATTGTGTTTATTAGAATGGGTCCAGTCAATTTCTGTCCCCATTCCAATACGGTGCGACCTGAACTGACTTCATCCGACTTAGAGTATTACACTAGATAATTTACAATTGGTCCCAATATCGTTTACTTCACAGGTTCAATGGGTTTGAATTGATTAATTGAGCATGCTGTTTACATTATTTGGGCTCGTGGGCGGATTCAGGATGATTTTAAAAGAAATTGTGGGACTTTGTGCCACTTAGGTCGACCAACGCCTAACACTAAAAAATTTCTCTACTTGGATCGTAATTATTTTTATTTTTTCTTATAGGGGTGAAGGAATGCATAATTCTAAATGGTAGATCCATCACTGTGCTTGTTGGAACGGGCCTAGTCGATTTCTATCCTAATTCCAATGCGGTGTGACTCGAACTGACTTCATCCGACTTAGAGCATTACACTAGATAATTTGCAATTGGTCCCAATATCATTTAATTTAGAGGTTAAGCAGATGGAATTGATTAATTGAGCATGCTAGTTACATTATTAGGGCTCGTGGGACAAGTCAGGATGATTTTGAAAGCAAATCTATAGTCATAGGACTTTGTGCCACTTAGGTCGACCAACGCCTAACACTAAATAATTTCATTACATGGATCGTAATCTTTTTATTTTTTCTTTTAGTGGTCAAGGAATGCATAATTTTGAACGGTAGATCCATTATTCTGCTCGTTGGAATAGGTCCAGTTGATTTCTATCCCCGTTTCAATACGGTGTAACTTGAACTGACTTCATCCGACTTAAACCATCACACTAGATAATTTGCAATTTGTTGCAATATAATTTAATTCAAAGGTTTAATGGATGGAATTGATTAATTGAGCAAGCTAGTTACATTATTTGGGCTCAAAGGCGGAGTCGGGATGATTTTGAAAAAAATTCAATGGTCGTTGCACTTGGTGCCACATAGGTCAACTAACGCCTAACACTAAATAATTTCTTTACTTGGATCATAATCCCTTTTATTTTTTCTTTTAAGGGAGAAGGAATGCATGATTCTGAATGGTAGATTATGCTAGTTGGAACATGTCCAGTCCATTTTTATCCTGATTCCAATACGGTGCGACTCGAACTAAAATCATCTTACTGAGAGCATTACACTAGATAATTTGAAATTGGTCCCAAAATCGTTTAATTCATAGCTTTAGCGGATGGAATTGATTAATTGAGCATGCTAGTTACATTATTCGGGCTCGTGGGCGGAGTCAGGATGATTTTGAAAGAAATTCTATAGCCGTGGGACTTGGTGCCACTTAGGTCGACCAATGCCTAAAAATAAGTAATTTCATTACTTTGATCGTAATTCTTTTTATTTTTACTTTTTATGAATAAGGAATAGATAATTCTTAACGAAACATACATTATTGTGCTTGTTGGAACGGGTCCAGTTGATTTCTATCCCCATTCCAATACGATGTGACTAGAACTGACTTCATCCGAATTACAGCATTACACTAGATATTTTACAACTGGTCCCAATATTGTTTAACTAAGAGGTTAAGCGGAGGGAATTGATTAGTTGAGCATGCTTGTTACATTATTCAGGCTTGTGGGTGGAGTCGAGATGATTTTGAAAGCAATTCTATGGTTGTTGGATTGGTGCCACTTAGGTCAACAAATGCCTAACACTAAATAATTTCATTACATGGATTGTATTTCTTTTTATTTTTTATTTTAGTGGTGAAGGAATACATAATTTTGAACAGTAGATCCATTATTATGCTTGTTGGAATGGGTCCAGTCGATTTCTATCCTCATTCAATACGGTGCAACTCGAACTAACTTCATCTAACTTAGAGCATTATACTATATAATTTTCAATTGGTCCCAATATCATTTGGACCCAATATCAATTAATTAGGAGGTTAAGCGGAGGGAATTGATTAATTGAGCATGCTAGTTACAGTATTCGGGCTCGTGGGTGGACTAGAGATGATTTTGAAAATAAATCTATGGTAGTGGGACTTGGTGCCACTTAGGTCGACCAATGCCTAACACTAAATAATTCATTACATGGATCGTAATTCTTTTTATTTTTCTTCTAGTGGTGAAGGAATGCATAATTCTAAATGGTAGATCCATTATTGTGCTTGTTGGAATGGGTCTAGTCGATTTCGATCCCCATTCCAATACGATGCGACTTGAACTGACTTCATCCGACCTAGAGCATTACACTAGATAATTTCCAATTGGTCCCAATATCATTTAATTCACTGGTTTAGTGGATCGAATTAATTAATTGACCATGCTAGTAACATTATTCAGGCTCGTGGGTGGAGTCGGGATAACTTTGAAAGCAATTCTATGGTCGTGGGACCTGGTGCCACTTAGGTCGACCAACGCCTAACACTAAATAATTTATGGATGTGGATTGTAATTCTTTTTATTATTTTTTTCAGGGGTTTGAAGAATGCATAACTGTAAACGGTAGACCCATTATTGTGCTTCTTGGAATGGGTCCTGTTGATTTCTATCCCCATTCTAATACGGTGCGAATCGAATTGACTTCATCCGACTAAGAGCATTACACTAGATAATTTGCAATTGGTCCTAACATCATTTAATTTTCAGGTTAAGCAGAGGGAATTGATTAATTGAGCATGCTAGTTACATTATTCGGGCTCATGGGCAGAGTCTGAATGATTTTGAAAGCAATTCTATAGTCGTGGGACTTGGTGCCACTTAAGTCGACCAAGGCCTAACACTAAATAATTTCATTACATGGATGTTAATTCTTTTTAGTGGTGAAGGAATGCATGATTCAGAACTATAGATCCATTATTGTGCTTGTTGGATTGAGTACTGTCGATTTCTTTCCCCATTCTAATACGGTGCGAATCAAACTGACTTCATCCAACTTAGAGCATTACACTAGATAATTTGCAATTAGTCCTGACATCGTTTAATTTTTAGGTTAAGCGGAGGGAATTAATTAATTGAGCATGCTAGTTATATTATTCGGGGCTCGTGGGTAGAGTCGGGATGATTTTGAAAGCAATTCTATGGTCGTAGGACTTGGTGCCACTTAGGTCGACTAATGCCTAACACTAAATAATTGATTACTTGGATTGTAATACTTTTTATTTTTTCTTTCAGGGGTGAAAGAATGCATAATTCTAAACGGTAGACCCATTATTATGCTTGTTGGAACGGGTTCAGTCAATTTCTATGCCCATTCTAATACGGTGTGACTCGAACTGACTTTATCCGACTTAGAGCATTAAACTAGATTATTTTCTATTGGTCCCAATATCGTTTAATTAAGTGGTTAAGTGGAGGGAATAGATTAATTGAGCTTGCTAGTTACATTATTCGGGCTCGTGGGTGGAGTTGTGATGAATTTGAAAGCAATTCTATTATCATAGGACTTGGTGCCACTTAGGTCGACTAACGGCTAACACTAAATAATTCATTACGCGGATTGTAATTCTTTTTATTTTTTCTTTAACGGGTGATGGTATGCATAATTCTTAACGGTTGATCCATTATTGTGCTTGTTGGAATGGGTGCAGTCGATTTCTATCCCCATTCTAATATAGTGCCACTCGAACTGACTTTATACGAATTTGAGTACTAAACCAGATAATTTACAACTGGTCCCATAATTGTTTAATCAAGAGGTTACGCCAAGGGTATTGATTAGTTGAGCATTCTAGTTACGTTATTTGGGCTCGTGGGCGGAGTCGGGATGACTTTGAAAGGAATTCTATGGTCGTGGGACTTGTTGCCACTAAGATTGACCAATGCCTAACACTGAGTAATTTCACTACATGGATCATAATTTTTTTTATTTTTTCTTTTAGTGGTGAAGGAATGTATAATTCTAAATGGTAGATCCATTATTGTGCTTGTTGGAACGGGTCCAGTCGATTTCTATCCTCATTCTAATATGGTGCGACTCGTACTAACTTCATGTGACTTAGAGCATTACACTAGATAATTTCCAATTGGTCCCAATATCGATCAATTAAGAGGTTAAGCGGAGGGAATTGATTAATTGATCATGCTAGTTACATTATTCGGGCTCGTGGGCGGAGGCGGGATGATTTTGAAAGCAATTCTATGGTCGTGGGACTTGGTGCCACTTAGGTCGACTAACGCCTGACACTAAATAATTCATTACTTGGATCGTAATTCTTTTTATTTTTTCTTTTAGGGTTGAAGGAATGCATAATTCTGAATAGTAGATACATTATTGTGCTTGTTTGAACGGGTCCAGTCGATATCTATCCCCATTCTAATACGGTGCGACTCGAACTGACGTCATCCGACTTAGAGCATTACACTAGACAATTTGTAGTTGGTCCCAGTATCGTTTAATTAAGAGGTTAAGAGGAGGGAATAGATTAATTGAGCAAGCTAGTTACATTATTCGGGCTCATGGGTGTAGTCGGGATGATTTTGAAAGCAATTCTATGGTCGTGGGACTTAGTGCCACTTAGGTCGACCAATGCCTAACATTAAATAATTTCATTACATGGATAGTAATTCTTTTTATTTTTTCTTTTAGTGGTGATGGAATGCATAATTCTAAACAGTTGATCCATTATTGTGCTTGTTGGAACATGTCCAGTTAATTTCTATCCCCATTCTGATACGATGCGACTCGAACTGACTTCATTCGACTTAGAACATTACACTAAATAATTTGCAATTGGTCAAAATATCATTTAATTAAGAGGTTAAGCAGAGGGAATTGATTAGTTAAGCATGCTACTTACATTATTCGAGCTCGTGGGCGGAGTCGGGATGATTTTGAAAGCAATTCTATGGTCGTGGGACTTAGTGCTACTTAGGTCGACCACCACCCACCTAACACTAAATAATTAATTACTTGGATTGTAATTCTTTGTATTTTTTCTTTTAGGGGTGAAGGAATGCATAATTCTGAACAGTCGATCCATTATTGTGCTTGTTAGAACGAGTCTATTCAATTTCTATCCCCATTCTAATACGGTGCAACTCGAATTGACTTCATCCGACTTAGAGCATTACAGTAGATAATTTTGCAATCTATCCCCATATCGTTTAATCAAGAGCTTAAGTAGAGAAAATTGATTAATTAAGCATGCTAGTTACATTTGTCAGGCTCGTGGGCGGAATCTAGATGATTCTGAAAGAAATTCTATTGTCGTGGGACTTGGTGCCCCTTAGGACGACCAATGCCCAATACTAAATAATTTTAGTACTTGGATCATAATTCTTTTAATTTTTTCTTTTAGTAATGAAGGAATACATAATTCTGAATGGTAGATCCATTATTGTGCTTGTTGGAACGGGTCCAGTCGATTTCTATGCCCATTCTAATACGGTGCGACTCGAACTGACTTCATCCAACTTAGGGCATTAAACTAGATAATTTGTAGTTGGCCCTAATATCATTTAATTAAGTGGTTAAGCGGAGGGAATAGATTAATTGATCATGCTAGTTACATTATTTGGGCTAGTGGGCGGAGTCAGGATGATTTTGAAAGCAATTCTATGGCCGTGGGACTTGGTGGCACTTAGTTCGTCCAAAGCCTAAAACTAAATAATTCATTACTCAGATCGTAATTCTTTTTATTTTTTCTTTTACGGGTGAAGGAATGCATAATTCTTAATGGTAGATCCATTCCATTCTAATGTAGTGCGACTTGAACTGACTTTATCCGACTTAGAGTATTAAACTAGGTAATTAGCAATTGTTCAAATAATCGTTTAATTAAGAGGTTAAGCGGTGGGTATTGATTAATTGAGCATGCTAGTTACATTATTCGGGCTCATGGGCGGAGTCAAGATGACTTTGAAAGCAATTCTATGGTCGTAGGACTTGTTGCCACTTAGGTTGACCAATGCCTAACACTGAATAATTTCACCACATGGATCGTAATTGTTTTTATTTTTCTTTTAGTGGTGAAGGATGTATAATTCCAAACGGTAGATCCATTATTGTGCTTGTTGGAACGGGTCTAGTCAATTTCTACCCCCATTTTAATAAGGTGCGACTCATACTGACATCATCCGACTTAGAGCATTAAATAAGATAATTTGCAATTGGTCCCAATATCGTTCAATTAAGAGGTTAGGGGGAGGGAGTACATTAATTGAGCATGCTAGTTACATTATTCGAGCTCGTGATCAGAGTCGGGATGATTTTGAAAGCAATTCTATGGTCGTGGGACTTGGTGCCACTTAGGTTGACCAACGCCTAACATTAAATAATTTCATTACATGGATAGTAATTCTTTTTTTTTTCTTTTTGGAGTGAAGGAATACATAATTCTAAACGGTAGATCCATCCTTGTGCTTGTTGGAACGGGTGCAGTCCATTTCTATCCCCATTATAATACGTTGCGACTCGAATTGACTTCATTTGACTTAGAGCATTACACTAGATAATTTGCAATTGGTCCAAATATCGTTTAATTAAACGATTAAGCAGAGGGAATAGATTAGTTGGGCATGCTAGTTAAATTATTCCGGCTTGTGGGCGGAGTTAGGATGATTTTGAAAGCAATTCTATGGTTGTGTGACTTGGTGCTAACACCAAATAATTAATTGCTTGGATCGTAATTCTTTTTTATTTTTTCTTTTAGGGGTGAAGGAATGCATAATTTTTAATGGTTGATCCATCATTGTGCTTGTTAGAACGAGTCTAGTCGATTTCTATCCCCATTCTAATACGGTGCGACTCAAACTGATTTCATCCGACTTAGAGCATTACACTAGATAATTTGCAATTTGTCCCCATATCATTTAATTAAGAGGTTAAGCAGAGGAAATTAATTAATTGAGCATGCTAGTTACATTATTCGAGCTCGTAGGCGGAGTCGGGATTATTTTGAAAGCAATTCGATGGTCGTGGGACTTGGTGCCCCTTTGGTCGACCAACGCCTAATACTAAATAATTTCATTGTATGGATTGTAATTCTTTTTATTTTTTCCTTTAGTGGTGAAGCAATACATAATTCTAAACGATAGATCCATTATTGTGCTTATTGGAACGGGTCCAGTCGATTTCTATCCCCTTTCTAATACGATGCGACTCAAACTGACTTCATTCGAGTTAGAGCATTACACTAGATAATTTGGAATTAGTCCCAATATCGTTTAATTAAGAGGTTAAGCGGAGGGAAATAATTAATTGAGCATGCTAGTTACATTATTCGGGCTCATGGGCGGAGTCGGGATGATTTTGAAAGTAATTCTATGGTCGTGGGACTTGGTGCCACTTAGGTCGACCAATGTCTAACACTAAATAATTCATTACATGGATCATAATTCTTTTTATTTTTTCTTTTAGGGGTGAAGGAATGCATAATTCTGAATGGTAGATCCATTATTGTGCTTGTTGGTACGGGTCCAGTCAATTTGTATCCCCATTCTAATACGGTGCGACTCAAACTGACTTCATCCGTCTTAGAGGATTACACTAGATAATTTGCAATTGGTCCCAATATTATTTAATTAAGAGGTTAAGTAATGGAGATTGATTAATTGAGCATGCTAGTTACATTATTTAGGCTCGTGGGCGGAGTCAGGATGATTTTGAAAGCAATTCTATGGTCGTGGGACTTGGTGCCCCTTAGGTTGACCCACGCCTAATACTTAATAATTTCATTACGTGGATCGTACTAAATAATTGGTCAGATAATCATTTAATTAAGAGGTTAAGTGGCGGGTATTGATTAATTGAGTATGCTAGTCACATTATTTGGGCTCGTGGGTGGAGTCGGGATGACTTTGAAAGCAATTCTATGGTCGTGGGACTAGTTGCCCCTTATGTTGACCAACGCCTAACACTGAATAATTTCACTACATTGATTGTAATTCTTTTTACTTTTTCTTTTAGTGGTGAAGGAATGCATAATTCTAAACGGTAGATCCATTATTGTGCTTGTTGGAACGGGTCCAGTCAATTTCTATCCCCATTCTAATACGGTACGACTCAAACTGACTTCATCCGACTTAGAGCATTATCTTAGATAATTTGCAATTGGTCCCAATATCATTTAATTAAGAGGTTAAGCGGAGGAAATGATTAATTGAGCATGCTAGTTACGTTATTCGGGCTTGTGGGAGGAGTCGGGATAATTTTGAAAGCAATTCTATGGTCGTGGGACTTGGTGCCACTTAGGTCGACCAACGCCTAACACTAAATAATTCATTGCTTGGATCACAATTCTTTTTATTTTTTCTTTTAGAGGTGAAGGAATGATAATTCTGAACTATAGATCCATTAATGTGGTTGTTGGAACGAGTCTAGTCGATTTCTATCCCTATTGTAATACGGTGCGACTCGTACTGAATTTATCCGACTTAGAGCATTACACTAGATAATTTGCAATTGGTCCCAATATCATTTAATTAAGATGTTAATCGGAGGGAATTGATTAATTGTGCATGCTAGTTACATTATTCAGATCGTGGGCAGAGTCGGGATGATTTTAAAAGCAATTCTATGGTCGTGGGCCTCTGTGCCACTTAGATCGACCAACGCCTAACACTAAATAATTTCATTACATGGATCATAATTCTTTTTATTTTATCTTTTAATGGCGAAGGTCTGCATAATTCTGAACGGTAGATCCATTATTGTGCTTGTTGGAACGGGTCCAGTCGATTTCTTGTTGGTATTTTAGTGTAATTGGATCAACTAATTGACCAATGTGATCGTAATATTTCATCAAACAAGTCAGGAGAGTGCAGAGTGCATGCTTGTTCGAGCTCTACCACGATACATAGCTTACGAGGGTCCTTGAGCTACCTTTAGCAACACTTCTATTTTGAAACAGTTGCAACTGCTTGAAAGGACACGACTTTTTGCAACGCTTTTGTTTTGAATAGTTGCGACTGCTCGAACAGACACAACTTTTTGCAACCCTTCTGTGTTGAAGTGTTGTAACTTCTCGTTTTAGGCTTATAAAAACCTGGCATTGGCAACGTTTTCAGTAAATTTTTGGTTGCAATTTGGTTCACTTTCTTCACAACAAAAATTCATTCTAAGTTCTTGTCATTTCTGATTTTTTTTGATTGATCTATTTGGAAGAACAACAAATAAGATTCAATCTGAAAGTGAATATCATGACTTCAGAATTATCCAGGCTACATTCTACCAGAATTCCCCAATAAAGATTGAATCTTATTTGCACTTGAAGCCTGAGCTTTTATGATTCATATGATCCAACAAAGATTGAAATTCTGAAAATGATGAACGGAGAATCTACAAATATTGAAAACTAATTTCCCGATGAATTAAGAATTTTATGATTAAGGTACGCTTCTGTTTATGTTTTCTTTCTCGATGAATCAACATGAACGATCCTGGCTTGTTTCGATTTTAGGAAATTTTCTTTCAATTGGTATCCAAGCGACTCATGATTGATTCATCAGGAGTTAAAGGTTTTGTTTAGTTTTATAAGATTGATTTGCGATCATAGTTTTTGTTTCAGATGATCGCAATTCAATATTGTGGCGTAAGAAGCATTCATATGAAACTTTCAATTTCATATTTTAGGGTCATCGTTTATTGTTTCTTGATGATCATGGGTATATTATTGTTCCCATTCTTGAAATTAAATATGTCCGCTTGTTTTTTCACTTGATGTTATTCTAAATTATTATGCCTTATCAATTATCACTAATTAAGTTTGAATTCTGTTTGGTTTTGTGTCGTTAATATATGATGATCACATGTTTCTTCCATCATGGTTGATTTCATGATTTTGGTTATGCACAACAGTTTCACACTATTATAATTCCCATTTTAATTCAAAGATTAATATTGTTATGAGAATCAATTTTTAAATTGGCAGTTAATTGAATTAGTATGGTACGGGCATGAATTTATATTAGACACATGAGATTTAATTATTTGGAATATTCGGTTTTTGTTATTGATATTTTGGTCAGTATTGTTTTAAATTCAATTTTTTTATGGATAAGTTGTTTTCCTATTTACAATGGAGATTTCAAGAATTTTCCTCTGGCAAAAATGTGTTCTTTATGTTGAATCACTGTAAATCTAGGTTTTCATTTATTATGTATATAGATTTTAGTTTTATAATTTAAATCTATGAATTTGTGGAGAAATTCGGCTTGATAATTCATAGATTGTTCAGCTATTAACTAGATGAAATTCATTAGGATCTATGAAGATATGGTTATTATTTTGTTAATGTTCATTTTTGGGTTTTCAATTTAAATTTTCTTCACTATTTCTTTGTTTTCAAACATGGAGGAATTAAAACAAAATCATAAAGTTTATATGTCCGGTGTATATGACGATTCAAATGAATTTTGTTTTTATTACCTTGTTTTGGGTTTGAAAATTCAAAGAAAGTCGGATGAAAATTCGTTGAATTTTCTTTTAATGTTGTTATCGCCGGAATTTCTGTCGAAAATATTTCTCCGTTGGCAAATCCGTCGATAAATTGGTGCTCTTTTTCTTCTGACCGTCGTGACTATTTAAGTTGTGGCCATTGGTCACTTTTGGATTTGGCAACGATTTCAGAAAGTAGTTATAGGTATCAATAAGCGAGTCCATTGGATTTTCCTAGTGACGATTTGAACCGTTGCCAGGTAAGGGGACACGCTCTTTGGGGTTTATGGCAACAGTTTAATAGCAAAGTGTCGCCATTGCACCTGAACTCTTTTTAATATTTATTGAGTTCGTAATTTTGGTACTAACCAAAGTCAATTTAATAAAATTTAGAAAATTTTTGATCATGTAGTTATGAGATGAAGGATTTGGGTAAGGCTGAAGTGATTCTTGGTATAAGAATCAAGAGGAAGAACAATGTAATTCAATTTCTCAATTCATTATATTGAGAAGATTTTGAATAAACTTAACTTCAAGGATTGTTCTCCAGTTAGCACTCCAATGGATTCCTTCGGTGTTTAGAAGGTTATTCGGATACAAGTTATATTTCTTATGAAGAAGATAGTTCTTCTATAAGTAGATGGGTATTTCTTATTGGGGCAGGTGCTATCTCTTGGCCGTCAAAGAAACAGACTTGTATGGGTGATTCGATAATGGAATTTGAGTTTGCAAAAATGAGCGTAATTTAGCCGATCATTTAACCAAAGGATTATGAAGAGATCTTGTGTGCAAATTGGCTATGGAGATGGGATCAAAGTCCATCTAAAATCTCTCATGTTAAGATACCTAATTCCCATCAAAGATGAAGTTAGGTGCTGAATTCAGTGAGGAAAGCTTAACATCTAGAGATTGGAACACACTATGAATAACATCCTAAGGTGTGTGTTCGGACCTGTGAGATAAACGAGGTTGAAGTTTAACTTCTTAATAGTTCTTTTAAAAAATTGTATATACAGGTGCAAGAGTAAAAGAGCTACCTAGATAAGCATGAAGTTTAGCCGCTTCAAGAAGCTTAGACTTGGCTTTGATATGCTTATGAAGGATAAGGACATAGGGCTAGTAAAAGATAGTGTCAAGTAAGAACTTGTTAGAATGTTGACTTTTGTGTATATTATCTTCATGTATTCAAGATGGATAACAAATGTTCAATCCATAGTGACACCTTTAGTTATTCGAATATTTAGAATGTGTAATATACTAAGATGAGATTCAATCGTCACGATATTTCATTTATGCATAAGTTTGTTATTTGTTGTGGTTTTGGGTAGTTAATCATGGATTACACTAAAATAAGGGAGGATTGTTGGCATTTTAGCGTAATTGGATCAACTAGATGTCAAATGTAATAGTCATATTTCATCTAACAAGTCAGGAGAGTGCAGAGTGCACGCTTGTTTGAGCTCTATCATGATACGTAGCTTACGGGGGTTGGAGAGCTACCTTTAGCAACACTTTTGTTTTAAAACTATTGTGATTGCTTGAAAGGACATGACATTTTGCAACGCTTTTATTTTGAACAGTTGCGACTGCTAGAACGGACATGACTTTCTGCAACCCTTTTGTGTTGAAGTGTTGCAACTACTCATTTTAGGCTTATAAAAACCTGGCATTGGCAACATTTTCAGTAAATTTTTGGTTGCAATCTGGTTCACTTTCTTCACAACAAAAATTCATTCAAAGTTCTTGTCATTTTTGATTTTATCCGATTGATCTATTTGGCAGTACTGCCAAATAAGATTCAATCTAAAAGTGCAAGTCATGACTTCAGAATTATCCAAGCTTCATTCTATCGGAATTCCCCAACATTTCTATCCCCATTCTAATACGGTGCCACTCCTACTGACTTCATTCAACTTAGAGCATTACACTAAATAATTTGCAATTGGTCCCAATATTGTTTAATTTATAGGTTAAGAGGAGGGAATTGATTACTTAAGCATGCTAGTTACATAATTCGAGCTCGTAGGCGGAGTCGGGATGATTTTAAAAGCAATTCTATAATATTGGGACTT
Source organism: Euphorbia pulcherrima (assembly GCA_947683365.1). NCBI lineage: Eukaryota > Viridiplantae > Streptophyta > Magnoliopsida > Malpighiales > Euphorbiaceae > Euphorbia > Euphorbia pulcherrima. Next base: position 34,902,265 of record CANTUS010000015.1, on the reverse strand, counting down.
AGTACCACTTAGGTCGACCAACGCCTAACACTAAATAATTCATTACTTGGATCGTAATTCTTTTTCTTTTTTCTTTTAGGGGTGAAAGAATGCATAATTCTTAACGGTAGATCCATTATTGTGCTTGTTGGAATGGGTCCAGTCGATTTCTATCCCATTCAAATACGGTGCGACTCGAACTAACTTCTTTTGACTTAGAGCATTACACTAGAAAATTTGCAATTGGTCCCAACATCGTTTAATTAAGAGGTTAAGCAGAGAGAATAGATTAATTGAGCATGGTAGTTACATTATTCGAGCTCGTGGGTAGAGTCGGGATGATTTTGAAAGCAATTCTATAATCGTGGGACTTGGTACCACTTAGGTCGACCAATTCCTAACACTAAATAATTCTTTACTTGGATCGTAGTTCTTTTTATTTTTTCTTTTAGGGGTGAAGGAATGATAATTCTTATTGGTAGATCCATTATTGTGCTTGTTGGAATGGGTCCAGTCGATTTCTGTCCCCATTCCAATATGGTGCTACTCGAACTGACTTTATCCAACGTAGAGCATTACACTATATAATTTGCAATTGGTCCCAATATTATTTAATTCATAGGTTTAATTGGTTTGAATTGATTAATTGAGCATGCTAGTTACATCATTTGGGCTCATGGGTGAATTCGGGATGATTTTGAAAGAAATTCTGTGGTCGTGGGACTTTGTGCCACTTAGGTCGACAAATGCCTAACACTAAATAATTTCTTTGCTTAGAATGTAATTATTTTTACTTTTTCTTATAGAGGTGAAGGAATGCATAATTCTGAATGATAGATCTATTATTGTGCTTGTTGGAATGGGCCAAGTCAATTTTTATCCCCATTCCATTATGATGCGACTCAAACTAACTTCAACCGACTTAGAGCATTACACTAGATAATTTGAAATTAGTCCCAATATCGTTTAATTAAGAGGTTAAGCGGATGGAATTGATTAATTGAGCATGCTAGTTACGTTATTAGGGCTCGTGGGAGAAGTCGTGACGATTTTGAAAGCAAATCTATGGTCGTAGGACTTCGTGCCACTTAGGTCGACCAACGCCTAACGTTAAATAATTTCATTACATGGATCGTAATTCTCTTTATTTTTTCTTTTAGCGGTGAAGGATGCATAATATTGAAAGGTAGATCCATTATTCTGCTTGTTGGATTAGGTCCAGTTGATTTCTATCCCCATTCCAATATGGTGCGACTCGAACTGACTTCATCTTACTTAGAGCATTACACTAGATAATTTGAAATTGGTACCAATATCGTTTAATTCACAGGTTTAGCGGATGGAATAGATTAATTGAGCATGCTAGTTACAATGTTCGGGCTCGTGGGTGGAGTCGGGATGATTTTGAAAGAAAATCTATGGCCGTGGGACTTGGTGCCACTAAGGTCGACTAGTGCCTAACACTAAATAACTTCCTTACATGGATTTTAATTCTTTTCATTTTTCTTTTAGGGGTGAAGGAATGCATAATTCCTAACAGTAGATCCATTATTGTGCTTGTTGGAATGGGTCTAGTTGATTTCTATCCCCATTCCAATACGGTGTGACTTGAACTGACTTCATTCGACTTGGAGCATTACACTAGATAATTTGCAATTGGTCCCAATATCGTTTAATTAAGAGGTTAAGTGGAGGGAATTGATTGTTTGAGCATGCTAGTTACATTATTCGGGCTCGTGGGCAGAGTTAGGATGATTTTGAAAGCAATTCTACGGTCATGGGACTTGGTGACACTTAGGTCGACCAACGCCTAACACTAAATAATTCATTATTTGGATCGTAATTCTTTTAATTTTTTCTTTTAGGGGTGAAGGAATGCATAACTCCGAACTGTAGATCCATTATTATGCTTCTTGGAATGGGTCGAGTCGATCTCTATCCCCATTCTAAACGTTGTGACTCGAACTGACTTAATCCAACTTAGAGCATTGCACTAGATAATTTGCAATTAGTCCTAATATCATTTAATTAAGTGGTTAAGTGGAGGGAATTGATTAATCGAGCATGCTAGTTACATTATTCAAACTCGTGGGCGGAGTTGGGATGATTTTGAAAGTAATTCTATGGTCGTGGGACTTGGTGCCACTTTTGTCGACCAACGCCTAACACTGAATAATTCATTACTTGGAATCTTGATTCTTTTTATTTATTCTTTCATTGGTGAAGGAATGCATTATTCTGAATGGTAGATCCATTATTATGCTTGTTTGAAAGGGTCCAGTCGATTTCTATTCCCATTCTAATACGGTGCGACTGGAACTGACTTCATCCGGCTTAGAGGATTACGCTAGAAAATTTGCAATTGGTCATAATATCATTTAATTTTCAGGTTAATTGAAGGGAATTCATTAATTGAGCATGCTAGTCACATTATTTGGGCTCGTAGGTGTAGTCGGGATGATTTTGGAAGCAATTCTATGGTCATGGGACTTGGTGCCTCTTAGGGCGACCTACGCCTAACACTAAACAATTTTATTACATGGATCATAATTCTTTTTATTTTTTCTTTTAATGGTGAAGGAATGCATAATTCTGAACGGTAGATCCATTATTGTACTTGTTGGAACTGGTCAAGTCAATTTCTATACCCACTCTAATACGATGCAACTCGAACTGACTTCATCTGACTTAGGGCATTACTCAAGATAATTTGCAATTGGTCCTAATATTATTTAATTAAGAGCTTAATCGGAGGGAATTGATTAATTGAGCATGCTAGTTACATTATTCGGGCTCGTGGGCGAAGTCAGGATGATTTTGGAAGCAATTCTATAGTCGTAGGACTTAGCGCCACTTAGGTCAACCAACGCCTAACACTAAATAATTTCATCACATGGATTGTAATTCTCTTTTATTTTTTCTTTTAGTGATGAAGGAATGCTTAATTATCAATGGTAGATCCATTATTATGCTTGTTAGAACTGGTCCAGTCGATTTCTATCCCCATTCTAATACAATGCGACTCGAACTGACTTCATCCGGCTTAGACCATTACACTAGATAAATTGCAATTGTCCTAATATCATTTAATTTTTCAGGTTAAGTGAAGGGAATTGATTAATTGAGCATGCTAGTTATATTATTCGGGACTTCATCCGACTTAGAGCATTACAGAATATAATTTGCAATTGGTTCCTATATCATTTAATTTTCATGTTAGGTGCAGGGAATTGATTAATTGAGCATGCTAGTTACATTATTCGGGCTCGTGAGCAGAGTCGAGATGATTTGGGAAGCAATTCTATGGTCGTGGGACTTGGTGACACTTTGGTCGACCAACGCCTAACACTAAATAATTTCGTTACATGGATCGTCATTCTTTTTATTTTTTCTTTTAGTGGTGAAGGAATGCATAATTCTGAATGATAGATCCATTATTGTGCTTGTTGGAATGGGTCCAGTCAATTTCTATCCCCATTCTAATACGGTGTGACTCAAATTGACTTCATCCGACTTAGGGAGGACGTAATGGTCATGTGTCTATCGGAGACGAGGCGGCGTCAGCTGTTGATGTAGTGACTTTGAACTCTCAGTCGACGACCTCGTCAGTGCCACCTGATCTGTTTATCCTCTCTTAATTTTAAAAAATCAAATTCTTCTTCTGGTTAAGTCTGCTCCTTTTTTTTTGGAACATTCTCCTTATTTTGTTCCCTTTTTCCAGTGGACCCAACCCTTTTTTTTGAAATTTCTTAAGCTTAGAGTAATCATGCGAGTTGACTCAAAAATGAGAATTAAAACTTGAGACCATTGATTATGCCAACATTCTGAGATAATTCCATTTCCAATAGCTTCCTTTGTTAAAGGCAAAAACGAGATTATTCCAGGTCTGCAAAACTGGTTGGTGTTATATAGTACAATGGAGTTCTTTTAAGGTTGTGGATTCTTATGATGTAAGATTCAGGCTAAAGAAAGTATATGTTAAAGAAGTACTAAAGAAGTGTTAAGTTCCTATCGCAAGTTTGTTCATATCTCACATTTGGTTAGGTTATTTGTTTTCCTGATACTGGTAGGATGATTTGTGTACTAGTCATATGTACTCCAAATATTAGTAATTAGTGTTTTCTTCAATCACATTTGACCTCCTAGTGAATAATATAATTAATATGCATGCTAAATCTCATTTCAGTGCTTGGGGTAACGAGTTGAGATTGATTTTACAACCATCCCCATTACTTTTTCCCCTAAAACTCTATAATTTGAAGCAGCTACAGTGTTTATTCTCCAAACCTACACTTTAAATTTTTACTTTAAAATAAAATATTATTATTTTATTCCTCTCTACCTAACTTATTATTATTATTATAATTATGATCTAACTAATACAAATAAATATTAATTAACTAAATAAAATAATAAAAGAAAAAAATATAAAAATGGATGGGGGAGCAACACTGTTGCTCCCCTTATTTTCGAGGCAAAGTATGAAGCTCCGTTGGAGCTCCATTCTTCATCTCCACAGGACCCCATTTTAGAGAAACTTCAATCTTAACCATTAACACTCAATGAGAAGTTGATGTTGACTGAACTGTACAACTTTAGGAGCTTTGACCATAGGTTATGTGTACAACCTTCAATTTGAGATGCATCGCCAGTTCAATTTCAGTAATATAGTCTACTTTCATTCATAGAGCTCTACTTTGCCACCACATGCAATGGTACTTTAAAATTTCATGACATAATCCCGCCAAATGTCAACTAATTATAATTGTCCTTCACCTTCTTATTATTGCACATATGCCCCTAAAAACTTGAACACATTTCGGTTGATAGGATCAGAAAGTTTAGATGAATCCATTAATTTTGAATTCAATAGTTCTCTCATACATTTCATTGTTAATTGCATTTTATTTCATTCACTTTAATTAATGTTTTTTTGGTAATATTATTCTCTTTTGAGAATTTATGAAGTCAACAATGGATATAGTAAATATATATAAAAACCATGAAACAGAAACATGGAATTACATAATTTATCGAAACAAAAAATTATTACACCTGTGAGGTGTCGATGATGTGTGGGTCTCCTTTGGTGCCTGTATGAGAGGCAAGGCCCACAAGGGGTTCGATTGGATTTAGGCGTGATAAAATATTTTGTAGTTAAAGTTTGCACAATAAGCCAATTTTTAATGAATAAAAGAATCGGGACCCAAATCTCAATACAAATGACAGAGTCGCCACATAAGTTGTCTACTTGGGAAAGAGTTTGGTACTGTTCCCTATGGGCAGGAGACTCATACCTATTGGATCAGAGATTCGGGTATCGGATGAGTCACTTATTTCTCATTTAGTTGATTTAAAATTACATTCACCATGTAAAACCGTTTTGTTTTCATCATTTAGGGAATTATCTGAGAAATCTTATTTCTACACTCGTTCACACACATTACATGCATTTACATATTACAATAAAGCACAAGCGATAAATGGGGGAATAAAAATTACAACCGGGGGAAAAAATGGGGGAAATTGCAAAGAGAACCTATACATTTATTCTAAGTTATAAAATAAATGAAAAAAAATTCCCTTGCATCCACAGATATTAGCATAGTTTATAGCACATCATAAGTCAGCATTTCATCAGGAAAAATGTGATTATATTAGCATGACGATTTTATGATCGATAGTACCCGGCGGCTTCTAAGATCGGAGAGAAATAACAAGTCTTCAACGTATTTTGTTGTTAAAACACATTTTAACTTTTGTGGGTTGATTTACCGGATTATTAGTAAAAATGATTGCATGGCATATGGTGAGTTGGATTGATTTTTAACCAAAGTAAAATGAGTTATGGAGTCTGCCTGGGGCTGGTACCCGTACAGGTGGGTGGGACCCATACGGCTACCAAGGAGGACCGGTACGGGTATGGTGTACCCGTACGGATCCTGTCTGGTCCAGGTAGAAACTTAATTTGGTTTAACTTGCAGATTAGTGGAGTATAAAATAAAATAAAAATGGGATTTCCTTCCGTATGAGTATGGCGCACCGATTTAATACCTTTGGGGATATATGGTGCCAACAAGGCTCATATGGGTTAGGACAAGACTCAAAATAAGAACAAGAACTGATATAATAACAAAAGCAAAAAATAATAATAGACTAACTGAGATGTGAGTCTCTTTGAAACTCAGGAGCGTTACCTTTGCGGCGTGAATCCACTTTGAGGCGATCCCTTTGCTATTGAGAGAGTCCGGCCAAAGGAGATGGTGAAATAAGACTATTTAGGCGAGTATTTGTGTGGACAGAACCTCCCCTAAATCCTAATAAATGAAGCTAGGAATTAATAAAATGTGGACAAAACCTTAAAGAAAGGGTTTTCTCCCTATTTTATACTTCCTATACCTGCACTATACCTATAGAAATTGCTAGAACTTTAGTATATTTTTCATATGAGTTGTCTGTGTTTTTGAAATGAGAGGAAAAGGCCTTATTTACAGGGTCAGAGTCATTTTTGAATGCAATAAATCACATTCAAGACCTGCCTTTTCTCGAAAATGGTAAGAGATTACTTCCGAAAGAGGCTAATTAGGCAATCAGAGGACCCGTATGAGTGAGGCCCCACCCGTATGGGTATTAAGGGACCCGTATGGGTCCTCTCCATACATATGGAAGGTAATCCTGTACGGGTCTGTTAATGTATTCGTACCACTAAACAGAACCCGTATGGGCACCTAAGGGCAGACTAGGTCTTTAGACTTCGGCCAAACTCAACTCTGCAATGGTAGGAACACCTCTGATGGAAAACACCTGTAAGACATTACATCGTATAGCTCTCATCATAGTTTTGTGAGAAGGATCGTTAAAATCCAGTGCTCATAGACTACCCCTCATGGGATCATTGTAGATATGGATTTGTATGATCTCACAATGTGAGCGACGGTTTAGAAATTATACTTAGGGTGATGACATGGGTAAGTTCCTTTCTTGAGGCAAACTTATTTCCTTTGCTGATGCGTATCCCTTGTAACTCTATTGGGGAATGTGTATCCCTTTCCTAAGGCGGATGACTTTCCTTTTACTACTATGCATATCCCTTTCTTGAGGCGGATGACTTTCCTTTTGCTACTCTGCATATCCATTTCTTGAGGCAGCTGACTTTCCTTTTGCTACTGTGCATATCTCATTTCTGAGGTGGATGACTTTCCTCTTGCTACTGTGCAGATCCCTAGTGACTCTACTTGGGAAAGTGTGTATCCCTTTCTTAAGGTGGATTGACTTTCCTGATTGGTGGTGTATCCTTTTCTTAAGGCGGATCGACTTTCCTAACTGGTGGTGTATCCTTTTCTTAAGGTGGATCGACTTTCCTGATTGGTGGTGTATCCCTTTCTTAAGGTGGATTGACTTTCCTTACTAGTGTATCCCTTTCTTAAGGAGGATCGACTTTCCTGACTGGTGTATCCCTTTCCTAAGGAGGATCGACTTTCCTGACTGGTGTATCCCTTTCCTAAGGTGGATGACTCTCCTGCTGGGGAATTTTGAATAACCTGAAAAAAGACAACAATCAAACACTGAGTTAGTCATTGTTTAAGTAGACAGCCCTTTATTCTTAATTGACTTTTGTGAAAACAAAAAATAATTTTGCCCCTTCAATTAAGAATAAAGATGTGTGGATGAGATAAACTAAAAACTATATGTGGGAAATGTCGAGTTTGGCCTCGCTGCTTATTTTGCTGCTGGGGAATGCTCCTATGGTAGGTGCCCCTAGGGTCTGACAATTTTGCTACTAGGAAGTGGGGGGATGCCCCTGGGTCGCGGGGGGATGCCCCCAGGAGCTGATGATTCTGCGACTGGGAAATAGGGGGATACCCCCAAGACATGATTCCTCTGCTGGGGAATGACCCTAGGATGGGGTGCCCCTAGGGTTCTTGATGATGGGGGTTTAGCCTATTGACTTGATTCCACTGCTGGGGAGGAAAGTAATATCCTTTGAGTAAAGCCTCTTCTACTAGGGAGGCCCTTCCTTGTAAGATTTGTTTGCTGGAAAAGAACTCATGTGCTAGGATGGACCTGTACACAAAAATTTCCTACTTAGTGATTAACTCTAAAATGGCTCACCTTGATTCTTGATTGACTTTTATGAAAACGAAAATATTTTTGCCCCTTCAATCTAGGATCAAGGTGAGCATGGGTACTTGTCCTGAATATAATTGAAATATAAGGTCGAGGAGGAGTGGGGTTAGCCCCGAACTTGGACTGGATGAATTTCTGGTTTTTTTGAAACATTGGTTCAAGAATCTACCCCTGGATGGCAAGAGAGGGCCCGTACAGGTGGGCTAGGACCCATAAGGGTGGGGTCCTTGAGCATTGGGACCCATACGGTTAGGGTGGGACCTGTACGGGTCCCCGACGGGGGTTTCAAAAGGCTGATCAGTCCCCTCATATCTCGCCTCATACAAAAACTTCCCATTTTTGTAATTCTAGCGATTCTCTTCCTAAAATCAACCAAAAATGTATAAAAAGATCCCAAAGACCGGCCATTTATCCCTTATACATAAGGATTTGCTCCCAGTGGGCGATTCAGGACTTTGAGAATGCTCAATTTCTGTTAGGTATGCTTTTCGCGAAGGAAACTCATTTCTGGGGCTCACTCCTGTCTCCGAAGTGCCCCTAATCCCTTTTCCTAAGACCCACGCTTCAAAACTCCAGGTAATTTTGCTTGATTTTCCATTTTTCATATTCAAACCTTTGGCAATTTCTCAAATCTTGGCATGAATTAATGTGTTTTAGACCTTTGAATAGGGCCTGATGCATGTAACTTTAGCCTATGATGCTTTTAGGATAGTTTTGGATGAGCTTTGGACAAATTTGGATGAATTTAGATTTTTGGGCAATTTGTTTGCAGAGGGACTATAGGAGACTCGTACGGGTCAGGGGGGACCTATACGGGTCCCATTTTTTATACGAGTACTCCTTATGGACCCGTACGGGTCCTTCTTCTCAGGAAAGAATGCTTGAAACTTGTATTTCTGCAATCCATTTCTGATTCTTGACTTGTCTGTTGTGTTCTAACTCTGTTAAACTATAATTTTATCTTTACAGTTCCAATATAAGATTGTGGGGGTCCTAAGCTTCCACAAGAAATGGTATAAGGAGATTCACACCTCAAGGGATATAGAGTTGCTGACCCGTATTGATTCCTTCAGCTTCAGTGACATTATCAAGGCCATCCCTCAGGCTCCTAAGACGTTGGCCTTGGGTGTTGTTTCAGCTCTGATAGAGAGGTGGTTGGAGATGACCCATACTTTTCACTTGCCTATTGGGGAGGTCAGTATCATTCCCTCGGATGCGTGCATAACAACGGGCCTGGAGTGGAGCGGGGATATTGTTCACTTTGACGTTTATGCCGATAGGTGGCATTCTCGGCCTGAGGTGAGGGCCTACATTACTAGATTATTTAGGTTTCATCTGGGCGGGATGTACAAGCTCAAGTATAAGGATCTACATGCTTATTAGATCGGTCAATTGAGTCCTGTTGCGGCTTATAGGAGGGACCAGTACGGCCGATCTTTCCTGCTAACTTTCCTTACTACGGTCTTCTTTCCAGTTTATTCGAGCAACCTCAACTATGGCTTACTCTTTGCTTTGGAGGACCTTGCTATTGTGCCTTGCAAGAACTGGTGCTGGGCTATTCTAGCACAACTATATGGATTGGATGTCAGATTTTAGGGTGAGCAATCTGAGCTCAAGATCTGCCATCTGATACTACTAGTAAATCCCGAATTGACCTCTTTGGCTTTAACCTTTAATCTGAACTGTACTGCAACTAATCCTTACTTTGTCTTAAAGATTTGGGATTTTAAGCACTGGTTGATTCCTAGGCCGGGTTTACCCATATATCCCAAGATGGGTTTTGGTAGGGCCAGCCTTTGACTACAATGCAGTATCGAGAGTTCCTAAGCCAGCTACGCTCAAATCAGGTAAACTTCTTCCCAATTAAACCTATATTTTACATTTTAACAAACCATTAGTAGAAACTGTATTTATGAGGTTATGATACTCATAGTGCATTTATTCCATATAGGTTATTCAGGATCCATGGGAGAGATTAGCCATGTATAGGGCTATTGAGCGGATGCGGGATGGCATGGATGACCGTCACTTTGTCTTGGAGTCACCTCTCTCTTACGAGTGGTATTTTGGTGAGTGGGTCTGAGGGTGGAGGACCAGTGCCATGGTAGGGAGATCGATCCCTCCTCTAATTCCAGTGGGTGTCTTCTAGCCGCATCTCATGCCAATAATCGATCAGGGGTTGTACCTATTGGGCGAGGGGGCTCGCATGCTATCTGTGAAGGGTTCCCATATCGAGTTTGTTGATTCTTCACTTCTTCCTCCTTGTGAGAGGATCCATCATGAGGACGAGCCCCTAAAGTTCCACTGGAGTGATAGTGAGGATGATGATGATGATGATGACGAGGAGGGTGGACCAAGGGGTGACCGCGGGGGTCCCTTCATAATATGGGGCACCGGGGGCTCAGCTAGGTCAGCTACCCTTCTTCTTAGGTATGCTTCTAACTTGGCCTTTGTGAATACCTTGCTAATTTCTAAAATTGATTGTGATCCTAAATCTTATTATTTATTGTTATAGCCTCCTGCTTCCACGCGGAAGAGATCTGTCGCTGCTGCTGCTGCCGCTAAGCCTCCTACGAAGCAGTCTTGAGCTTCCAGATCTATGAGGGAGGATATCCTTTGAGCTGAGCTAGATACTTTCTTCCGAATCCTCGATCATTTGGGGAAGCGAGCTGTCAAGGAGCTTAAGGAGTCGGTCCAACCTATTGGTTTCACTCCTTCCATCTCTACTCATGTAAGGAATCCCTTATTTTAATTTTGTCTATTATAGTGATTGCTTAGAATATCTTGTATTGATGTGACCTTTTCCTTTCAGGTGACCATTTCCGAGGCCGAGAGGATTGCCAGGGGCTATTTCTCCATGCGGGATCTACTACTGGCCTAGGATGCGCTGGCTTCGGTAAGTTTCTTTTACCTATAAAATTTAACAAACTATGCATGATGTATGCTATGAAATTTATATATGTGTACTTATCTTATGATTTCTATTGCAGAGTAGGTCCACTCGAGATTTGGACGCTTTTGAGGAGAGAGCTAGATTTTTGGAGAAGCAGCTGCGGGCAGTCAATGCTAAGGCTGACCAGATTAGGGCTGAGATTGTTTGGATGAGGGCTAAGATTGAGATGTTGAGGGGCCAACTAGCGAGGATGACCGAGGATAGGCAGACATCGGATCCTTCTGATGATTTTTCGAGGATGATCTTTCAGCATACTGTGTGACTCAAAGGGGTGGAGATTAGCTTGTTGAGGGAGCTGAGGCTGCTCGGACTAATGCGGGGACTTCAGAGGTTAGGGACCCTATCCAGCCAACTCCTGGCATTGATGAGACCAAGGATTACATGACTATAGACGTGTATTATCTGCTAGCGGATACTCAGGATCAGAGTCAGGATGGTCGCCAGGGACAGGATCCCCCGATAGCTTAGATCATAATTACTTTCTGAACTATTGATACTTTTGGGCCTTGCGTGGCTAGTTTTAATTATAAACTTTGGATTGGTACTTTTGATATTTGACTTATATGCATGCTGACTTTTCTTGAACTGAGACCAATGAGTATTGCTGCCTTGCGAACTCGTATCTTATCCAAGAATTTCATAGTGAGGGGAATGAGTGATGTTCTAACTTTTGCATAGGCCATTCGATGTGAGATGACCTATTGAACATTTATTTTTCTTTCTTTTTGTCCTAGTTTTTGCCTGAACTGTCCTCGACGGCTCAGTCCAGCGGACTTTTTCTTTTTAGCTTTAACTTTTGCCTAGACCGCCCTTTCGGGTTTTCACCCTAGCAAGCTTTTTCTTTATTTTTTTGCTTTAATTTTTGCCGAAACCACCCTTCCGGTTTTTCAATACTAGAGGCTTTTATTTCGCTTTTTGTTTTGTCTTAACTTTAGCCTAGACCGCCCTTTTAGGTTTTCAATCCAACAGACTGTCTTAATTTTTGCCTAAATTGTCCTTGACGGCTTAACCCAGCAGACTTTTCTTTTTGCCTTAACTTTTGCCTGGATCGCCCTTTCGGGTTTTCAATCCAGCAGGCTTTTTCTGAATTTTGTAGATGTGCGGTAAAGATGAATACAATGGTGCATAACACGTGGAGAAAAATTGATGTTCACATACCAACGATTATTTCACCTAAAGACATGCATGCATTCATTAGACCAAGATTCTTAGTAAAATCATAACATGTTCATTGATGAGATTAATTTGAGTACATAGGCAATGGTAACAATTTCCAATGGTTAACCCCTACTGCCTACTAGTCTTTTATAGATTTTCTAGAAAGCAACTGGCATTTTTCTCTCGATGCCCTAACTTTTGCTTAAGCCGCCCTTTTTGGGTTTTGAACTTAGCAGACTTTATTTACGTTGGAGTGCCCTAATTTTTGCTTGATCGATTTGCAGAATACCGATCAGCGGGCTGCAACCTAATTTTTGCCTGAGCAGTAAAGGACCACTCACCGGGTGATTTATTCTTTATTTCTTTTATTCTTTGTGCTATTTATTATGATTTAATTCTTTTAACCTAGACGTGATAACGCTTAAGGCTATCTTGATTCACTAGATTCACGAACTCATTTCCATCCATATCCATAAGCTTGATTCCTCCTTTGCCAAGGACTTTCTTCACAATGAACGGTACTTTCCAATTAGTCCTGAATTTGCCCCTAGTGTCAGTGTTGACCTGGCGTAGCCGCTTGAGAACCAAACCACCTATTTTAAGAGGTTGTTTCGATTATCTGACTCTATTGTTGTAAGCTCAAGCCATGCGCTATTGGTACATCTGTGGATGGTCAAGTGCCTTGATATGCTTTTCATCTATCATATTTAACTATTCATGCCTGGCACTTGCCCAATCTGACTCTTTTAATTGAGCTTCGATTGCCACTCTTAGGGATCTCACTTCTATTTCAATCAGTAACACGGCTTCCATTCCATATACCAAGGAGAAAGGTGTTTGATCGGTGGGAGTTCTTATGCTGGTTCTATACCTCCAAACTATGAATGGAAGTTTATCAGTCCAGTAGCAGCTATCTTTGACAAGATCTTTTTGATTGACTTATTAGCATTAATGATCAGCTTCCCTATAGAGCTTCTAAAGAATTTGGGTACTATTTCGTACTCCAAGATGCTCTTTCCATTTTTCATAACCGGAGTTAGCCTGTTGTTGGTACTTTCATAAGTCTTCCTGGTCTTCTTTCTTGAGGATGTGTGCTCTTGTACCCATTCCACCTCTTGAAGAAAGAATGACCTAGGCTAATTGTTATCATGTTTGCTAAGCACTTTTCATTATCTCTCTTTTGATGATAGATTTTAGCCATTGGACGTTTATACCATTGCGTTATACTCAAAGTCAACTTCATTAATGAATATGATGATATTTTAAGAATGTTGTTGTTATGAGTACATGACGTCATTAGAATGAAATACTCGAGCAAAATGTGAATGACAGGTGCACCAATTTATTCATGACGTATTAAAAATAAAGATATTGATGCTACAACTTATCCATGATACACCTTATATGCGGCATTGTTTGCATCAAAAATATTTGCAACGTTAAAAATTACATCATTTAAATCATCCTCCGCAAGCGAAGGGCCTTGTTAATCGGCTTCAATAATACTATTAGCCCCGGTGTGCAGGCTTGCACGTGCTTCTTTAGCCACTACTCTTGCTAAATCTTTGATAGCCTTGCTGATGGGATTTCCCTTCTTACTTCCTTTCCAATTCTTCCTCATAATTACTACTAGTGCCTTGGTGATGGAATTGATAGCTTCCTTCATTTCATCTTCTTTAGCATTCCCACATGCTTCAATAGAAACTGAGGTTTCAATCATGCAGCCTTTCTTGAAATCATATACATCATTGAAGATCTCAAAATAAGAGATCCACTTGTCCCTTACCCCGACAGGCTCTTCCTCACATGTGAATATCTTTTGCTTGACCTCAGTCCCCGATCATAAGGCAGGACTGAGGCTTAGACTTCTTAGCACCTGGGCAATTCCCTAAACCAAGTCTGAATGGCCATGGAAGAGGTAAGATAGGTTCTAGCATTCCCTGTAGATTCTTTCCGAGTTCTTTACCCTTCACATAATCTTGCTTCATCATAATCTTCTCAATTTTAAGAGATATGTATCCCTTAACTGAAAACTTTGACCCCTGGTGAGCTATAGCTACCCTAGATTCCTTTTCCTTAGCTTCCATAGCCGTGATAACAGATGGTTCGTCAGCTTCAATGGTCACTAGCTTACCATTATAGATGAGCTTGACTTTCTGGTGAACTGTGGAAGGGACGACCCCTAATGCATGGAGCCAAGGTCGTCCTAACAATAATTAGTAGGTGACGAGAATGTCGAGGATAGTGAATAAGACCTTAGACTTCACTCCCCCAACTATAACTTCAGCTTTCAAGACCCCAATGACACTTCTCTTTGTATCATCATGTGCCCTTATGACAGTATTGGACTTTTCCAACATGGATTCATCCAGCCCTAAGTGAGAAAGGATCTTGGCAGGACAGAGATTAAGGGCGAAATAATCATCTACCATAACATATGGGATAGAACGATCAAAGATTTGCACCCAAATGAAAAGTTCCTTATAATGCTTATTCCCTTCTGCTGGGAGGTCTGATGGATAAAACTTAATGGGTTCAACCTGATCTGGAGGAGATCCCCTAATCACTGAAAACACTTCAACCAAAGTAGTAGATGGTGTGGCATCCATGCCCAACAATTTCTCTATCAGACCCTTGAGATGGTCTTCTGAGTCAATGAGAAGGTGCTAAATGCTGTACTTGGTGGGAGTAACTTGCAACTAATGGATGAGAGGGGTGACTTTTGAATCTTTCTTTTCATTGCTAGCTGAGGTTTGAGTTTTAATAGCAGGTGCGAAGATTGGACCCGCGTTGATATTTAGAATGACCTAGATATCTACATCTCTGCCCCTTCTTCTTTTTAGGAGAGGGTCCAAAGGAATCCTTCCACTCCGGGTAACATGCAATACCCCATTTTTCATATAACTTCTCCCTTTGGAAGTTTCCACCAATAAGGCTGGTCCTTCGAGCTAATCATTCTCTAATACATAAGCATTGATATCAATTGGTACTGGTTGAACCAACATGGCTTCCTCATCATGAATTCCTTCTAACTCGAATGCATCGATGTCAATAGGGACTAGTTCATCAGGCAAGGCCACTACTAAGTGAACCATAGGATTAGCTTGCAAGATCATATTAAAGACATGATAGGAGGGCAACCCTGAATCCACAGCTGTAACCTATTTCTTAAAATTTGACAGGGGGTTATTCATGGTACTAGACTTAAGTTTGGGTTCCTAAATCTTCTTTTCCCTAATCAAACCGCGAATAGCCTCAAGTAGGTCCTTAAAGGCGCCAGTACGATGCCTCTTACTAATTGGTAAGCACAAAACTGGTCCCTATCTTCAGGTTTGGGTGGGACATAGGGCTTGGTACTTTGAAGAAGGTCGAGTGCCCTCAACTTGGTGAAGATGGCAGGCAAAGATGCTTTCCAAGGTGAAATGCTGTCTTCAATGGTATGGACTGCAGGCACTTCTTCTTGCACTACCGCTACTTTAGGATCGAAGCCAGACTCTAACTTAGAAGCCTGAGCTGGTACTGAAGGGTCATTCTTTTTGAACCAAGGTTTGGCCGATACACTTGCCTTTTCTAATTCCTTGATTCTTTTCCACTTCTCATCTTTTTCAAAGACCTCAAGTAGCTAGAGAATATATCCATACCAAGAACCTTACGATAGGCTGGTAGGGCACCATCCATTAACTTTACGATAGGAGACTTAGTCTATCTTTCAATAGAACTTGAGTGGCCATCCACTTGAACTTCTTATTAGGAGCCTGCTTGATAGCCTCCAAATTCTATATGGTAGTTTTAATGGTGGCGTTGAAACCATACTGCTTAATAAAAGCCTCCAATAAAGCTTTCCAGTTTCTGGTTACCTTATCTAATAGAGTATTGTACCATTCCATAGTAGACCTTCCAGGGTGCAAGGGAACATTTCGAGTAGGACCTTATCACTTAACTTTTTTATTCTCATAGGCCTCTGATAGGTGGTGATGTGAGATTGAGGCACCCCAGTTCCCTTATACTTCGCTATGCTAGGCATGCTAAAGTTTTTAGGGACCCAATTCTCCTCTCTAGTTTTTCGGATGGATAGTGACGTTGGCGGGGAACCGGGATTAGTAGTAAGTAATTTTTGAAGTAGATCATGCAATTCCACAAACAAAGATGATCCCTCCAATTGAGCGACCGTACCTAAGGGTAAACCTATTGATTGAGGAAAGGTCGTCCCCTTGGGTGTGACCACAAAATTAGGGGTTGGGCTAGATGCTCCAAACTGAAATGGAGGTGGTACCATGAAGGCTGATGGAACCATTGTACCCACTGACTAGAATGGCAAGCTAACTAAACCAAATGGACCCATAGAACCCAATTGACCAAACTGATTGCAAGAATCCCCGCGAATCCGTACAGGTGGCAACTAAAATTGAGTGAATGGATTATGAGTAACTCTCGTTACTTGCTCACCAATCACCGTATTCACTGCTGGAGCACTGACAGGCATGCTATGAGGAGCATTGGCCATTCTTTCCTTGGTCATGATTGCCCTGGTATCGGCTAACATCTTATTATTCATTCGGTCCAAGAACTGATCACTTCCCAAGTACTAAGTGACGGCATTTACGATCTCCGACCTGACCTCGCCCTTTGATGCATTTGCCTTCTCACCAGTAGCAACATTCTCAACCTCAATGTCAATCTGGCCCTCTGGAGTCAAGATGCAAGACATTTCCTTAGGATGGTAGGTAGAAAGATCAACCAGACTAAACTGACTGCTGGATGAAATACTCGTAGATAAAGACGGAGTAACCCTTAACTGAACTGGAGGAAGAGATGAAGGTGGAGGAGCCGAAATGCGAGTCAGATGGACTTGAGATCATCGCCAAGCTCTTTCTCTTTGAAGTTTGGTTTTGACTAAGGTAGTAACCAAGAGATCAATACATGCATGGGATGTGATATGCATGCATAAATTACATCGATGCATGGTGGGGTTAATCACAAGGGTATGTAACACAACAAATGCAAAGTGATCTATTCTGTCCTTATTTCTCCCGCCGAGTCTGAGGGTATTCTTCCTTAATTTAATCTCACATAGAAATTAGGGTACCTAGAAGGTAAAATGCTAAGGCTTTCGATAAAAATGGTGTAGGGACATATCGAAAGATGATATAGAAGTTTTCCATCGCATCAAGCCTCTTTTAGAGGGATATGGCAATGAGTGCTCCACCCACTAGGGTGTCCCCAATTTTCCTAGCGGGCATGGGTAACACCTTTGCGAGTGTCATGGAAATAATAAGGCACCCTAACCTAGAGCTAGAAGAAGAGCACATCTAACTAAAGGGAGAAGGAGATGAGAAGATAGAGTGTGATAATTTTCCCAAATGATGAAAACAAAAGCGGATTTAATCAAGTAAATGATTTTCGGTGCTCATCTCAATCATTTAAGCCTTTAAAATAGACCAGTATTGTGCAAGTTAAAAAATAATATCCCAGCAGAGTCGTCACTGTGAGGTGTCGATGACATGTGGGTCTCCTTTGGCGCTCGTGTGAGAGACGGGGCCCACTAGGGGTTCGGTTGGATTTAGGCGTGACAAAACATTTTTTAGTTAAAGTTTGCACAATAAGCCAATTTTTAATGAATAAGAGAATTGAGACCTAAATCTCGATACAAATGATAAAGCCACCACCCAAGTTGTCTACTTGGGAAAGAGTTTTGGTACGGTTCCCACTGGGCAGGAGACTCATACCGATTGGATCAAAAATTCAATTATCTGATGAGTAACTTATTTCTCATTTACTTGATTCAAAATTACATTCACCACGTAAAACCCGTTTTTTCATCATTTAGGGAATTATCACAGAAATCCTATTTCTACACTCTTTCACACTCGTTACATGCATTTACATATTACAATAAAGCACAAACAACAAAAGGGGGAATAAAAATTACTACCGGGGGAAAAAGTAATGGTAATTACAAAGAGAACCTACACATGTGTTCTAAGTTATAAAATAAAATGAAAATAAATTCCCCTGCATCCACAGATATTAGCACAGTTTATAGCACATCATAGGTCAACATTTCATCAAAAAAATGTGGTTATATTAGCGTGGCATTTTACGATCGATAGTACCAAGGCGGCTTCCAGGATCGGAGATAAATAACAAGTCTTCAACGTATTTTGTTCTGAAAACACATTTTAACTTTTGTGGGTTGATTTACCGGATTATTAGTGAAAATGATCGCATGGCATATGGTGAGTTAGATTGATTTTTAACCGAATTAAAATGAGTTCTAGAGTCTGCATAGGGCTGGTACCCGTACTAGTGGGTGGGACCCATACGGCTACCAAGGAGGACCAGTACGAGTTTGGTGTACCCGTATGGATCCTATTTAGTCTAGGCAGAAACTTTATTTAGTTTAACTTGCAGATTAATGGAGGATAAAATAAAATTAAAATGGGATTTCCTTTCGTATGAGTATGGCGCACCGATTTAATACCCTTAGGGATATATGGTTCCAACAAGGCTCATATGGGTTAGGAAAAGACCCAAAATAAGAACAAGAACTGATATAATAACGAAAGCAGAAAATAATAATAGAATAACTGAGATGTGAGTCTCTTTGAAACTCAGGAGCGTTACCTTTGTGGCGTGAATCCACTTTGAGGCGATCCCTTTATTGTTGAGAGAGTTCGGCCAAAGTAGATGGTGAAATAGGACTATTTAGGTGAGTATTTATGTGGATAGAACCTCCCCTAAATCCTAATAAATGAAGCTAGGAATGAATGAAAAGTGCACCAAACCTCAAAGAAAGGGTTTTCTCCCTATCTCATACTTCCTATACCCCCACTATACCTTTTCTATACCTATAGAAATTGCTAGAACTTTAGTATATTTTTCATATGAGTTGTCTGTGTTTTTGAAATGAGGGGAAAAGGCCCTATTTATAGGGTGAGAGTCAGGTCTGAATGCAATAAACTGCATTTAAGACCTGCCTTTTCCCGAAAATGGTAAGAGATTACTTTCGAAAGGGGCTGATTAGGCAATCAAAGGACCCGTATGGGGTGGGGCCCTACCCGTACGGGTACTAGGTGACCCGTGCGGGTCCCCTCCACATGTATGGAAGGTAATCCTGTATGGGTCCGTCAGTAGATCCGTACCACTAAACAAAACCCGTACGGGGCACCTAAGGGCAGACTAGGTCTCCAGACTTCGGGCAAACTCAACTCTGCAATAGTAGGAACACCTCTGATGGACAACACTTGTAAGACATTGCATCGTATAGCTCTCTCGTCATAGTTTCATGGGAAAGATCGTTATAATACAGTACTCACAACACCAAAAAAGTACTTACTATAGTTGCTTTAATTTAATTTATCACTTAACTTGTTACACCAAAAAACATGAATTTTAAAGCCATGCTAATGTAGAGGGACTTAACATTACATAAGTCGACTTATATTTAGCTTAAATAATTTGAACTTGGATATAATCGTTCAATTTTTATCACTTAGGAGGGACAGAATCATTGATTACGCACGATAGTTTAATGAAAAATGTAACACCCCCTTTATAGGCGAGTGCCACAGTAACTATAATCACCCATTAAACAACTCTACTCCACTATATAAAGTTCAATACTTATAGATTTAATATGTACAAACACAAATATAATATTTCCAACTCCAAATTATTCTCCAAATATTTCTCAATGCCACTTTACATTTCTCACACTATCTAATACATGCCATTATTCTACAAACCATAATATTACATTAAAATACAAATCCACCTCGAGTCTTTCCTTATATGCTCTTCAAGTTGATCCACTTATACCACTTTGGTCCAGGCTATCTACAATCCTCAGTATCTGTGTGTAGAAAATAAACTACACACTAAGCAATTTGCTTAGTGGTGTACATAAAAGAAATACAACAACTTTGAACATTTTTAACACATTAAAATAGAAACAAAGTATGTTCATAAGTCAAAAACAAATTAAACAACTTTACAAAACCAAAACACAAAATTTATATTATAAACCTTTCAAAATACAATCAAATTTATGTCCAATTTTTGCAAACACATTAACCATATATTGTCCAAAGTAAACAAGTCATGAACAATGGTAAAATGGATACAGGGTTACACTCACAGTGCATTCATTCCATGCAGGTTATCCGAGACCCGTGGAAGAGATTGGTCACGTATGGAGCCATTGAGCGGATGCGGGCCACCGGCGTGGATGACCACCGCTTTGTCTTGGAGTCACCACTCACCTATGAGTGGTATTTTGACGAGCGGGTCTGAGGGTGGAGTACCAGGCCATGGTGGAGAGACAAATTCCTCCCTCGATCCCGGTGGGAGTCTTCTAGCCTCATCTCATGTTGGGGACCGATCAAGGGCTGTACTTGTTGGGTGAGGGAGCTCGCGTGCTATCTATAGAGGGCCCTTATTCTGAGTTTGTTGATTCCTCCCTTCTTCTACCTTATGGGAGGATTCACCATGAGGACGAGCCCTTAGAGTTTCACTGGAGCAACAGTGAGGATGATGATGATGATGATGATGATGAGGAGGGAGGACCGAGGGGTGATCGCGGGGTCCATCTATAGTTTAGGGTACCAAAGGTTTGGCTAGGTCAGCTACTCCTTCTCAGGTATGCTCCTAACTTGGTCTTTGTGAATGCCTTACTGCTTTTTTAAATCGACTATGATCTTGAATCTAATTCTTTGTTGCTACAACCTCCCACTTCTACATAAAAGAGGTCTACTGCTACCGCTGCTATTGTTGCCCCTGAGCCATCGATGAAGCGATCTCGAGCCTCTGGATCTGTGAGGGAGGGCACCCTCCGAGTTGAAATGGATACTTTCTTCTGGCTCCTCCACCATTTGAGGAATCGAGCTGTCAAGAAGCTCCAAGAGTCGGTCTAGCCTATTGGTTTCACTCCTTCTAGCTCCACCCATGTAAGGAATCCTTTACCTTTGACTCTATTCATTACTGTAATTACTAAGGGCGTTTTGTCTTGATGTGACCCTTTCTTTTTATGTGACCATTTGCGAGGCCGAGAGGATAGCCTGGGGTTATTTTTCCAGTGCGAGATCTGTTGTTGGCCCAAGATGCACTAGCTTTAGTAAGTTCCTTTTACCTGTAAAATTTCAACAAACTATGCATGATGTATGCCATGCCATTTATATATGTGTACTGATCTTATGGTTTCTATTGCAGACTTTACTGGCCATAGAGTGGAGCAGGTCTGCCCAAGATTTGGACGCTTCTAAGGAGAGAGCCAGATTTCTAGAGGAGCAGCTGCGGGCAGCCACTACTGAGGCTAATCAGGCAAGGGCTGAGGCTCCTTGGGTGAGGGCTGAGATTGAGATGCTGAGGGGTCACTTAGTGAGGATAAATAAAGATAGGCAGACACCGGTTCCTTCTAATGATGAGTCCAAGGATGATCTTTCCACATATCTAGTGACCCAGAGGGGCATAGATCAGTGTATTGAGGGGAGTGATGTTGTTGGGGCTGCTGCAGGGACCTCGGAGACTAGGGCCCTACCCAGCCAACTACTAGTATGGGTGACTCCGAGGACCATATGACCATAGACATGGATGATCTGCTGGCAAATACTCAGTATTAGACTCAGGAGGGTTACCAGGGACAGGATCCCCTAGCAGCTTAGGTTAGGATTGCTTTCTGAACTATTTGATACTTTTGGGCCCTGCGTGGCTTGTTTTGATTGTCAACTTTTGGATTGGTACTTTTGATATCTCTTTTATGCTTATGGATTTTCTTGAATTAAGATTGTTGAGTATCGTTGCCTTGTGAACTCATATTTTGTCCAGTGATTTTATAGTGACGGGATCAGGTGAAGTTCTAACTTTTACATAGGCCACTCGTTGTGAGGGGACCTATCGAACGTTTATTTTTTTCTTTTCTTTTTTTGTCCTAATTTTTGCTTTAGCTGTCCTCGACGGCTTAGCCCAGCAGACCTTTTTCTTTTTAGTTTTCACTTTTGCCCATACTGCCCTTTTGGGTTTTCAACCTAGCAAGCTTTTCTTTTTCTTTTTGGCTTAATTTTTGCCGAGACCGCCCTTTCAAGTTTTCAATCCCGCAGGCTGTCTTAATTTTTGCCTGAGTTGTCCTTGACAGCTCAATCCAACAGACTTTTTCTTTTTGCCTTAACTTTTTCCTGGATCGCCCTTTTGGGTTTTCAATCCAGCAGGCTTTTCTGAATATTACAAATGTGTGGTAAAGATGAATACAATGATGCATAACATGTAGAGAAAAATTGACTTTCGTATACCGGCAATTATTTCACCTAAAGACATGCATGCATTCATAAGACCAAGATTCTTAGCAAAATCATAACATGTCAATTGATGAGATTAATTTGAGTACATAGGCAATGGTAACAATTTCCAATGGTTAACTCCTACTGCCTACTGGTCTTTTACAGATTTTTTAGAAAGCAACTGACATTTTTCTCTCGATGCCCTAACTTTTGCCTAAGCCGCACTTTTTGGGTTTTCAGCCTAGCGGGCTTTATTGCATCGGAGTGCCCTAATTTTTTCCTGATCAGTTTGCGGGATATCGATCAGTGGTCTGCACCCTAATTTTTGCCCGAGCTGTAGAGGATCGCTCGCCGGGTGTCTTATTCTTTATCTCTTTTATTTATTGTGCTGCTTTTTTACGATTTAATTCTTTTTACCTAGACATGATAATGCTTAAGCCTATCTTGATTCACTAGATTGATGAACTCATTTCCATCCATATCCATAAGCTTGATTCCTCCTTTACCAAGGACTTTCTTCACGATGAATGGACCTTCCCAATTAGGCCTGAACTTGCCCCTAGCGCTAGTGTTGGCTTGGCGCAGTTGCTTGAGAACCAGATCACCCGCTTTGAAAGGTTGTTTCGAGTATCTGATTCTATTGTTGTAAGCTCGAGCCATGCATTGTTGGTACATCTGGAGATGGTCAAGTGCCTTGAGCAGCTTTTCATCTATTGCATTCAACTGTTCATACCTGGCTCTTGCCCAATCTGACTCTTTAAATTACGGTTCAAGTACCACTTTTAGAGATCTTACTTCTGTTTTAACCAGTAACACGACTTCCATTTCATATACCAAGGAGAAAGGTGTTTGATAGGTGGGAGTCGTTACACTGGTTCTATACACCCAAACTACGAATGGAAGTTTATCAACCCAATCTCTGTAGGTAGCTACCATCTTTGACAAAATCTTTTTAATTGACTTATTGGCAGCCTCAACTACCTAGTTAGCTTGTGGCCTATATGGAGAAGATCTCTGATGGTCAATGTTGAATTTGCCAAATAATTCAGTCGTGGCCCCTTGAAATTGAACTCCATTGTAAAAAACCACGTGGTGCGGGATTCCATATCTTGCAAAAAATATGCCTCTCTATGAACTTGGCCATTTTCTTGGCAGTAATGTTGGTGTAAGATTTGGCCTTTACCATTTTGAGAAAAGATTTGGCCTCTACCATTTTGAGAAATAATCCACTACGACTATGATGAATCGGTGACAGTTGGTTGATGATGGCCGAATTTCACCAATTATATCTATCCCCCACGTTGAGAAAGGCTAAGGAGTAGACAATGTGTGAAGTTCGAATGAAGGGAGATATTGTATGTCCCCGTTAATCTGACATTCATGACATTTCTTGACCTTGTTGACACAGTCGGCATTCATTGTCATCCAGTAGTACCCCATTCTCTGAATCTTTCTAGCTAGAGCCATCCCATTCATGTGCGGTCCACAATCCCCCAAATGTACCTGAGTCATTACCCTTTCAGCTTCTTCTTCTGTCAAACACCTCAATAATAAACCTTTAGTTGTTCTTTTGAAGAGATCTTCATTGACCAGTCTGAACTTGATTGCCAATCGCTTGAGAGTTAGACGGTCTGAACCTGATGACCCCTCGGGGAACTTCCCTCATAATCTTCTTGATGTCACTATACCAACAGGCCTTTTGCTCCTCTACAACCATAACCTGAACCTTTTCATAAAATGGCGAACGAGTAGTTTCTACTATAAGTGGATGGATGGCTTGAGCCTCTTCTCATCCCCATGTAGAAGCTAGGGTAGCCAAGGAATCCGCCATCTAATTTTCATCCCTTGGTATATACTAGAAGAGGCATTGATCAAACAATGCTGCCAAATCCCAAACTGCCTGAACATATGGTTGGAGTGACTCTTCCCTAATTTCCCATCCTCCCACTACATGCTTTATCACTAATGCAGAGTCCCCCCATCACTCTGACTTCCCTTGACCCTATTTTTAAGAGAGCATCAAGACCAAAGAGACTAGCTTCATACACGGCCCCGTTATTAGTGACTGAAAATTCCAACCATTTGCTCAATGGAATAACCTCACCTTATGGTGTAATAATGACTACCCCAAGGCTTACGCCCTTTTAATTCATAGCCCCGTCAAAATACATGGTCCATTCGACCTTTTCAGCCCTCACTTTTGCTAACTGCTCATCAGGAAAATCCATATTTTTAACATAATCCGTCTCTAGGGGTTGACTTACCAAAAACTCAGCCACTGCTCTTCCCTTAATGACCTTCTTAGTGACATACTCGATATCAAACTCAGACAGTAACAGGAGCCAATGATAGAGTTTCCCTGCCAATGTAGGGATTGACAAAGATACTTTATTAGATCAACCTTCGTAACTGCTTGACTTTTGTAGGACTGGAAGTAATGTCTCATCTTCTTAGTCAACCATACCATCATCGTACAGGTCTTCTCTACCACGGTGTACTTCATCTCATATTCCAATAACTTCTTGCTTAAATAATATATGGCATGCTCGCTCTTATCCTCTTATTCTTAGACCAACATTGCCCCTACAGATGACTTTTCTACGGCTAAATAAAGAATTAATGGCTTACCGGGTATTAGAGGCTTCAAAACTAGGGGGGCTCACGAGATAAGCCTTTATCTTGTCAAATGCTATCTAGCATTGCTCATTCCATTTTATCAGCTACTTCCTTCTCAATAACTTATAGATTGGCTCACACACAGTCGTTAACTTGGCAATGAAATGACTCACATATTGGAGCGATCCAAGGAATGACCTAACTTCCCTTTCAGTTCTAGGAATAGGCATTTCTTGAATAGCTCTAACCTTATAAGGATGGACCTCGATTCCCCTCTAACTAATGATGTATCCCAAGAGTTTTCCTGATGTAACCCCAGACACACACTTCTTTGGATTCAAGCGCAGATTGTACTTCTTGATTCTAGTTAAGAACCTTTCCAAACTCTCAGGGTGCTCTTCCCTTGTATTAGACTTTACTAGCATGTCATCTACATAAATCTCGACCTCTTTATGGATCATATCATACAATAAGGATGTCACTACTCTCTTATCAGTTGCCCCTACATTCTTCAGCCCGAAAGGCATTACTTTGTAACAATAGACTCCCCATTCTATGATGAAGGCCGTCTTGACCTTGTCGATGATGTCCATTAAGATCTGAATGTACCCAGAGAACCCATCTTAGAATGAGTACATTGCGGCCCTGGCGGCACTATCCACCAATACATCGATGTGTGGTACTGGAAAGTCATATTTGGGGGATGCCTTGTTCAAATCACAAAAGTTGACACACATTCTGACCTTTCCATCTTTCTTAGGGACCGGGACAACATTTGCTATCCATGTCTTCATAGGACCAAGCGAAAGTGTTAACATGTTTTCTAAGCACTTTTATCATCTCTCTTTTTTTGATAGGGGTTAAACCATTGGATATTGTTACCATCTTTGGATTTTCCTTATCACCCAAATTAATGTCATGCAATAAAGCGTCATGAATGTTAAAAATGTTATGCGTATGGTTAGATGAATCCATATACCGTTAGGCAAAACATCAAACAAGTAAGCAAAATCATTATCATTATCATTATGATGCCAAAAGGCTACATCATTTTCATTACATATAATTACATTGTCATCCTCCACGGGAGGAGGGCCTTCTTGGTCATTCATCAGAATGTGAGTCAGGTCACGATCTAGGTCTTACAACTGTTACTCGGTCAATACATCGTCCACAACTTCCCTTGTAGCTTGGGCTAGGTTTCTCAAGGCTTCCTAAATTGGTGTCTTCTTCTTACCCCTAAGCATAAGATAATGTATATGGAAGTGGTAAGGGTATCAATGGCTTTGTCTACTTCAATCTTTGATGGGTCACTATCTTTCATTTATTTGGCACATTTTTCTACTTCTATAGCCGCTTCGTAGTTCTTAGGGATAGTTTTGTATGTACTTGTAAATGCTATCTTACAGATGTGAGGAGATAACCCAAAGATGAACCGGTTAGCTGATTCCTTCTCCTGAGGTTTCCTATTAAGGGATACTACAATCATTAACCATCTCTAAAAGTAGTCATGGACAGGTTCCCCACTCCACTGTCTGATAGCTATAAGATCAAATATGGATGGCTCTTCTCTCACTTTCTTGGTCTCTATGATGCATTTCCATACCTTACTTTCTTTTAATCCCGAGTTGATCATGGCTACTTCATCCCCTCTCCTTCGGGGCTCACAGACTTTTCCTTTGTTGATTAGTGTTGTTATGGCTTTGAGGAGATCCTCACATGTCCTAGTTGGATGATCGAGACTGACATAATATATGCAGAAATTGCCCCTCTCCTTAGGTTTTGGCAGAATATACATTCAGAGATGATCAATCAATTGGTATTTCTTCAGTTTCTTGAAGAGGCTTAATAGAGGAGTACCCCAAGGTGAGATATCATCAAGAGTCATAGGATGAACCACTTAGTCGTGGGTCATGCCATAGGGTAAACCCATGCAATAAGGGAGGATTGTCCTCTTTTGCATAACCATAAAGTTTGGCAGCCGTCTTAAATCCTTGCTATGGTGAACTGCAGAATAGCCTCTTGACGGAGTGAATGAGTCCCATTACTGACAATGCAGAGTGTTGGGTTCGCTGGTTGAACTGACGGACCAAGTTGAGCCATGACAGGTACTGAAATGAGTAATGGATGGGATTGCCAATTTTTATCTTAGACTGAGGCGATAACCAAGAGATCAGTACATGCATGGGATGTGGTATGCATGCATAAATTACAATGACGCATGGAGGGGTTAATCACAAGGGTATGTAACACAACACATGCGAAGCAATCGATTTCGTTGTCATTTTTCCCACCAAGTCTAAGGGTATTCTTTCTTAGTCTAATCTTACACGGGAATCAGGGTACCTAGAGCTAAAATTCTATGGCTTTCAATAAGAATGGTGTAGGTACATATTGAAAGTTGATGTAGAAGGTTTCCATTGCACCAGGCCTCTTTTGGAGGGAGATGGCAATGAGATCTTCACCCACTAAGGTGTCCCCAATATCCCTGGTGGTGATGGGTATCATTGTTGCGATTGTCGTGGAAATAATAGGGCACCCTAACCTAGTGCTAGAAGAAGAGCACATCTAACTAAAGAGAGAAAGAGAGAAGATAGAGTGTGATAATTTTCCCAAATGATGAAAACAAAAGCGGGTTGAATCAAGTAAATGATTTTCAGTGATCATCTTAATCTTTTAAGCTTTTAAAATAAACCAACATTTTGCAAGTTAAAAGATTCATTCCCCAGCAGTTTAAGGTATCGATGACGTGTAGGTCTCCCTTGGCACGTGTGTGAGAGGCGGGGCCCACTGGGGGTTCGGTTGGATTTAGGCGTGACAAAACATATTTTAGATAAAGTTTGCATAATAAGCCAATTTTAATGAATAAAAGAATCGAGACCCAAATCTTGATACAATTGATAGAGTCACAACCCAAGTTGTCTACTTTGGAAAGAGTTTTGGTACGGTTCCCTCTGCGCGGGAGACTCATACCTATTGGATCAAAGATTCGGGTATCGGATGAGTCACTTATTTCTCATTTAGTTGATTCAAAATTACATTCACTACGTAAAACCATTTTAGTTTTCATCATTTAGCGAATTATCACAGAAATCCTATTTCTACACTCTTTTACACTCATTACATGCTTTTTACATATTACAATAAAAGCACAAGCAATATATGGGGGAATAAAAGTTACAATCGGGGGAAATGGGGGAAATCGCGAAGAGAACCTATACATTTGTTTTAAGTTACAATACAAAATGAAAATAAATTCCCCTACATCCACAGATGTTAGCACATTTTTTGCACACCATAAATCAGCATTTCAGCGCATTTTAGGGTGAAAACACATTTTAACTTTTCTGGGTTGATTTACCAGATTATTAGTGAAAATGATCGCGTAGCAAATGGTGAGTTGGATTGATTCTTAACTAATTAAAAATGAGTTCTGGAATCCGCTTGGGGCTGGTTCCCGTATGGGTGGGTGGGTCAGTATGGCTACTAGGGAGGATCGATATGAGTATGGTGTACGCATACATGTCCTGTATGGTCCAGGAAGAAACTCTGTTTAGTTCAGTTTGCAGATTAACAGATTGGTGTTAGGAAAATAAAATAAAAAGGGATTTCCTTTCGTAAGAGTATGGCGCACCAAATTGATATCTTAGGGGATATATGGTGCTAACAAAGCTCATACGGGTTAGGACCAAACCCAAAATAAGAAATTAAAGCAAAAGATAAAATAGAAGAACAAAGAATAATAATAATGAAATAACTGAGATGTGAGTCTCTTTGAAACTCAGGAGCATTACCTTTGTAGCGTGAATCCACCTTGAGATAATCCCTTTACTGTTGAGAGAGCCCAACCAAAGTAGTTGGTGAAATAGGATTATTTAAGTGAGTATTTGTGTGGACAGAACCTCCCCTAAATTCTAATAAAAGAGGCTAGGAATGAATAAAATGTGGACAAAACCTCAAAGAATGGGTTTTCTCCCTATTTTATACCTTCTATTCCCCCACTATACCGTTTCTAGACCTATAGAAATTACTAGAGTTTTATTATATTTTTCATATGAGATGCGTGTGTAAAATGTGAAGAGAAGGGCCCTATTTACAGGGGAGAGGAGGTCCGAACGCAATAATTCGCATTCATGACCTGCCTTTTCTCAAAATAGGAAAGGATTCCCTTCCAAAAGAGCCTGTTTAGGCAACAAGAGGACCAATATGGGTGGGGCCACAAGGGGACCCATACGGGTCCCCCCAGGCTTATGGAAGGAATTACCCATACGGGTCCACTGGTGGATCCATACCACCAGGCAGCACCCCTATAGGTCCCTAAGGGCAGACTAGGTCTTCAAACTTTGGCCAGACTCAACTCTGCAGTAGTAGGAACACCTCCGATGGACAACACCTGAAAGATATTGCATCGTATAGCTCTCATCATAGTTTCGTGAGAAGGATCATTAAAATCTAGTGCTCGTAATATCAAAAACATTGCTATAGTGCAAACTTTTATATTTTTGCAACAAAAATGTTGCATTGTTCCAACATGTTTTCAGTAGAAAAATTATTGCTACCAAAAGTAGAGATTTGACTGGTCAAAATCATGGCTACAAGGCAATATTTTGACCAAGTCAAAACTTTGCTTTTGGCAGCCAATGAGACATCTCTATGTAAAGCAACATTTTGGCTTCCAAAAGCAATGATTGACTAGTAAAAAATGTTGCTAAAGAGAAATGTTTTTTACCAAGCCAAAACGTCCCATTTGACAGTCAAGTATAAGTGAGGCGGGCCCCATTTTTTGAATGAAAAAATGTTGCAATGGTGCAACACTTTTGTACAAATACAAAAAATGTATCATTGTAGCAACTTTTTTGCCCATGGTTAAAGTGACGCTACAGTACAGACTTCTTTTTCATGTCACTAGCAATACTATGGTTCTTTGTTGTCCCATGGGCATTATTCAGGGCACAAATCCACAATTATTTTCACTAAAATAATATTTAATATCTCTCACACTTCGACAGACCAAAAAAACTATCACTTGATAACGATGCAACTTGTAAGTTCATCAATATCGCAATGCAGTAATTACTTTATATTCCACATTGCAACAGCTTCACAGCCAGCAAACGATGTTGCTGTTGTCTGTTGCTCACTTCACAACCTTATATTAAATACATATGATATTTTCCATTATCTTTCTATGGGTTTCATAGCAGCCATAAGGGGATGCTATGCGTCTTAATAAAATCTAAAAAAGACCAGATAAAATAATTAGACACTTAGGTAAATAATATGTTCAAACGGCATACGAAAGGCCATACAACAATCACAAAACCCAGTTCATTCATCCACATTCATTAATAACAAGCAAAGTTAAAAACAAAACTACATAGAATCAGAAATATGACGCATTGTGAGATGAAGATGGAGCCGATCCAAAATGCTGGTTAACTTTATTTTCAATTCGATAGATGGTGTGTACCAGATCATCCTTTTCAAACACAGTTTCTTGAGTTCATCAGACATGGAAACCTGCATGGCAGTGATTTGACTCACCACCTCTTTCATTGCAGCCATAATTTTAATTTGGTGCGTTTCAACCCTATTATGTTGGGCTTTTATAGCAACTTGCTCCCTTCAAATAGCATCTACCTTCTTCTGCATATCCTGAAGGGCTTTTTGAACCACCATAAAAGTTTTTCTTTCCATGAGAGACCTTGATGTGGTTAAGGCCTTCTCGAACTGAAGATTGACATTATATTAGTTTAAATATTGGCCAGCCATTATTATACGATGCCTGATTAAATATGAATGTAGTAGTATGAAGGAAGAGGGGTGGTTTTGAGTAAAAAATGAAATGGTTTATATAGAGAAGTTAGTATGGTGGTTTAAATGGGGATTTCAAGTGGAAGACGGTTTCCCACATGTGTTGTTTTTTCCAATTTAGACCTAGTCTGTGAATGATGTTTATTAGTGCACATCATGGCAAGTATTCCCGCCAAAAATAATACCAAACTTCAATTAGCGCCAAATTTGCCATGTTGGTAGGAGAATTATTCCCCCCAATTAAGACACCATCTCGGTTATATTTTTTTCTTGAATCGTAATGAGTCTAATGGTAGTTCAAAAGTATGATGGACTTTATGAGACATATAATACCACTTTTGGAGCAATTTCCATTACTTGCAAACGGACCATAAATCAATATATGTTTATGTTATAAAGACTGAAAAAACCTTATTATGTAACGTGAATTTAATTTTTGGGCATGTGGTCCAGAATCAAAAAAAATTAACACCAATTGGATTCTAGAGGGACTTAGTGTAAGTTAATGCGACTTATTAAGTAAATTATATAAATTGAAATTGGTCGTTTTATTTTGACATTAGGGAGTGAAACATGATTAATTATGGTAAATTTCATAAGTTTAGACTCATGGGAACAAATCTATATGAATTTTTCAGCTATTCTAATATAGAGGGACTTGGTATCACTTAATCCCACTATACTTTAGTTTAAAACCATATCAAAGTTTAAGATTTGTTTCCTATAATATCGCACAATCCATTTAAGAACACAAGTGAAATTAATATCAACAGTCAGTAGTTGGTTACAAGATGGTATAATCATTAAAAGAACAAACATCTCCTCCATGTCAAAATTCAACATTTAGTTCATGTCAAATGGTATAACCAACTAAAGCTCAAAGATATGGTAAAACCTACTAAATCTAGAACATATGCTTCCTATCAAAACTCAAGAGATGTTTCCTGCAATTCTTTGATCATGATGCCCATTACCAGTACCATGAATATTGTTACTTCATTAGCAAATTCATATTAAATGAAATAATTACAAGATCATTTATGCAACCACATGTGATTGGTGCATAGGCAAGATGACTTAGCATCTATTTTGTAAATGCCCTATACAACAACATTACCCCAATGCCGTACAAGGCTCCCACACAAGCGGGTTAGGGGGGGCCCTATTAGTACATAAAGGTTGTTTCCAATTGAACCTGAAGTGGAATCCTATATTAGTCATCATGAAATCGTATGCATTCTAAACCAAATTATACATAAGAAAGGCTAAATTGTAAAGAACATGAAAAATATTAAAATAGCAACTTATATATTAATGTACTATAGATAAAACGACAAATGCATAATACTAGTAACATATTAAATGGTCCTCAAAATGTAAAATATCCCATACTTCAACATACTATTTATTATTATACGTAAAAAGAGCTATAAAATGTTTACTCTGGCCTTCTGGATGATGATGGGAAGGATTGGCAAAACTAGTTAACAATCCCTTGCAATCTATCCACTGTCCAAATAAGATGTTCCAATTCCTCAGTCATTTCATGCAGATCTTCGTCCATCCATTCCCTTAAAAGTACAATCTTTCCAAGCACATCACCGGTTTGCCTTTGTAAATCAGTTTGCTATCTCTGAATCATGTGAATGGTCTCATGCAGCTCTATAATGGCATTTGGCACCACAGTGTAAGTTTTGGATGCCATGAGAGCAGTAATAGATTGAAGAGCTTGTCTAAACTAGTATGTGGAATTTTGAAGGATACTGGCATTTGGTTTGATGAAACTTTGGGCAATATTGTTTGGATAGAGATTTGGGGTTCCAATTTATGTCTGTTCTTTTTCATTCCCAGATAAGACATGGGGGGATTCTCCATTGTAGTTACTCATCACTTGAATTCAATGCATAGGGGTTATAGGGGTGTGGGAAAAAAATGTTTGAGAGAACGAATTGAAGGGGATGAGGGTTATCAAGCAGAGGTTGAGTGTATGGAATTCGGTTTGGGAAGTGCAGTAATTTCAGTTTATATAATTGAGTGTCCTTTAAGTTGTAGAGGTCTATTTTCCCACCACATGCAAGGGTATTCATAGCTTATTACCGCCAATTGTCAAGTTATTCTTCTAGCCGAGTGGCATATTAATATTACACAATTACCACTTGTTACATGGATCAGTTTTTCCCTCCCAGTTGGAAATTCCAACAAACAAGCTATTTTTATTCACACCTTTATTTTTTTTCCATGTATGATGTGGTTGTTTATATTTTTATTTATCTACCATTAAAAGTCAATGGGTGATTGAGATTGTAAAAAAGGTGGCACTAAGTATGTCTACACTCAATATGTGAAATGCAATTTACCATGGAAAATTGTAGTAACCAAATAGTAAAGGATTCAACCACCAAGATATTATAGGAAATCCAACCTACTGGGTGTGCATGAGTATATTGCAATACTACATTAACTTGTATTCACTTTAATGAGCTATTTTCATTCCACTTCTCCAACATTACACCTCATTTTTCACTTCAAATTCAATATCACTCCATAATTTGAAGTTGCTAAGGTGTTACATTATCCAACCCCACTTCAAATACATTCTTCAATTTAGCTCAATCTATAAAATTATAATTATATAAAATCATTGTAATTAAAACTTAAATTTTTTTATTTAATGGAATAGTATTTCAATAGTCGATAAACATTTGAGGTGATGACTGGTGCCACTTCAAATACCAAGTGACATTATTAACCACCTCAAAATTTGAAATGGAGTCTTAAGTTGGGTTGGAGGGAATTTCCATCCCACACCCACACTTCGAAATGCGGTTGGAGATGGGTCACTAATTATAGTGGGAAATTCCCGCAAACAAGCTATTTTTATTGACACTTTCATTTGTTTTTCATTTATGTTGTACTTGGTTGTTTTTCGTTTCTTTACCATTAAAAGTCAACAGGTGGATGAGAATGAGATTGTCTTGATTGAATACTACTAATAAATTAATTTAGTCATATGATTATCTTAGGTGGCATTAAGTCTGTCTCCACTCAATATGTGATGTCCAAATAATCAAAGTCATGTGGAGCACTAACAGTGGGTACATTGAAAAAATGTACTTCCTCCATCCCTATATCTAATATTAACGGACATTTTAGCGTAATGAGAAAAGTAATAATTAATTTTCATTTTACGTTCTCTATGTATAAGAATATTTTTATGTAGTTAGAGGAAAAAATTCAATTTAGTCAAATATTTGAATTTGAAATAGGAAGAGTGATTTGGGGTAAAATAGTACTAAATCATGATAACTAATGTTTTCTTCACTCGTGTGGAGTAGTCTAAACCATACATCATGGTTCTACTGGTGGGAGTGCCAAATACTTAGTGATTTGGACTCGAGCCAGTCACCAAGATAATAAACAAGTGAAGCAACTACTATAGTACTAGATTTGGATTACTATTTAAGTAGAAATCCAACTTACCGGGTATGCATTTAATCATTTCCAATTATGTCTATTTAAATTGGTTTTAATTCCGGACATGACCTGAAATTATGATGTAGGATTTCACTCAACCACCAAGATACTCAATAGATATAGATATATACCCTTACTAATGAAGCGGAAATCCAAACTACCTAATATGCATTTAAATTCCCATATTCCAAGACATGGGTTTTTTGAATTTACTGAAGTTGGTATTTTGGGTGGAATACGAAGAGGTAAATACATGGTTGTGCTGATGGTATACTAAAAGGGATTGATTTTCGTGTATATACTGAAATAGTAATGGATAATTTATACAATTTCTTATATAATAATCTACTATATACTACTATACTAGCATCCCATAACATGACATAAGGGCTACAGTTTGATATACTATATTCAAAACCATTTCTTTACGTTATTATTCAGCAGTAAAGGGATACTAGCAGTCATGAGGAAAGCAATGCACATGGGCAAAAGTAATAAGAAACTTATATATTTAAGTAGTATGAGTAATACACTTATATCTTTGAAAAGGTTACAAAAAGATACATCCAAATGCCAAACCCCATTCATAAACATTAGTATACCAACAACAACATAGAAAAACGTGGGAACATTAAATCAGACTTAGGCGGGCCTGTAAGTTGAAGATGGAGATGATCCAGAGCGTTGACTAACCTGATTTTGAATTCGGAAGACTATTTCTAACATATCCTCTATATCCAAAGACATGGAGGCCAGTTCAACAATCATGGACACCTGCAAGTCAGTAATTTGGTCCACAACCTCATACGTGTCAGCCATCATTTTAGTTTGGCGAGCTTTGATCTCCATCTGCTACTTCTGTAAGGCGGTTTGCTCTTCCCAAATAGCCACCACAATCAGTCACAGTTCTTTGAGGGCGTTTGGAAAAACATTGTAACTCTCACCGTCAATCAGAAAGATAGCTTTGGACAATGCATGTTTTAGTTCAACACATACATTATATTCATTTATCCGCTAATGTTGTGATGATTGGCCAGCCATTTTACCAAACGAGTTTAATAACAAGAATTCAGAATATACAAGGGACAACGGGTGGTTATAAGTTAAATGTTAATGGTTTAATAGAAACATTATGGTGGTTTAAATGGGGATTTTCAAGTACAAGACGGTTTCCCACTTGTGATGCCTTTTCCAATTCAGGCCTGATTAATGGGCATTATTTACCATATAATCCCGCATAAATCTTGCCCGTGAGGAAATTTGGCATGTTAGTATTGTTGCTGTCATATTTAGCAGATTGTAGGTTCTAGAGCAAATCTAACCATTCAAATTGATGACGTGGTAAAATATGCAAGACCTTTTATACTTTAAAAGGTTGCATACCCATTTAACCCTTTAATATTATTGTACTACATTTGTCAAAATTAAAAAAATAAAAAAATTTAATTAATTCGGTTATGCAAGCTTTTATTTGATTTGATTGGCAACATGTAGAGGATCAAATAGACACTTTGCGTATAAAATATCTCGGCATTCTCACAATTCTCATTATACGTCAGATATGAGTAAGTTTGGTAGATTTACACTTTTTTTTGTATATTTTTATAATGTTTATCATCGTTTTTCAATTAAAAAAATTTCCAATATTAAAAAATTTAAAAAATTATCAAGTGATTATTTTAATATGGACCATGATTTGTTTTTATTTAATATATTAATCAGTGATAAATTTTATTTTGAATTTCAGTGATATCAAAATTTTATTTTGAATTTCAGTGATATTAAAATTTTATTTTGAATTTCAGTGATAAATTTTATATTATAGCACGTTGTCTTTAATTTGTTTTTTTGCTTGAATCAAAGTGAAATTAACACACATTTGAATTTAGACGAACCTTTTGGTACTTAAAAGCAACTTGTGGGTTTGGTCATATAAAAATATAGAATATAATCTTATTCGTATCATTTACAAGTTAGTTGTGCGATCAATTTATAGTTTTTCATGCTCTCTTAAGTTTTTTTGGGGTATTTCACTGAATCAACTTGAATTTAAGTGTCATTGTATATATGAATAACATTTGATCATTCCCCTTACTATTTATAGCAAGCAAACTAACGGAGTATCTTTATTACTGTACTAGCTTAGGAGCATGTAATTCCATCAATAGACAACATTGTAAAAATAAAGAATAGGAATGGATTGTACTCCCTCCGGTTTTGAAAACTAGTCACTTTTGAGAAATTCACAAATTTTAAGAAGTAATTGATGGAGGCTATAAAATTACTTGTTTACCCTTAAATTAGTATTAATTGAGCAATATGTGTATTGGGATTGAGCTATAATTAATAAGGGTATAATAGGGAGAAATGAGTAAAAACTTACATTGATAATAGAGAATGATAAGTAAAAGGAGCAAATAAAAAGTGTGTAAAGTGACTAGTTTTTGGAACCAGAGGGAGAATTACGCAGAATAAGAGACAATATTTACACAATACAAACCTAAGCGCGACATATGTGCAATTGTTGATGGCCATTGAGGGCTATAAAAAATCGAGGAGTTTTGAATGCGAACAGTCGCATCCGACCACAAACATTTACTAGCACATCTTTTCAAGACTCACGCGATGTCGCACGTGTGACAATCCCAAGTTCCCGACTACCGGATATGCATCTACTTAATTCCATATTCCAAGACATGGGTGGGAGCGCAAATCATAACTCCTTACTCTTTTTCTTTTTAGTTTTTACTTAATGTAGGGGGTCGGGTGGAATATGAAGAGGTGATATCTTTACTCCGAGCTTGCACGCTATATTGCTATCACTCACATATCAATTTAATAACATTTTTTAAATTACTCTGAGCTTGCATGTCATATTGTCGTCACTTACATATCTTCGAGAATTGACTACATTCTTACATAATTGCACAAATAATATCTCCTAATTATACTAATTGAACGATCTTATTGCGTCAATTAATGTTTATTTCAGCAAGTAATTTGATTTTGTAACTCAAAATTGGAGAGTATATCAAAAAGTGGGGAGTGATTAATGACCTTAAAGACTGCAGTAGATTCTTGCCAGTGGGTCCGGGTATTTAAGTATATTCCTGATGGAATATTGACACGTAGTCACTTTATACATTATTATATGAGAATGGGGTACGTGGTAGTCATCCAATGGGACTGAAGAATTTCGTACGACTAAATCTCTCCTCTGATTAATTCATCCCATCTAGTCAAATGGATTAAATTTATTTTCAGTTATTATAGCTGAAACTGGCATTACTCCCATATTGGAAGTGGAAAAGTTATTCAGTCAAACTCAGCCATCCATTTAGATTCAATGATTTATATTGTGTTTCAATGGAAGGTTGAGATTGACCGAAATGTACTAACAATTTTAATGCTCTATCTCTTAGTCATGATGGAGTTGGAACCGTTATTTTATTTTATCCACCTACAAAAAGGCAGACTTTTCCTATCCTGGAATCGCATTTCTATCTACCACTTCTATTTTTATATTTCAAAATTTTAACCTTTTTGAACAAGTGATGTTAAAGAATTGGCTAGTTTATCACGAGAATCCAATTTACTTCATGCCTTCCCCAAACCACCTGTGATAGTGTTTGTAGTTTCCTTCA
Source organism: Euphorbia pulcherrima (assembly GCA_947683365.1). Classification (NCBI taxonomy): domain Eukaryota; kingdom Viridiplantae; phylum Streptophyta; class Magnoliopsida; order Malpighiales; family Euphorbiaceae; genus Euphorbia; species Euphorbia pulcherrima. The sequence continues at coordinate 34,864,229 of CANTUS010000015.1, read as the reverse complement.
ATGCTTCTTACTTGATAAGATTACTACGGATCAGAGAGATTATGTCGGTGATAGAAGTGTTGTTGGTCAATTGACCCAAATTTGGGACCTCTGATTGCTTTGAGGTGGACGTAATGTATGAGGCTTCGTCTATAGGGGACTTAATGTTCTTGTCTTTGCCTCAACTATGGTGTTCATTTCATATATGCTTCCTACATTGCTATGGTTATTATGTTTTTTGCTTAACTGACTTCTCTAGGTATTACTTTTCCGTATGGACATTTCTTGGTGTTTAGTACAATAGTATGTCGGCCTTAGATGTTCGTATATTTGACATAACTACTCGTGAAATCGAATATCCGTTTCATGAAAAAGATAAGAAACGAAGATGACCTTTTATTATCGTTTTGTATTTTATCTTTTTCATGACATGGATATTCGATTTCATGAGTAGTTATATCAAATATACGAACATCTAAGGCTGACATACCATTGTACTAAATAGCAAGAAATGTCCATAAGAAAGAGTAATACCTAGAGAAGTCATTGAAGCAAAAAACGTAATAACCATATAGCATTGTAGGAAGTATATATGAAATGGACACCACAATTAAGGCACAGACAAGAAAATTACGTGTCCCTTGACTAAGCCTCATACATTACGTCCACCTCCAGGCGATGAGAGGTCCCGAATTTGGGTCAATTGACCAAAACAAAAATTAGATCACCGACATAATCTCTCTTATCCGTAGTAATCTTGTCAAATAAGAATCATTGATGACATCATAAATTTTTACTTTCTGACTAACTCTAATTAGGCTAAATTATATTACCTTGTATGTATATGTGTATGTATTCACATAACCATTTACATATTCATTCCAATAAAAAATTGAACGAATTAGTATACAAGTTCAAATCATTCAAGTTTATCAATAAGTGACATGAAGTCCCTCAACAATAGAATGGCTACAAATTTCATCCCGCGCATGCCTACAATCCCAAAATAGGAAATTGCATGCTCAATTAATCATTTTTTTCTACTCAATATAAGAATCAAACGAAATAGGATACAAACGAGAATTATCTAATTTAATTTCTGGGTCGGGTGGCGTTGAGTCACTCTATATTACTAAAGCTATAGGATTCCCTCAGCCCGTCCCCACAAGCACAAAAATTAAAATACCATAATTGACACCAAGTCCAACGATGCATGAATTGCTACAATTCATTCCGACTCTGAACCAAGAGCCCGAAAAGGGAAACTAGCATTCTCAAGTAATCACTTTCCTCTCCTTAAACTGAGAATATTATTATGTTGGGACCAACTGCAAATTATCGAATGTAGTGCATTAAGTCGGGTAAAGTGAATTCAAGTCGCTCTATATAGAATGGCTATAGAAATCAACTCGGGCGGTCGTTCCCACAAGCACAAAAATGGATCTACCGTTCAGAATTATTCTTTCTCTCACTCCTAAAAGAAAAAATAAAATGAATTAGGATCCAATTTATGAATTATTTGGTTTTAACCAGTAGTCAACCTAAGTGACACCAAGCCCCACAACTATATAATTTATTTATAAATCATCCGTACACTACCCGCACACTGCTTGCAATATATTGGCATTTTGATTTTTTTTTATTATGCACCGGTTTTGTTTGTGGTATGTTAGGAATAAGCATTATCCAATCAGGAATTTTAATTATGTTTGAGTTTAATAGAATTAGTATCTATGGCATACAAAAGGCATTTCATGTAATAGGTTTTTGCAGTTATTAATGTAATCAAAGTTTGGGATTAATTTCCTTTTAAATTGCATGTAAAAAAATCCCACATTGACAACTAAAGAAGTTGGTGTTGGGGTTATATCCATATTGTGGTCTTTCACAAACTGGACGTTACATGGAAAAGCCAACCCCATAGATGGGGTTGGCTTTTCCATGTAACAGTTTGTTTATACTTTTTACATGACTAGGCTCAGTCGTGGTTACCATAAAGGCTCATCAACCATTCTAACAAGTATGTTATAGTGGTATTTGAACCTTTTTCTCGTCCAACTTAATCAGTCTGTGCTTTGTTACCGATGGTAACACGGTTTGTTCCTTATTATTCTAATTATTGTGAATTGTAGAATTACTAGGTGTCAAAATTTCTATCATTTAGCTAGCAAGCGTAATGTCCTTTTGTATTTGTATTGTACTTGTAACACATTTGAATTTAGACATAAATTGTCACCTAAACACTTAGTGTTATTTACATTGTTTGTGCAGGCCATTTTGCGTACTTTTCTCATTAAATAAGACAAAATGCTTCATTAATAATGCTATGTTCAGAATTATGGTATGTGATACTGAATCAAAATGTATTCACCCCTAATTTTGGTTTTATTTATTTAAATGAAAATGGTCCCAAAATCTATGTTGATTCTAGTTAAGGAGCGAATTTTTTTTCCATAATTATGAATACTGAGCATAGTTAAACAAAAAGTTATGTTATAATTGTTGGTGAAAAGGAGGGGTTGAATTGATCAAAAAATAATTTGAGGTACAAAGTATATAAACTTTATTTAAGAGTCAAAGTGTTTACGAATTTTAGTATGATAAAAGTACAATATTGATTCACCATAATCATGCACTTAATTGCCATCCTTGTTAAAGATAGAAGCAACTTACAAACTATACTGATGTTGTCGTCCACCGCCCTCCTGTCTGCACAATTGTTTGATTTATTTATGTTAATTAAGGTTTAATAGAATTACTTTAACTAAAATAAGTTTGGAACCAGCATTGAAGATTGCAAAATGATTAATACACTCTAAAAATTTTGGGACAGCATCGGTCCTTCATTCATACGCCTTTGAGACTCCAAGTAGGAGTTGAACTTGTGGAGAATGAGGTCAATCTGGTATATGTCCTTCTTCCTTTCAGCTTTCAGACCATTAACCAAATCTCTAAGCATATTCAGCTTGGAGTAAATTGGGGGTACATTCTCGTTGTCCTTCATCTCAATATTAGGATTAGCAACCTTCATCCTATTTATAGCCTCCACTAATTCAGCCTTAAAAGATACAACTTCTGAAATGATTGCAGCCTTTGTGCTGCCATATGCTGAGTCATTCTTCTCTTCCATTTCCTGTACCAATTGCTTCATATCTTCATTTATAGCATTCAGGATTGAGTCTAGCTTGTCGGAATTTCCATCTACTTTCCTTGAGATTGAATCCAGTGAAGCCGCAAACTTCTTCATCTCTTCCAACTGACCATCAAACTTTTTTATAAGGCCCTTGTGCATCTTATCTTCCTGCTCCTTGAGTCTAGCTTATTCAGCACCGAAGTTAAAGAAAAGTCCACGGAGTTCTCTAATGCTTTCGTCCATGGAGCTAGCTTTCCTTGCTGCTTGATCCACATATAGCCTGAGATCTTCCAAGACATCATTCTTCGGAGATGTTGTTGTTGGTAGTCCAAGCATAATGCTATTAAGTTGTTCAACTATGTCAAACACACCTGTCTGAGTGAGAGCAATCTTTTGGACAATGCTATTTAGAGATTTGAAACTTGTTGGCCTCTGCACATCCTCAGACACCAATGCATTGGCAAAGCAACTTTAATTTCACTATTTTTCTTCAGACTTGGAAGCCTCAATCTAGTAATATGTCTGATATTCCACATCATAGTGTAGTCATCGATCTCAGATTCTTTGTCTTCATCATCTGAAATGTCCATAAGCGAGGGTCCTTCCTTTGCAGGGATTGATTCACCGGAATCCATTCTCTTCCTTTTCTTAAACTTCTCCGTGGGGGGATATTATCATCTTCATCTTCATCATCCCAATTCACATATCTAGTATGCTTCAGCCTTCCTGGTCCATTTTTAACAAATAGACTCTTTCTTGTTTTGTGGGTATTTGCAGATGAACTTGCCATTGGCAAAATTAGGTAAAAATTAGAGAGTATTTGAGGGTTACGGTTAGGGTTATTTAGAAAATAATTGCAATTTGAAAGCATAACTTCTATCTTCTCATACTCTGCTTAATATTAAGTGGTAAATTTGAATTTGTTTTATTGGTATATTCAATTTCTCTCTCTAGATTAGCGCTTAAAAGTGCTCTCTCTCTAGGGGTCAATTGGAAGGTCATGTAATTTTGACGAAAGGATATTTCAGTCCACGTGACCAAATTTTTAGTTTACAAGATGACGTGGCTAGGGTTATAATGGTATCCTCATTTTCCCAGTATTTGAAGCAAAAAATATCTCAGACTACGCATTTCAACTTATTTCTCTTCATAGTTATTGGGACTTTATCTTCTGAGCCAGAAATCCAACCTAAAGCAAAAGCTTAATAAGGTAATCACCAATCTCTCATTAATCTCTCCATGAACTTATATTTTCATTGTACTTGTTTGAAGGCGTAGTCTAGGTTTCGTGCATTTCCTGATTTGAAGAAAATTCTATCAAATTCAGTTGTTTTCATACCATTTATGGTAAAGTAAAGAATTTGGCGTTCAATTTAGGTGATTTCATGGTTGTTAGATGCTCTCGGCATTTGTACTCAATATAGGGTTTTTTTGTCCCTATATCTGATGACATTCTAATTGAAATTTGTTTCTATTTCACATGATTTGTGAGCGTGTGTCTGAATTTTGAATGTTTTTCTATACTTTGATATTATTTATAAGTTTATTTCTTTTTGTTTATTTTCCTCACTAGTGTGGACATGGGTGATCTTATGTTAATGATACCCCACGGTGGTTGATGGTCTGTTGAATGGGGTAACGATAAAGATGAAATAGAATATGTAGGGGGTGAAGTGACTGTGTTCAAGCCGAATCCAGATGAATTTGGATATTATTATTTACAATATGGAGCTACAAAATTAGAATATGGGAGGGGATGTCAAATGTGGTATAAAATTAGGGGGATTTCTAGTTGTTGCGGGTATGACGAAGTAATTGTTAACAACGATTTAATAAAGATGAGGTATTTCAATAATGGTGAAACTGCCAATGATATATTTTTTATTGAAAATCCCCCTCCCCTGAAAGTGAGATAGCCCAATAATATTTTTGATTATGAAGTTGAACAAGAGGAATCAGACCCAAAAGGTACGTGCTATGCTTAATGCTTATATTTGAAGTTTTTGCTTCCATAGTTCAACACGTATTTGGTGTTTATGTGTTACTTTACTCATATAATTATATGGCTTGGTGATGGTTATGTGCCTATACATACTGTATGTGAATATGTTGTGAACTGTAATATATGAGATGACTCAATAGGTAATTTTCCAAAAGAAGATGACAGCGGCGAAGATATTTTATTTGCTGATGTGGAGGCAGCAAGGGGAAGAAGTAATGAAATTTATAGGAATGATGTAGTGTGAACTATTCAATTAATTTTCATAAGGCTTATAGTTTATGTATATTGACATGCTGTATAGGCTAACAGTTCATAATCAAAAAGAGGAATACCTAAAGAAACTTCATTGCATGATGAGGTATCAACAGCAAGGGCCTCAACTAGAGACACTTTAATGCATGATAAGGTGTGAACTCAGACTTCTGTGAGAAGAGTATTTTTCTTTATGCTCCTTTTAATTGTAATGTCAAATACCATTATGGGCTTTCATTTTTCATCATGTGTTGTAGCCTACTGTTGCACCACAGACTCAGCAACAAGACTCTGATTGTTTAAGAACGGCGAAGCAAAATATATTTAAGCTCAGCAACTTCCGCAAATGCTTGTAGAGACATTTCCATTTGGTTGGTAAATACTATAATCAGAAATGATATCACCAACTTATTTCAATGTAAGTATCCGGGAGTCAATGTGATAGAAATAGGAAGCTCGTAAATTGTGGAGCAAGTTAAAGCAACAAAATTAGGGGCTTAGAATGAGGAGCAACATATACGGCCTAAAATCGACCGGACTAATTCAAAACACAAATTTAAACAGTGATAAAGTATAGACTATAAAATCATATTATATAGTTAATGGTACAACTGATAAAATTACCGTGGAATTATGGGCAAATCAGTATTCTACTTCAGCCTTATAAATATCTATAACAACTATTCAATATAGTTACTTAGAAAGAAACCATAAATCCTTTTCTCCTATCTGTAGTTGATTTCCATGGCTTCTTAATTCAATTTATTTTCTTCTTTATACATATTACTAATCTTTCAATTGCTTTATTTTTTGAGAAGTTTGGTAATAGTAGTCGAGGTCATTTTATCTATGATTATTCCTCTAGTAGTAGCAATATTACTTGATTCTCAATGATTTCATATACTAGACAACTGTTGCATTCATCAAACCCATTTTTAGACAGATATATCTAAAACTGGATACTTTGTCCATAATTTATCCAGGTATAAGAGATTGGTGAGGAAGAATGCCACAAGGTGTACTGAGCGTGCAACACACAGAGCTGGGGATAACAATGATGCCTCACCCAGACAGTCTAAACAAAGGGCATGCCATTCTATCCATGATACTTGTAATATTCTAGTATGACAAGTGTGTCCTCGTATCATTTTGCACATCTATGAGACCATATTGAGGGGAAACATTCAAAGTTTGACCATTTATTTCTGAATTTTTAACAGGTTGATATAGATGCTGATGAAGAAGATAAATGTATGCGATCAAAGGCAGAAACAAATGGGATAGACGTGAATATCCAGGGTGCGCATACAAATAAGGGGGAGTTATTAAAGAGGTTAAGGAATGGTGCATTGCAGAGTTGAGCAGGCTTATCTCATCTCAACTGAAACCGATTTTGGAGCGAATCGCAGGAATAGGAGGAGAAGTTTCTAAATTACGGACGCTGGATCCAACAATGGGCGAAAATGATGGTTTTAGTGAACTTCCAATACAAAAAGATCAGTAATAGGAAGAGCTAAATGTCAATGTTCATTGCTCTATAAAAGAACCTGTGTGTGTTAAGGTAATGTGAAATCCCAGATATGTCACTTATTATGCATTTTGTTGATTTTTTTACCCATAAAATGGTGCGAAATACGGTGCTACCTTATGCTACCATCACACATCAGGTTACTTCAGGTGGTTTATGTTGGTTTTAGTTTGTTTAATTTATTTCAGTTGTTTAGCCCTCATTCTCCAGGACTTAACGGAGTATTAGAAGCACCAACGATAAAAATCCAGTGGAGGAGGAAATATATGAAAAGCTTGATCATGAATACATGGAGTAGATGAAAAAGAACATTGTGAGGGGGCAAAACGTTTTTGTGATGGACCCTCTTGGGTCATCGATTGGATTGGCACGGCCAAAGCAGGACTCCCGGGTTTTAATATGGGAGTCACCGCTAGAGCGCGGGGCTCATTCTAAGTGTGAACATACTTGGCATTTCCATCTGGACTCAAGGACTCCTTTGGGAATTAGCCTTTTTATTATAGGAGCAGGATCCCTATTTTATACAATATTAGAGTCACCACCCAGATAAGCTCTTTCAGGAAATTGGTGGTATAGCTGATCCGAGCAGGATTCATATACCGATGAAAGAGAGATTCTGGTTCCGGATGAAATAGTTACTTGCCATTTGAATTTGGATGAAGCATAAAAAAAACCTTTTGTTATTTGAATAAACAAAAGAGATGAGTTAGGGAGATACGACCTTTGCGGGTCTAGCCCTTAGAGCGTGGGCTCGGTATGATTGGATTACCTCGTGGGATGGTTAAGAATGCATGATTGAAAATGATACTTTGACCCTCAATTACCTATTGTTTGTTGCAGGTTGATTGGAAGGCCTGGTATTGACTAGGACCACGTTTGTTTTGGATTTCTTCAAGATTTCTATGGAGATAACCTCAAGGAATTTGGTAGTGGGTTTATTTGAGTGTTTGGGAATGAGTGGATAGCTTTTTTAGCTAAAAAGCTATTTTAAGGAAGGGTTTCTATACCTGGGTATAGTTTTGAGGTATTTTTGGTATAGGCTCGATACTATAGGGATTTTAAAGAGAGGACTACTCGAACTTTGCTTATGCTTGCTATTTACGTTGATTCTCCCTTGAAATGCTGGGAGCGATTTCCTTTTATAGAAATTTTAAGAGCGTCGATCGACACATATGGTAGTGTCGATCGATATAATGGATGTCAGAATAGCTTCATTGAGTCATCAGGTCTAGATTCCCCTATGAGCGTTAATCGACATAATAGGGGAGCATCGATCAACGCAATTTTGGCGGTGATATCCTTGCTAAGTCTTGGTTGTGGGTTTGATGAGTCATCAGAGAAATTGATGCATGGCACCATCAATCGTCGCAATGGATAGCGTCAGTTGATGCAATGCGAGGTGTAATCAGTGTCGATCGACACTTAGGCTTAGGATGTTAGAATCTTATTTCCTCGGAAGGGTTTGTAGTTTGGGTGAAATGTGGTCCTTTGTCAATACTGGCTTGCCATCTCCTGAAAATGTCTTGGACATCATAAGGCCTGGGACGGACTGTGCTCACAGGCTGCCCCTTACGTATAACAACTTATATCGTGGAGGTGAAGTTTTTGCATACGCGAAGTGAGCACGGTGAGTAAAAAGTGCACGTGATTTTGCAAGAAATTTAGTCAATATTATTTAATCGACTAAATTTTTGAAAAAAAATATTTTTTCCCCTTTGATCAATTAGTGTTTGATGGGTTTTGAAAACTTTTTAGGAAAATCATTTGGATTCTCGCAATGTTTGTTTGAAAACACTTGGTCTGCCAGTATTCTGGAAAATGATTTTCATGCTAGAAAATGCAATTTTTAAAACTATGATTTAATTAGCACTGCAATTCTATCCTAAAAAGACTAAAAAAGGTCATTTTTTACCATGCATAGATCGACATGTAGGGGTTGCATCGATCGATGCAACTTTTTGAATTTTAAATGTTTGAATTCTAGCGGTTGCAGACATTAAAAGGTGTGTCAAGGATTGCGTCGATTGACACATCTGCATTGTGTCGATCGACACAATCGAAAACCTTACAAATTTTGCAGTTCTTCTGCAAACAGGACACTCTTCTCATAGAAACCCTTTCTTCATGTGTTTTCTTTCGACAATAGAAGCTATGTTGGAGTTCTTCATACTCTCTTTTCTTTTGATCTTCATTCAATTTTTTTCTGTCATGATGTGGGCGAAAATCGTGACTTCCCGAGACCGAACTCGCACCCCTACCTCAGTGCTAAAGGTAACTATTCATGGCGAGGTACTCCAAATTTCGTTCGTCACCACGGAGGACAATAATGGACTTCCCACGAGAAAGATTTTTCATGGCGTAGACAGAGGCAATGCTATCCCTCTCGTTCTTAAACCCGAACAACCCCTTTCTTATGTCCGGGTAAATTTCTATCCCTCTTTTTCAATTTTTCTAGAATTGGCATGCTTCTAGGAACCTTTTTGTTGATGCATTATTGTTTCTATTTTGCTGCAAATTACTTGTTTGCCATTCTGTAATTTTGGGATATTTGGTCTTAGTGTCGATCGACGCTTCTGACCCTTCAGGATGCATCGATCGATGCTCCTTTGTGTTGATCGACACTCTTGTTTTTGAAAGCTTGTTTTCATATTTTTGAGTGTTCTAAAGCTTTCAGTAGTCTGTGAAGTAATCTATGATGTTTTGTATGCATATACTGCTTCTGTTTTGCAAGTTTCGGGAACTTTTTAGGATAACTTAATGACTATAAGCCTTGTGACGTCTTAGAATTCCCATATTTGATCATAGCTTAGTAACTATAAGCTTAAGGCCCGATTCTTAGGTAGCTTGACGAATTTTTGCTTAATGACTATAAGCGGGTATTTTTGTGAATTTTGGTGACTTGTGCTTGATTACTATAAGCGTGACTTTGGGTGAGAGATTCTTAGGTGCTTAATCACTATAAGCAATTTTTGATTTAGTTATGTTTGCTTTGCAGAAAGTTGAACATCGAGGTGCAGGTAACTTCCTAGATCTTATCACTTGGTGGGGAGTTCTTTCTCCCAAAGTGAAGGGGATTCTAGAGGACGCGGGTTTTAGTGCATTTACTGAAAGATTCATTCCGGTGAAGCTGGTTTGGTATTCTCGTACAGTCTTAAAGTCAATTTTAAGGAGATGGTCGGACTCGACCCATACCTTTCATTTGCCGTGCGGGGAGTATACTATCACACCGTTGGACTTTGCCGCCATTACCAGTTTGCATTTTGACGGGGAGATTATTCACTTCAATTGCGCCATGAACATGGGCAATTATGATCTTGTACTTGTGCAAAAACTGTTGGGATTTTCTAGTGCTAGTAAGGAAATTCCTGCCAATGATTTATACACTTTCTGGTCAGCCCCGGGAAACAAGGCCCTTGCTGATGCTGAGGCTCGAGAGCAATGTGCTCGTTCTTTTATGTTATATGCCTTGACTAATACTCTGTCCCTTGTTGGCAATTCAGACCTCAATTTAAACCTCTTGGGTTCTCTGTTGGATTTGAGAAAGTACAAAGGAATGGCTTGGGGTAGAGCTACGCTAGGCTAACTATATTTGGGCCTGGATCATTGTGCGAGAAAGCACACTTTGGAGCTGAAATCCTTGAAGCTTGTTCTAGAGGTAACTTGTCGGGAAATTTATTATATATATTTGTTTGTGTCATGGATTGACTAATGTTTTCCCCTTTTGTAGATTTGGGGTTTTGAGAAGGGAATCCTTCCCTGGCCGAAGAAGGCCAAGATCCGTAATTTCTCCCTCATTTTCCTCGTCTTCCCTCCTGGTTGGTTGCCTGGGGGAACCTAGATTCTGTTGAGGCTGAAAATCGAATTAAGAATCTTGCCTTTAATGAGGTGAGCTTTTGTGTGTACTTTCTTTTATTACTTTACTTTCAGCGTCTACTAATAACACCTATTTGCAGATTACTCATGCTCTGTGGGGGTACCCTTCTGGCTAGAGTAGAGTTATGACGGCTGCTAAGGAGATAGTGTCAAAATGGCTAATCTTGGAGGGCCCTTCTTCCCTTGAGTGGTACTAGAGGGAACGAGTGGCGCAGTGTGACAAGTCTCCTGAGGAGAGACTGGTGCCACTTAAGCTTCCGCGGTGGTTATTCTAGCAAGAGCTAGCTGAGAAGGCTCTCGATATCTTGAAGGGAGAGGGCAAGACAATGGAGTTGTATAGCAAGGCCGGCTACTATCCTGATTTTGTGATAGAGTGTTTACTTGGCTGGCCTCTGGAGGATCAAGTTGCGTCATAGGGGGTATGTCTCTACCTTTCAATGTCCATTTTTTTATGCTTTTTTGAGTGCTAATTTTGTTTCATTTTGCAGGGAAAAAGGACAAAGGGTCCACTCACATTGGGTGAGGCCACTTCTCACGTTACGGGGCACCAGGGACTACCAGGTCCCTATTGGGTTGCACATCTACCAACCCGACCTATTTGTCTATTTCCTTCCCTTCGGCGTGGGTGACTCAACTAGGGTGGACATGACTTTTTTGCCTTCTCACGTGACTCATATGATTTTATTGTGCATTTCATTAATATCCTTGGCTTGTGTTGATGCAATTTGTTTTTGTTGTCAGGTGCCGAGAGAAGATAGCGAAAGGGATGGACGTTTGATCTTTGATTTCCAAAATATGGTGCTTGGGAATAACTTCGCGATGGCGGTAAGATCGGGGCAAATTTTATTTATTCCCCTCTTTTTTTCTAGTAAATATGCATGGACGGCGCTCATGTGTGTGTGAAATATTAATAGGGTAGGATTCGGGCACTGAATCCGGAGTTGGACCAACTTAGAGTCGGTTATAGGGTGCTTCCACCGATGGAGCCTTCTGGCTATGGCCATTACGGGTAGGCTCCTCTGACGGTATATGCACAGCATTCCCCTAGCTATAGAGTACAGGGTTACATGCCAGGTTATTTAGCTCAAGCTGGTTTTGCCGGGATGCCTTCTTAGTTTCCACCGACTCCGTCATCTGCACCTGTCCCTTTATTCGTGTAGCCACTTCAGACCTTGTCGGGCCTAGGGGGGCAAGAGTGAATTAGAGACAACAGTGAGGTACCGCATGCGGACATGGATTCTCCTATTTATTTAGGCAATTTAGGATATGATACTTAGGTCTTTAGCTTAGCGTACATTTTTTGTGGGCCCTGTGTGGCAATTTTATCTAGTACATTTGATGGTTGGATTGGGCGTGTTTTTTGCCCCTTTATTGCTTCCTTTTCATGGATAGGCGGGTCCTCCGAGGTCCTATTTATTTTTGGATGGGTGATTTATTTTATCACCTTGGCATGCTAGCTTCATTATTCTGATGTCCTCTTTCTAAAGATGATCTTCTTCTTGTGCAGTTAGTACTGATCTTACGATCTATCATCACCTTTATTGAGCGATGATCAAATTAGCATGGATAGCTTCAAGACCCGGTTGACAGTCTATCTCCAAATTCTGAGTCCAGCTGATAGGAGTCAACTCTAGGCTGGGTGTCTTTTTAACATACGACATTACTACAATGTCATTCTGGATGACTCGTTTCTGCAAGGTGCAATAAGTTTGAGGGATCCTCTTGACCACGTATTCCGTTTCAACAATCAAGAGTTGTGCCTGCATTATGAAGGGTTCTGCGCCATAATGGACATTTCTTACAACCAGGATGTCGTGGTGCCTAATTATGATGTCGCCATGGAGCAGCATGATGTGGATTTCCTAAGACTTTCTGATCGTCGGAGGAATAGAATCGTGTCTACCAACCCTGTGCAACCCGAATTGATTTTAGGGGTGGCTTTAGAAATATGCTCTTCCATTCCTACCGGTCACCGAAGCTGGGTACCACTCATGGCTGTACTACTGGTGGGAGGTTTTCTATGTAAGTCTGGTAACCGAGTTTGCAGTTCTCGATTAGTGTCTGTGATCTGTAAAACCTTAGGGATCATCACCCATAGTCATGGTTCTACCTGAGACCTTCACTTACATGGACTCCATTCATGAAGACAAGGATATGATGGTGGGAGGGAGTAGGCTCCTCCTTCAGGTAGATTTCATTGTTATCATCATAGACTTTTATTGGTAATGTTTGGTTGACAGGTTTGTATCATGGCAGATATGGCTGATGAAGCGCGTGGAGGTCATCAGAGTACCAGCTGGATTGGCAGATTCCTATGCTCCTAAGGACTTTTGGGGTCGAGGAATGTAACCTGGGTATCATAGGAATCAACCCTCACATAAATGGGTATTCTTCCTACAGAGGCTAACTGAGAAGGACATTAGATGGGCTTGCCCCCGGTGGATAATTGATGTGGTGGCTGCCCGAACTATTCCCCAAGGCATCCAGTTGTTGGGCCTAGAGAAGATTTCGTACTACTTTCTAAAGCGCGTGAGGTGAGAGTATGGCCATCCTTAGTATGTGCCTAAATATATTCATGCCTCGCCTGCGAGGTCGTGGGGACCTTTGTGGCTAACCTATATCCACACTAAGTGGAAGAATCACACATTGGTCGTCATGAACTATGAGCTATCATTCAATAAGTCGCTTGATGAGATTTATTTTGGATGGTTTCTGCCATCAAGGTAACGCCTACTGGAGCAGAAGGGCTGGCAATTTCTCGCCATTATAGTCATCATGTGGCAGGTCCTAGCCACTAAGTTATGTCTTTGAGTTTTTATAATAAAGCCTCGACTTTGTTTCGGGCATGAGTCCTACTCATGTCTTGCAACTTCTACTTTTAATGTTCATGACTTTATGAAGATGATGGCTTTTCAATATGATTTTCCTTTGTTTTAAACTGGACTTTTAAACATAATATGCTTTAACCTTGTCCCAATTGACAAGATTTATGAATTCGTTTCAGTCCATATCCATGATCTTTACGGCTCCTTTACTAAGAAATCGTTTTATCACTTATAGACCCTCCCAATTTGGGCGAAATTCACCTCTGGGGTAGGTATGAGTAGCTCTGACATGTTTCAGTATGAGGTCGCCTACCTTAAGAGGTGTGTCGATCTTCCTTACCCAATTATTGTAGGCTCAGGCCAGTCATTGTTGGTACATCCTCAGACTATCGAGGGCTTCTAAGCACCTTTCATTAATGGTGTTGAGCGTTTCATAACGCGATCTTGCCCACTCGTCTTCATGCAATTTTGGCTCGAGCGCCACATGGAGTGACTTGACTTTGATTTCTATTAGAAGAACTGCTTCCATCCCATATACCAAAGAGAATGGCGTCTGTCCTATTGGGGTTTTGATGATAGTTAGATATCCCTAGGGGGTGTAAGGGAGATTATCGGCCCAATCTTGATGGGTAACTACCATTTTGGATAGAATCTTCTTCACAGCTTTATTGGCTGCTTCCACCACTCCATTGGCTTGAGGACAGTATGGCGATGATCGATGATGTTTGATATTATGTCTTTCTAGAAGGTCTGCAGTTTCTCCCTAGAATTGTACTCCATTATCAGATACCACATGATGAGGTATGTCATACTGGGCAAAGATGTGCTTCTGAATAAATTTTGCCATTTTCTTAGCAGTGATCCCAGTGTAGGATTCAGCTTCAACCCATTTCTAGAAGTAGTCCATAGCTACTACGATGAACTTGTGGCCATTGGTTGATGATGGTCTGATTTCTCCTACGATGTCGATGCCCCAGGTCGAGAAAGGCCAGGGCGTGGCTAGGCATTGCAGCTCGATTATCGGCAAGTAATTGATGTTATCATGGATTTCGCATTCGTGGCATTTCTTGACTAGGCGCGTGCAGTCAGCTATCATGTCAGTTAGAAGTAACCCATTCGTTGTATCTTCTTAGCTAGCATTACTCCATTCATATGAGGACCACACATTCCTGCATGTATTTCTTGCATGACCTTGTCAGCTTCTGCTTGTCCCAGACATTTAAGGAGGATTCTGTCGGAAGATATCCTAAACAATTACCCCTTGATGAGCCTAAAGTGAACTGCCAACTTCTGCAGGTTAGTCTTATTGGTGTCCATAGCTTCTGCAGGGTAGTCTTAAAGGCATGTTCGGTGGAGATTTATGTGACTGAAGTGAGATAGTATGGAGCGCATGCAACTTCCACTATTATTGGTTTCATGCGTTGTTGTTCAGGATTTTCCCACATGGAAGCCAAGGTGGCTAGTGAGTCCGCCATCTGATTTTCCTCCCTTAACACATGTTGGAATTTTGCATTTTCTGAAATGGGACGCTTTTGTCCACACTGATTCAAGGTACGATCGGAGAGATTCTTCCTTTATTTCCCAATCACCTATCACCTGCTTGATGATAAGAGCGGAGTCTCCCACAACCTCTACTTCTTCTGCCCCTAGTGTGAGTAGCGAGCTCAGGCCAAATAGACACGCCTCGTATCTGGCGCCATTGTTAGTTAGTGAGAACTCTAATCTTTTGGAAAGCGGGATCACTCCTCCTTCACGGGATATAATTATGACTCCTAAACTAGCTCCCTTGTGGTTCACCGCCCCGTCAAAGAACATGGTCCACCTCTAGGGTTTGTTTGCTATTGCGGCTAACTGTTCATCCGGGAACTCAAGGTTCTCAACGTAATCGAATTCCAAGGGTTGGTTGGCCAGAAATTCTGCGGTGTCCCGTCCTTTGATTACTTTTCTGATGACATATTCAACGTCAAATTCTAATAGGAGTAGTAACCATCGGGATAATTTCCCAGCCAAGGAGGGTGCTTGACAAAGGTATTTCATGGGATTTACCTTTGCAATAGCCTGGATTTTGTAGGACTGGAAGTAATGTCTGAGTTTCTTGGTTAACCATACCATGGCGGCACAGGTTTTTCTCGACTATGGTGTACCTGGTTTCGTACTCTAAGAGTTTCTTGCTGAGATAATAAATGGCATGTTCCTTTTTAACCTCGTGTTCTTGTACTAGCATTACCCTTTCGGAGGATTCTTCTATGGCTAGGTACAGGGTAAGAGGTTTACCTAGCGTTGGCTGTTTTAGTACCGATGGGTTAGACAAGTATGCCTTGATCTTATCGAAAGCTTCTTAGCATTCCGGATTCTAAACAACCAGTTGCTGCTTCTTAAGGAGTTTGAATATGGGTTCATGAATAGTGGTCAATCTTGCAATAAACCTACTGACGTACTGTAGGGACCCAAGGAAACTCCGGACTTCTTTCTCAGTCTTAGGCGGAGGCATATCGAGGATTGCCTTCACCTTATCGGGCTATGCCTCATTGGCTGATAATGTGACCTAGCAACTTCCCGGAGGTCACTCCAAAGACACATTTCTTTGGGTTGAGTCATAGATTGTACTTCTCCACTTGGGTGAGGAAGTGATTGAGCACACTCTTCAGGGGTTGGTGATTTCACCAGCATATCATCCACATACACTTCAACCTCCTTGTGGATCAGGTCGTAAAGTAAGGTGGTGACTGCCCTTTGATAGGTCGTCCTTGCATTCTTAAGTCCAAATGGCATGACTTTATAGCAGTAAACCCCTTATTTCGTGATGAAGGCTATCTTAAGTTTGTCGATAACATTCATCAATATCTGGTTATATCCCGAGAAGCCATTCATGAAGGAGTACATGGCTGCTTATGTTGCACTGTCGATCAGTACATCTATGTGATGTAGGGGGAAGTCATCTTTCGGTGAAGCTTTATTGAGATCATGGAAGTCGACACAAACTCAGACTCTCTTGTCCTTCTACGTGACTGGAACTATAATGGCCAACCATTCCGGGTATTCCACGACTTCTAGGAACTTAGCTTTGATCTTCTTGGTTAGGTCTTCTTTGACCTATTCTGCCCACTCAGGTCTTAACCTGAGTAGCTTTTGCTTAACCGATCAAATTTTCGGGTTAGTAGGAATTTTATGTTTCGCAATGGCCCTGTCGACTCGAGGCATGTCATCATAGGACCAAGCGAATGCCTTTATATACGATCTGAGCACTTTAACTAATTCTATTTCAAGTTCGGGACCAAGGTCATTGGAAATTGATATTATCTTAGGGTTATCCTCGGTTCCCAAATTTATTTCTCCTATAAGGGTGTCATAAATGCTAAAAATGCTTGGTGCATGGTGAGGTGAATGCGTGGAATTAAAAGCATCACACAAATAAGTGATGTCATTCATTTTATTATCATTATCATTTTGACAATACAAGTTGTTAAGCTCAAAGACATCAGAAATCAAAGCATCGTTATCGACTTTCGGGGCGACAGCTTCCTCACTTGGAATTTCCGTGCTGCAGCTGGTGATCGCGTCTTCGATTTTAGACTTTCCTTTGATCATGAACTGAGCCAGTCTAGAAATTATTTCATCCATTCCTCCCTCTGTGGGTTCTCCCTTTTGAGATTCAGCCTTCTTATCTTCAAGGTGGTCCACCATTAGCTTAGCTAGTCTTACTGTTAGTTCTTTGGCACTTGTGTGCTTTGTTGTCTTTTGCCTCTTGGGAACTTCTTCCTCAGACGAGGTCTTCCTCTTCTCATTTTGATTCTCACGATTAATCGAACAAGTAGGGCTCTTGAAGCCTGCAACGTCTGAGAATATCTCAAATCTGGGCACTTCTCCTTTCTTGGTCTTGATTGGCTCAGGCTTGGTAAAGGATTTCCCCGGGATGAATGAAGATTTCTGACATCTGGCTCCTTTTGGACCAAATCCTTCATCGGGTCCTGCCCTTGTAACCAAGCTCGGAGGGGCTATGGGAGCCTGTTGTGAATTTGAATTCTGGGGGGCCTTGTTCTTGTTCCCCGAGTACAATTCCTGTGGTTAGGTGCTGGTCCATGTAATTCTTTACCCATTCGGACCATTGAGTTGGCTTTTTATCTTTCCATACAGTGGCCGTCAGGAATCCGCCCACATACTCTACGATTATAGGTATGGCGGCTATAATAGACTCCTCGTCGGCCTCGAGGGTCACTATCATTCCTTTGCAGGGGATTTTCACCTTTTGATGCAAGGTGGAAGGGACACCCCCTAGCGCATGAAACCATGGTTGATCGAGTAGTAAGGAGAATGTGACCGAGATGTCGATGACGGTGAAAGTCGTGAGGGACTCGACTTCCCCCTTTTTTACTATCATCTCCAAAGTCCCCAAGACGGACCTCTTCAAATTGTCATATGCCTTGATAACTGTTCTGGACTTTATGGGCATCCCTACATTTAACCCCAGGATTGGTAGAATCTTTCGAGGGCAGACATTGAGTGCTGAGCCATCGTCCACCATGATGCATGGCATTACTCGGTCTAGTATCTTGATTTTCAAATACAAGGCCCAATTATGGCGTAGCCCATCATTTGGTAGGTCTGCCTCTGAGAATACAATGTCGGGAGATTTGGTGGGGAATCCACGTACGATCAAGGCACACACTTCTGCCGGTGAGGCTAGTGATGGTGCCTCCATTTCCATCAACTTCTGCATGATAGCCCTCCTATATGTCTGGGATCCTCGTAAGAGATCCCAAATACTCAACTTAATAGGGGTGTTTGGTAATTATTCGATTACCGGAACGCCGATTCCCTTTACCGGGTTATCCGTCGATAGAACCTATGCAAGGTTCAGATTAACTTGGACCTGAGGTTGATAAATTCTCTGACTTCTGGTAACATGATTGATGCGCTCCTGTCATTCTTGGGGAGTGCTCTCGGGCTCAAATACTACGAATTCAACAAAATCCTCTTCGAGGGGAATATCTTTTAGCCATATGGGCCTATCAATGCATGGGGTCAGGCCTTTACGCCATTAGGCCTGCAGTGTACATCTATTAGTAATTCAATGGCGGGTTTGCTCGGAGGATCTTGTCTATTACGTGCGTTTGTAGTTCAACCCCTCTAATCTTGTTAATAACATAGGAGCAAGCAAGGACCAATCTGTCCAGTATCTCAGCTATTTCCGGATGGGGTACCATTATGAAGAATGGATAAGCCCAAGCTGCTGGCCCATCCCTTAGGTATGGTTCCATCCTGGGAGGGTCACCCCTCGGTCCCTTATCTGGTTCTTCCATGGTAAAATAGTGTAGGAAAGCTTGGCTCAGGATGCCCCGGAAGTAGTAATAGTGGTGTGTGGCCGGATTATTCCAAGTCCAGTTGTACCATTATAATGCCCTCCCTTCAAAAGTGGTGCCAAAGATTTTAGGCCATCGATGATAATGCTCATCCCTTGAATTCTTTAATTTAATGAATATTGTGAGGTAGATCCGAGGGTGCCCGCTCCCATCATATCCGAGTTCTGGTGGCAACTCGGGGAAGAGCATGGTCCAATGGGTATCTTCCCAAGCAATTGCAAATTTATGGGCTGCGTTGAGCCTTCTGTAGAATCTTTGGTCATCTTGGATACTTGCAAATGCCATTGGATTGATTGTGGCATCAGACTAATGTCTTCTCTATCGCGGGGGTCTCCTGTTCTCTTGTTGGATTCTTTAGAGAACTAGTCTTTTGATAAGGCATCCAGCCCCGATCATGTTGATTTCTATAGGTGACCCATCTATGCTTCCCATAACTCTTCTCTTATTAATCAAGAGTGCGGGGACTCAGGTGACGGTTGGGGATCTGCAATCCCTTCTGGTTGGGGGTCTCAAAAGTACACCGGTTCAGGTGCCTATAACTGCAGATCGGCAGGGATCATCCTAACATGTTCACCATATTCACCTAGGCATGGCATGTCTCGTGACTACCAGGTTGGCCCATAATTTGAATGTCTGGGATGAGCAAATTGAGGTGGATTAGGGGGTGCCTCTTCGCTCGAAGGACCTCTTGTGTGCGGATTGCTGCTGCTTTCTCCTATCTCAAAGTGAGGGTTTAGGTGGAGCGCATGTTCCCCGAATCTATACAGGCTTGACATCCCCTCATATCATGTGAGGGTAGTGATGGTAGTGCGGCGAATCATATGTATGGTCCCATCTTCAGGCACGCTAACATATCTTTCATAAACAGGCCCGTAGAATATGTACTCCGGGGAAGGCGGAAGGACCTAAGAGTAGGACCCATAGTCATTTCTGAAGAATGGCATGTGAGGAGCGAATGCTTGGATGAATTTTTGGCACATTAATTGCCAATCCCACCGTCAGTAGGGTAAGATCCGGGAATACCAAGCCAAGGCCTGACCAGTCAGAAATCTAGGGAATAGGGTTGGTGCCCCTAGGACACGGATGTTATATAGCTCTAGGGTTAGGAGAAACCATCTCAGGAATGTGATCGGATCAGAGTTTCCTGAAAACCTATTGTCATTTCCTTCTCAATCGGCTATATGAGGGAGACCTCATGACTTAAGTTCTTCTTCATAAGCTGATACTCTTTCAATCATATGTATTTCATCGATATGGGGTTGTCGTCGAAGCAAGGGTCTTCGTCTTGGTTATCCAGCCCCTACTCTTCTTCCTCATTAAGTGAAATGGCATTGATGAATAATGTTTCACAAAAGTTTGATTCCGCTTCATCTTCCTTAGCATAAGACACAGATGTACTTTTAGTGGCTGATTCCCGGCTTAACACCAGGTCTAAGGAATCACGTCTTGTAAAAGTACATGCCAAGCTAGCGCTTACGGCTGAAAGATTCCAGTATCGTTCAATCGATACTCCATTGTACTAGTTGTAAACTTTATCATCAAGGAATATGGCTAGTAGGGTCGGGGCCTTGGTACCGTCGAGCTGCCGAAATGAGTTGAGGAGGCTAGCCAAATCAGGTCCTCCTTTGATCCAATCATCCTCAATACTTATGAGTCCCACGACTCTTAATTCTGCAGGTCATACTATAGCATCACTTGATTGCCACCACTCGGGTATGGTAGCCTTTTCATGTTCTAAAAGATATATTTCCTGATTGCCCTCATCAGGGATTCTTGGA
Organism: Euphorbia pulcherrima; assembly: GCA_947683365.1. Taxonomy (NCBI): domain Eukaryota; kingdom Viridiplantae; phylum Streptophyta; class Magnoliopsida; order Malpighiales; family Euphorbiaceae; genus Euphorbia; species Euphorbia pulcherrima. The sequence goes on along the minus strand of CANTUS010000015.1, from coordinate 34,843,499 downwards.
GTATTCTGAGTCTGTGGCTAAGGAAGGTTTCCAAGAACTAGTGTTCTAGCTCTACCCAGTCCCACAATTATCTAGGCGACATGGAAAGGTACCAATCCATTGCATCCCCTGTGCGAAACATGGGAAACACGGTGACCATACCGTAGGGTGGGACATCGTATTTTGCTAGGAGTTCGTAGAATTTCTCCGAGAAAGTGACTGTGTCGGTGTCCCCTTCGTACCGGAGCCTTTCTATTGCCAAAGCCATGAGTTTTCCTAACTCAGACAACTCTTTCATACAAGTATCAATCCTGTCAATTTCTGTGAGTTGCCACTCAATATCATTTGTCCCGAAGCTAGGATTGAATTGGGCGTTATTTCTCCCACCGTTATTGTCTTCGTGGAGAAGGATAGCATTGATAGGGGATTCAAAGCTTGGAAGTGGGTTATTTTGGGTACTCGACTTCTGCTTCGGCTCTTCTAAATTCCCTTCTTGGATCATCTTTTATAGATCCCACAGTAGTCGAACACATTCGTTAGTTCTGTGCCCTTTTACCACGTGATACGCACAAAAGTTATTTTTATCAGCTGGGGATGGTGGCACAAAGGGCTTCAAGCTTTGCATGCCCCCAGACTTTCTTAGCTTGGTGAATATCTGAGATAGCGACTCAGTCCATGGTGCTAGAAGGCCCCGTAATGCCCTTCAACTTAGGGAGTATCTCTTCAAAATTAGAGAATTTCTTCTCAATCTCTATGACTTTATCACTTGGATTGGACCCCGAAAGTTTGGCGGCCCTCATGTTACTAATGACGGTTTAAAATTTCTTGATGAAATCTTCAGAAAGGATCATATCCTATACGGCTTCAAGTGTTGCCTTGTGGTTATCGACCATTTCATCACTTTATTCTACGAGAGTGGGATCATCAAAATTCGCCTCCTCAGGGGCTCTTCTCTGAGGCTGTTTCTTTTGGGTGCCAGCCTAGGCAATTTTTGGTGAGCTGAAATGAAAACAGATGAGTATATGATCGTGCACATGATGCACAAACCTATGGTCGTTTCTAGCATGGTTTTTGTGCCGTATGCGTATCTATGCGATGTATGTGTGTGTCCTTTGTTGTGAGGCGGTGTTGTTTTTATATCACTTAATACTAGGGATATGCGCGATGGTGGGTGCGCTCTAGGAGAGGCCTTTCTAAGGTCATATCGCTTAATACCGAAGGTATGTGCGATGGCACACTCTAGGGGCGGCTTTTATTTCTATGGTTGTATTGCTTAATACCAACACTATGCGCGATGGTGCACTCTAAGAATGACATTTTCTATGGCCATATCGCTTAATACCAAGAGTATGTGCAATGGTGGGTGTGCTCTAGTAGCGGCTTTTCTAAGGTCATATTGCTTAATACAAAGGGTATGTGCGATGGCGCGCTCTAGGATCGGCTTTATTTTGTATGGTTGTATCGCTTAATACTAGGGTTATGCGTGATGGTGTGCTCTAGGAGCGGCTTTTCTAAGGTCATATCGCTTAATACCAAGGGTACATGCGATGGTGCGCTCTAGGAGAGGCTTTTTCTATGGTCGTATAGCTTAATACCAAGGGTATGTGCGATGGTGGGTGCGCTCTAGGAGCAGATTTTCTAAGGTCATATCGCTTAATACCGAGGGTATGTGCGATGGCGCACTCTAGGAGCTGCTTTTTTTGTATGGTTGTATCACTTAATACTAGGGGTATACGCGATAGTGCTCTCTAGGAGCGGCTTTTCTAAGGTCGTATCACTTAATACCAAGGGTACGCATGATGGTGCACTCTAGGAGTGGCTTTTTCTATGGTCATATCGCTTAATACCAAGGGTAGGTGCGATGGTGGGTGCGCTCTAGGAGTGGCTTTTCTAAGGTCATATTGCTTAATACCAAGGGTGTGTGCGATGGCGCGCTCTAGGAGCGGCTTTTTTTTCTATGGTTGTATCGCTTAATACCAAGGGTATGTACGATGGTCCAATTGTGTGATATGGCTATTTTTATGTCATGGCGGCACGTAAATCGTGGTTAGCGGTTTATGTGTCACATAATGTTTGAGTAGGTCAGCGTGTACTTTTTAAACTCTCCCTTCCAACCTTATTACTCCATAGTGGTGAGTATCTTTCCTAGGTGGGGGGACTTTTTTCCTCTATTACCAACCTGGGGTAGGCGAGGACGTACTCTCTTTTGTGATTTTAAGAAAATTTAGGGGTATCCCTAGGGGAAGTTTCTAGAGTTATATTTGCTATATGATGGGCTAAGTCTGATGGGGTCATAGTTAATGGTAACCGTGCATTATGTACTTAAGCCCAAGAACCCTAATCAAGTTAAAGAGCCCATTTTCCATGTTTAATATACTCAAACCCAGTGACCTTAATCAAGTCGACTAGATTATATTGTACTACGCACGGCTGGTGTGTCCCAATTTCGTGCCCCTATACGAACTAAAGATAATTTCTAGAGATGCATCATTGAGAACGTCGGGGTTCTGGGTGTAGTTACGGGCAGATGCTATGTAGTAAACCCTAGTAAATCCAAATTCAAATGGCTTTCATTATTTCATCTTCGATTGGTTTTGGGAAAAACCAATTATAAAAAGAGTTTATTTCCCCAGCAGAGTCGCCACTGTGAGCGGGCAAAACTTTTTCATGATGGACCCTCTCGGGTCATCGATTGGAAATGTGGGGAGTCGCCGCTAGAGCGCGGGGCTCATTGTAAGTGTGAACATACTTAGCATTTCCAACTGGACAAAGGGGTTGAGGACTCCTTTGGGATTAGCCTTTTTATTACGGGGATCAGGATCCCTGTTTTATACAATATAAGAGTTGCCACCCGGATCAACTCTTCCGGGAAATTGGTGGTATAGCTGATCGGAGCAAGATTCCTATACCGATGAAAGAGAGATTCTTGTTTCGGATGAAATAGTTACTTGCCATTTGAATTTGGATGAAGCATAAAGAAAAACCTTTTGTTATTTAAATAAACAAAAGAGATGAGTTAGGGAGATACGACCTTCGCAGGCCTAGCCCTAGGAGCATGGGCCTGGCATGATTGGATTACCTCGTGGGATGGTTAAGAATGCATGATTGAAAATGATACTTTAAACCTCAGTTACCTTTTGTTTGTTGTAGGTTAACTGGAAGGCCCGGTACTCACTAGGACTGCATTTGTTTTGGATTTCTTCAAGATTTCTGTGGAGATAACCTCGAGGAATTTGGTGGTGGATTTATTTGAGTGTTTGGGAATGAATGGATAGCTTTTTTAGCTAAAAAGCTATTTTAAGGAAGGGTTTCTATGCCTAGGTATAATTTTGAGGTATTTTTGGTATAGGCTCGATACTATAGGGATTTTAAAGAGAGGACTGCTCGAACTTTGCTTATGCTTGCTATTTCTATTGAGTCTCCCTGGAATTTGCTGTTAGACCACTCTAGAAGCCTCACCCAAAAATATAAACTAGCGGTGCCCGAATAAATTCAGGCTCCACAAAATTAACTTGCTCAAGTACCCGAGAGATTAATTATCTCGCTTAGGATTTATGCTTTGAGCTTGGTACAATTTGAAAGGAAATGAAATAGCCTATATATAGGCAAGGGGGAGCAAAAATGCTCCCCCTTTCATCGATGTGGGATTAATTATTATTATTATTATATATATATATATATATATATATATATATATATATATATATATATATATATATATATATATATATATATATATATGTTAATTCAAATCCCACACGCCACTTTTCATGGGCTGCCTTTGTGCAGCCATGAATAAGGGTTATGCATTTTTCGGCAACCGAACTTTATACAAAATATTTTATATTTTTCGGTTTTAACTTACCAATGCAAAATTCCTTATAAATCCTTTCAAATAAATTTTTATTTTTGACTCTAATAAATTAGTTATCAGTCAAAATAAATAATTTGGTCCAACCAAAATTGATCTAATCAATTATAATTTATTTATGACTCTAATTAATTAGTTATCGGTCAAAATAAATTCCTTGGTCTATCCAAAATTGATCTAATCAATTTTAACCAATTAAACAATAATCCAATTATTATTCATGTTATATATTTTGTAATAGAATAAATCTATTAGTTCTTTACTTAGTCCGATGAAGGTCCAATGTGTGTGACCTTATAGGATCCCGAAGTATTGAGCTGTTAAGGCTTAACCAACCCGTGTTCTAATGAAACCATTGGCTCGATGTTCTAGACCGTGAATAGAACTTGATTTCCTTAAACGACTGTAGTACGCCTCTAGCAAGGGTCTACCATCCCCCATTACTCGGAACGTCATTTATGCTTATGACTTAATCCCGGTTAATGCAATAATTATCCAGTGCGATAAATTCATTCCATTCTTTAATATTAGTACCATCTAGTTTATTGGGTTCGGTTAAAGTGTTAACCCACTAATAGCAAGGTTGCTCCAAGCTATCCCAGTTATTTACTTGTTACCGAAGTATATTGCCTTTTACCATAGTGTGTTTGACTAGAAACCATTTCTATCAAACACATACTCTGATGAGAGGTTTATGGCAATCATCACTTCAACAAGTGGCCAGGTACAACTCCTTAATATATCCGGAGCGATGGATTCTTTCCGACTACTCAGCCTACCAACGTGTTGTCATCACTATACCCGTAATCACCCGTAGCACCCTAAATTAATGAGTGCATAGCAATGACCCAAAGTATAGCAATAGTACCACATAAGGCAACTAGCATCTCAAGTATGAGGACATTCGCAAAGCTTATTGCATGAAGATAAACACTAACACATTGATATTTATACCAAGTGTTTATCTTGCTGCGGTCTCCAATATATCTCCCAGATATATCCATGTGTCAAGCTTAAGGCACCACCTTCAGTCTTTAGGAGATTAACTGCTTGGACCCTTTCCAAGAAAGTTGACCACATGCTAGTCTTTCTATTTCATCAATATCCTTTCTTGATGACACTGTGACTAGGGACAGTTTAGACATAATCATAATTGCACATGAAGTAGGTTCCACTAAATATAGTCCAACTATAATTTCTCTGACTTCATGCTATGATATGTCAAGGACTTTTGTATACATACATCAATGAATATATTTTAACCAGCTATAATATATATGTATAGAAACACATTGATATAAACAAAAGAACAAATGCCTTTATTGATTAAATAAATTATTCGTACTATTACATAATTAAGATATATCGCCCTAATTGCCTTAAGGGCATACATCATATCCAACAGCCTTCTACCACATTACATTCTCGTTAAGGTCGGAATGCTGGAAAATACTCGTATATCCATGCTTGCAATAGGGTCAGGCAACCAGCGACACCGTGGCAATCCCCTCTACTAGCAATACCTAGCTAGTGGTAGAGATAAGCTAAAGTAGACGCGCCCTAAGAATATGTTTTAACTCCATCTAATCCCTCATTCAATTCACGCAGCAAGGATGGGTTGACCCGATTGCCGCTCTTGTCGATAAACAAGGTCAAACCTAGTAGAATCCATAGCCATGTGGTTGCCAGGGCCTCAGTAATCCTGCCATTCTCATATGATTTAAAGATTAAACCAGTTATGACCCCACCACGACCCTAGTGTTTATCCACAAGTTCCTTCCGATTAAATTGCATTAGCTCCATACAAGAATTTTGCATTTCGTTCATACTAGGATCATCGCAGATCATCCATCCTTCGACTAGAATACGGAGAATATGCCACATGTCATGCATCATGATTGTCATCTCACCGAACAGCATGTGAAATCTGTTTATATTCGGCTCCCAAAGCTTTACAAATGCACTAACCAATGCGGCATCCATGTGACTAAACATTGTATAACTAAGATGTGACAACCCAGTCTGGTCAATAAGTGTTCATGCGTCTGATAGATTCTCTGACATTCTTTGGTACCATGCTCTCAGCCTCTTAGAAATAGCTCGTCTGTTCTAACACCTTAGAACCCCTCTCTTCTCCCCATCCCACATTCTAGAGGCTACATGCCCTATATAGCTTGGAATCAGGCTACCATCCATGGACCACCGGGCAACGACCCTTTAGCCATCCAATTATCAATTACAACTGTCCTGGCTCGTTTTCTATTCCCTTCAATAACATTCAACTGCAGAATGTTAATAACACAAATTTACGAAGAGACCAAACATTAAGATATATGTTGCTTGTTGTACCTGACGTGGATACAAGACTAACAAAACGACCACATGCACCCTTCTTAACCCGACATAGGATTACGGAGTTAGATTCATCTGAATCAGAGTCAGATTGCTCTAAGCAAGCCTCACCACTATCAGGTGTCTGTTGAAGCCCAGAATATATTGAGTACTGATCCTTCTCCTTGCCCACAGCCGTCTTACATTGTCCCGGGGTCATTCCCATGTTCAATTGTCTAGCAGTAGCAAGAGGGTTTGACTTCCCATGTCCTCCACCTTTCTGCATTTATTACATAAACCCAAATCCATATTCCGAAACTAAGAGCATCTTAAGTAGTTTGTCTATTCCCATAATAGTCTTGACAAATACGCAAAAATAGAAAATCATGTAAAAAATAGCTCTACACTAGCTCGTCTATTTTCTCTTTCCTACATGATGTGGCACCATAAATGTTGAACATTGTCTATGTGATCTTCTACATGTAGAAAATCAAATAGAAAGCCAATTCATCAAATTTATTAATATTTTAATGGTTAATTTAAAGTTCAAATGTTGGTTAGTTGTTAAAGATATAATTTAGTAATAACCAATTGATTCTTTTTCTAATGCAATCTACTATGAAATAGACAATCTACCGTAGCTAGTTCATTGAAATATATTGCTTATTTTCAAAATCATTTACATGCCATCAATGTGGGTATCCATTCCACATGCCACATAATCCTCGAATCCACACTATCTACTAAAGTCTAAAGATGCTCTAAATATATGCAATAGAGTACCAAACTTCTTTTATAACATCAACTCAACTTGATTATATTATGCTAATGAGGTTGCATTCTATATTAAGAAGCAAAACATACAAACTAAGTTAAGTTGATCTAAGTCGCATTTACAAGCCGAGTATAAAACATGACTATCCGTTAGAAGTACTATATAAACCATCACCAGTGGATGGTCGCATAATTATAGAACGATTAACCACCGGGGAGGAATCAATTGCGTATGGCACCCTGGATTTTACAGAATGTCGGCAAATCTCATTTTATTCATCTCTATGTACCACCAATAAACACATTTTTCTTCGAATTGATAATCGATAACATACTTGGACTCCATTTGCTGCCTTTGGCGTCTCCCTTAGTTGCTCCCCTATGTTATTTTGTGAATTAATCGTAACACCTCACAATATTAGGTTAGGAGGATGGAGGGATGAATGCTGCAGTTTCGAATATAAGGTTCTGTTGCAACTCACAAGATTGGGGTAGAGGGGTGAAAGTTGCAGTTTTGAGGCCAAGTTTTCGTTGTTGCTAGCAAGATTAGGGTAGATGGAGGAATGTTGTAGTTTCAAAGCTAAAGATTGCGCGATAGGGTGAAGTTTATAGACGGTGAGTTAATAGAAGAAGAACAGGAGAGGACACTAATTGTGGAAGTTGAGAGCTTGATAGTATTGCTGGTAGGAGTGGAAATTATGATAGGGGCAAAAATGTCCATAGAGGAGTATATGCGGGCGGAAAGAAGAAAATTGGGGGCCGGAATAAAGTATAACTCTATTTTAATTATGTCATAGTAAAGAGTAATCTTGTCCATTATTAACAGAAATTTTGCAGGCTAGTTAATAAAAATGCAATAAAGCTCACTGATAAATTGTGAAAAAAATTTAGGCCATGTTCTTTTCAACTTATAAGTAGCTGAACTGAAATGAACTGAACTTATTTCAGTGTAAATTTATATGTATGCAGTACTGAACTGAATTGGAATGAACTGGACTGGACTGAATATAAGTTGAAAAGAACAGAGCCTTAGAAGTGCAAATATTTTTTCTAATTAAAAGATGATGATAAACTTTAAAAAATTAGTATAAAATTATAAATTTTCAAAACTCACTTAAATCTTAATGTATGATTCTTAAATAATATAATTAAATTATGAAAATTTTGAAACGAATGAAATATTATTTATAACATCATTATTCTTTACGAAAATAACATTTTTGTTATCGTTTCTACTATTTTTTTATAACTGAAACCCTTTTATAAAAAAATTTCACGGAACCTATTTGAAAAATAGATACCATATGTTTTGTACTTTAACCCATGGTTTTCAGACCTGAACCGGCCACTGAACCGGTGAAGACAGTGATTTATCGATTTAAGGTTCAACCGGATTAAATCGGTGGTCGAACCTAATTTTCTAAAAATATATAAAAATACTAAATATTTTATATAATTTGATATTAAACATGTAATATAAGTTATACTCCTATAAAATTAATAATATAAAATAAATATTACATAATTCAAAGTTATATTTCAAATAAAAATAAAATACAAGATAATAACTAATATAATCTAGTGAAAGAATGCAAACTGAATTCGATATTGTACAGATTGGATTAAAAAAGTTAATAAATTTGATTTATGATATATAAAAATTACACATTAAAAGAATTAATATATATACAAAATATGTAAAATAAAAAAATTATATATCCATAGAATATAAATTTTAAGAAAAAAATTTAGAGTAATGTTATTTAAAAAATTTACATGTTATGGAAGAAATTCAAAATTGAAATTGAAATAAATATTTCAAATTTAATAAAATGTGTAGTATATGAAATAAAAAAATATTTATTGTATTTTTTACAATAAAATATTATTAAAACAATTCAAAAAATCACAATATATAATATAAAAGTATACAAGGAGAAGATATTACCACTTGTGTGTGGTAGCTCAGTTGGTAGAACATGTATTGTTACACATATTGGAGGTTTAGTGTTCAATTCTCACCAACTATAATTTTTTTAAAAAAATAATTTAAGTAAACCGAAAACCGGTTACCGATTGAACTGATCAATTTTTGACTGAACCGGCCGGTTCAACCGGTCATTAACTGATTCTTGACAGTAAAACCGAACCGAACTAAGTACTGATCCTGATTGAACCCAATCCGACCAACCAGTCCGATCTAGGTTTCAAAACCATCCTTTAACCTTTTCTTTTTTTTTTTTTTATAAATGAACCATGCTTTAACCTACTAAATATTTCGTACCCCAAAAATTATGATATTTAGTAAAATATCCTATTTTTAGCTTCCTAAAAAAATAAACAGAAAGCATTAAAATCAAATTGAGATAAGATGAAGGTTGCATTAGATTGTGTTGTGTACATTATAGAGAGGCTAAATGCTAGGTTTTGGCGTGAAGTCGCCAATCCCGGTGACTAATTATTTGAATTGGAATTTCAAATTCCGAGCTGGTTCTGGCAATTTCGCCCCAAAGAAGAAGAAGAAGGCTTCCATTGTTGCTGCAGATTATGAAATATTATCAGCTGTAAAAACTGAATACAATGACATTTTGATTGTTGATACCCCCACTTCCCGGATGCTGCTTCTTGATTCTACTCGTTCGTAATTACTATCTTATCTAGCTTTTTTCACCTAATTTATTTTGTTTTCCATTATTTGTTTATTTTGTTTTATGCAGGTAATGTTCATAGCGTTCTTAATAAGGATCACCAATTATGGACTGGCGCTTACTGGGTATACTAACTATCTCTTCTTCTACAATTTTACCTATGTTTTAACCGCATACCGAAAATGAGTTTTGCCTGTTCAAAATGAAAAAGATTAGGAGAATAAATAGTAATCCAAATTACATTTATATCACACAATGTAGTACGAAAGCTGTTTCTCATTTTTGTCTCGAAAACCTGAACTCACGGTGTATTTAGCGTTTTATGGTATGAGTTTCTGTATCAATTGCCGGTTTCCTTTCTTATGTCCGTGCTACCTAGATATCACATAAATGCATTGATATAAAATGAAAGAAATGTATTTTATACTTGTAATATAAATATATATTTATTAAAATAATTTTGAAATTTAAATTATATTTTAAGTAATTACTAATCCAATAGTTGTCAACGCGCTAGGCACAAAAAATTTGCATAAAAATTTGCTTTGAAATTGAAGTTAAATGCAATAACAATACCAAAAAAACAACTAAGAGTGTTAGATGTACATATATATGTAAAATTTACGTATTGCATTAGAAATATCTAATCCATTATAGGAATTGATTTAGGAACATCTAGCCTTAAATTATTATTAAAACTGGCAAAGGCACACAAAGAGTGTGCCCGAGGTACGTTACCTCGCCTGAGGTATGGTAAGGCACAGACCCCGCGCGCTGCGTGAGGCGCACCTTAACAACACTGATGTCTAGTTGCTTCACTGGTTTAATATCCGCTACGATTATGCTAACATTGAAGTTTACATGTTTTCTTGTCTTACATTCAATGTCAGTTACAGTTTTCGTATCCGTTTTCATTTTTGTGCCTCATAGGAGATAAGTTATCTCCCCCATCCTTGACCCATGGAAAAGGGACATGTCCATTGACAAGCCTAATTATACCTATAAAAATTTGAGCATAATTTAGTTGAGACATTCCATTCTATTCCATTAATTGTCTGTTTTTTGCAGGATGAGTTTACTACTTTACCAGCTATAATACCAAAAGGTCCAATTGCCATATTAGGCCTGGTATGGTTTTGCACTATGTATTTCAACAACGGTTCAATTTTTCATACAAATCAAACTACTTGACTTACTCTTCAATTTTGTAGGGCGGTGGTACTGCAGCTCATCTGATGCTTCACTTGTGGCCTTCATTACAGCTTCAAGGTTTTGAGATTGATCCAATTGTAAGCAAATTTCTGTTACACACCTAAAGCATTTTATGACTTCAATTGATATAATTCTGTATGTTGCATGTGTTGAATAATACATCCTAATTAGTACATCCCTAATTAGTGATGAATGAATACATTCCTAACCAGTATATTCCTAATTAGTTTTATTAGGAATGAAATATATATGCATTCAATTGTGTTTATTAGCTTCCTTTCTCATAGGCCTTGTAGTAGTAGTATAAATAGCCATACAATGCAACTCATTACATAATGTAAATATACAATTATTCTTTTCTAAGAAATCTACATGGTATCATGAGCCAGTGCTGCCATTTGAGGTCGTGAAATTCCCTCAGCAGCCTCTTCTTCGATTCATTTTACCCAGTTTGGGGTTTAAATTTTTTTTCAGCCATTCAAGTGTTGTTACTGTTCATCACAGGAATCACTGTTCACCGGAGGTACATTTCGTTTATTGTTTGTATTAATGGGAGATAAAAAAAATGAATTTATATACTTCCGGAACTACTACTTACAGGCAATCAAGTATAGCGCTTAATACTAATCTTAATTCTTGGATTATTGATTCTGGTGCGAATAGACACATGACAGGATCTTTACAAAGCATCCAAACCTAAACCATTTGTCCGAAAGGAAACAATGTTAAAATAGCAGATGGTTCTTTGTCTCCTATTTCCTGAACAGTTTCTGTTGTCTGTACACCTAATATTGAACTATCTTCTGTTCTTCATGTACCAAACTTTCCCGTATATCTTTTATCTGTCAGTTCCATCACAAAAGCCTTAAATTGCAAAATAGAATTTTTCCTTGACCATTGTGTTTTTCAGGGCCTTGAAACTAGGAAGAAGATTGGCAGTGGCAAATTGCATGATGGCTTATATTTAATAGATGACAGTTTCGAGTCGGTAAGTCGGGCATTCTTTGGAGAGAATAAGATTGTTAAGCACGAAATTTTGCAATGGCATCGACGGTTAGGACACCCATCTTTTTTTGCTATGAGAAAGTTATATCCAGATTTGTTCTCTAAAACAAATTTTGAATCATTGTCCTGTGATGCTTGTGAATATGCTAAGCACACAAGAAACTCTTATCCTTTAAGCAATAGTAGAAGTACTACCCCTTTCTCCAAAATTCACTCTGATGTGTGGGGTTCAACTAAAACAGTTTCCTTATCTAGTAATTGTTGGTTTGTTACTTTAATTGATTGTTGCACTAGGATTACATTTGTATATTTATTAAAGGCAAAAAATGAGGTTTTTTCTTGTTTTCAATCTTTCCACAAAATGATTTGTACTCAATTTGACACCAAAATAAAAATCTTGCGAACCGATAATGGCACAGAATATATGGATAAAGTTTTTGGTGCTTACTTAGAGTCACATGGGATAATTCACCAGACTAGTTGTCCTTATACTAGTGCTCAAAATGGGGTTGCAAAACGAAAAAATAGGCATTTGTTGGAAGTTGCTAGATCCCTTATGTTCACTATGAACTTGCCTAAACCTTACTGGGGGGATGCCATTCTTGTTGCTGCTTACTTGATTAATAGGATGCCACTAAAAACCCTTGACTTTAGGAGTCCTTTAGAAATGTTAAAAGGAAAAAATGCATATGTTGTTCCTCCTAAAGTGTTTGAGTGAGTTTGTTTCATTCAATCCCGAAACAATGGAAAACTTGATCTGCGTGCTCTTAAATGTGTTTTCATTGGGTATTCTCCTACACAGAAAAGACATAAATGTTATCATCCTCCTTCACGGAGATATTTTGTCACTATGGATGTTACATTTCGAGAGACTGAATCATACATCAAAGAATCCCTATCACATATTCAGGGGGAGACTATAGATGAAGATCTGATGATTGATATTGATATTGAGGGGAGACTCCTGGAAGTGAGGAAGTTGGTGAAAGTTGAAACTTATGTTGAGAGGGAGAATCCTGAAACTGAGGAAGTTGGGAGGTTGGATAGACCCAACTTGTTAAGATATTTGAGAAGAAATAGAACAAAAGAAGCCATTATGCAACCTGCTACTGACCATTCTTCTTCTCCTTCATCTTCAGGTGAGTCACCCACCTCTCAAAATGATGTTGATTTACCTGTTGCCCAGAGAAAAAGGGTCAGGTCTTGTACTAATCATCTTGTATATCCTTTGCCTGACTTTGTCTCTCATTATTCATTGTCTCAATCCTATAGTGCCTTTGCTTTGTCCCTCTTGTCTGTGTCTATTCCACAGGATTGGAGGGAAGCCATTGTAGATCCGAAGTGGAAGCATGCTATGCTTGAAGAAATGAACATTATCCAAGAATGGGACTTGGGAACTTGTTGCTCCTCCAACAGACAAAAAACTGGTGGGTTGCAAATGGGTGTTCACTGTCAAACACCACGCGGATGACTCGATTGAAAGATACAAGGCCCGATTGGTTGCAAAAGGTTTTACTCAAACTTATGGAGTAGACTACCAAGAAACATTTGCTCCAGTTGCAAAGATGAACACCGTCAGAGTCATATTATCATGTGCTGCTAATCTTGATTGGGACTTACACCAATTCGATGTCAAAAATGCATCTTTATGGGGACTTGGAAGAAGAAGTTTACATGAACATTCCTCCTAGATTTGGGAACCACCAAAGTGAAGGGAAAGTCTGTAAATTGAAGAAAGCCTTGTATGGTCTAAAGCAGTCTCCAAGAGCATGGTTTGGCAGATTCAACAAAGCTATGATTTCTTTCGGTTACAAACAGAGCCAAGCAGATCATACTCTCTTCATAAAACATCGAGGTAAGATCACATTACTCATAGTGTATGTTGACGATATAGTGATGACAGGAGATGACAACGAGGAGATGGCTCAACTGGAAAAGTTGTTGGCTCGTGAATTCAAGATCAAAGGTCTAGGAAAGCTCCAATATTTCTTGGGAATTGAGGTTGCTAGATCAAGGGATCTATATTTCTTAGAGAAAATATGTCTTAGACCTATTGATGGAGACCGGGATATTGGGTTGCAAACCCATGGATTCGCCTATTGAAAGCAATCACAAGCTTCAGTCTTGGATCAGAAAGTCAGTGGATAAGGAGAGATATCAGAAGCTCGTGGGTAAGCTCATATATCTCGCGCACACCAGGCCAGATATAGCTTATGCAGTTGGCTTGGTAAGTCAATTTATGCATGACCCTCGGGATCCTCACATGCAAGCTGTTTTTCTTATTCTGAGATACTTAAAATCCGCTCCTGGGAAAGGTCTGCTTTTATCCAAACATGGTCATCTGAGAGTCGAAGCCTTTACAGATGCTCATTGGGCAGGCTCTCTTGATGATAGGCATTCGACATCTCGTTATTGTACCTTGGTGGGAGGAAACCTAGTTACTTGGAGAAGCAAGAAACAAAGTGTTATTGCAAGATCAAGTGCGGAAGCATAATACAGAGCCATGGCCCAAGGCATTTGTGAACTTCTCTGGTTACAAATGCTGCTAGAAGATCTGAAATTGCAAGAGAAAGGGAAATTATCTTTGTACTGTGACAACAAGGCTGCTATCAGCATTGCTCATAACCCAGTTCAACATGACCGAACAAAACATATTGAAATTGACCGACACTTCATCAAAGAGAAAGTTGAGGATAACCTCCTGGATCTAATTTACGTGTCTTCCGAAGAGCAATTAGCAGACCTTTTCACAAAAGGCCTCAACAAGCGCGCCTTCCATACACTAGTTTTCAAGTTGGGCATGTGTAACATCTTTGCACCAACTTGAGGGGGAATGTTGAATAATACATCCTAATTAGTACATCCCTAATTAATGATGAATCAATACATTCCTAACCAGTAGATTCCTAATTAGTTTTATTAGGAATGAAATATAATTGCATTCAATTGTGTTTATTAGCTTCCTTTCTCATAGTCCTTGTAGTAGTAGTATAAATAGCCATACAATGTAACTCATTACATAATGTAAATAAACAATTATTCTTTTCTAAGAAATGTACAGCATGCTATTTGTAAGGCTTAATGCATCTCCAGACTCCAGGTACATGAAAACCCCTGAACTTCCAAAGTGTCCTCGTAGCTTTTTCACCTTTCAAAAAGTGCACCACCTTACTCCTTGAATGCCAATGCGGTTTCTGATTGGAGAGAGAATCAGAAAAATGACATCTTTGAAAAAGTCAAACCAACCAAAAGCTGACATATGGCGTTCAAGTAGCAAAGTGGTGCACTTTTTAAAAGTTGAGGGAGAGCTACATGGTAACTTTGAAAATTCAGGGGGCTTAAGGTATTTTGGGACAAGTTCAAATACCTGGAGATGCATTAGGGCTACTATCTATAAGCGGATTGTTGGATACTAAAGCCAATTATTTTGTTCATTTAGTTGATTGATAAAGCGAGACAGCATTTCGGACTATCTGATCTTGAGAAACAAAATACAGCTGGAGGCATACTCAATATTCATATTAAAGATGCCCTTTCTTCTGCACCAAATGATTCTGCAAGATATGCTGGTAACTTCTTTGTTTATGTTTTTCTTTTCAAACTCATTTATTAATAAGCTTAATTAAGATATATTTGGTTGATGTTAAAAGATGTCTGCGTTTTTCGGCTAATTTGGGCTAATGTTACATATTTAGGAATTGTCGTCGACCTGTTTTGTGAAGGAAAGGTCTTGCCTCAGTTAGAAGAGGTACGTCCTTAAACAAAGCTTCTGAGATTTTCTACTCAATTTTTCACTACTTGTCGATGTTTTGGCTGCCGTTTGATCTGAAACGTACTGTGATCCAGTCTGCTAGGCATTTTGTGCCCTTTGTTCTAAAACGTAGTGTAGTGTAATATGGTTTGATTTAATCATACTTTGATCTAGCCAATGTTGTTAAAGGCGCGCCTCATGCAGGGCGCAGGGTCCTGCCCCTTGTCATACCTCAGGCGAGGTGCCGTACCTCAGGCACGCGTCTTTTGGTGTGCGCCTTGGGACGCTTTTTTTCTTAGGGTTTCAACTTACTTTAAAAAGTGTTGTTCATTTATTTTTAAGAGTTTTAATAATAATCAAGGCTAGATAGTTCTAATTCAATTCCTATTATGGCTACATTGATTCAAGGCTAGATTTTTCTAATGCAAAATGTAAATTCTATTTGTATGTGTGTGTACATCTAATTCTCTTGGTTCTTTTTCTTGTACTGTTATTGCATTTAACCAATGGCCAATCCATACTTTATTTGGCATGGGGTCCAAGAAATTAAAATATTCATTAAAATAATATTTAGTAAAAAATTATTTATAAGTTTTCTCTACAAATAAAAAGTCAGAAATTAGTGAAGGAATTATGAGAAAATAGAAAAGTTATAGGTTGGTGAGAAGTAATTGAATTTGATGGGTAAAACCCACCATTTTGAGTTTCATACTCTGTTTATAGAAGTCTTTTAACACAATTTAGTCGGTATGAGGGGATATTTGACCATGTATAATGTAATTTTGTTTATAAAAAAAGAAATGGGTCCATGGACCATATTTTTGAAAAAAATTTGTACTTCGCCTTGACAACTACGGATGTAACCTGCTTGTGCTGTTTGATCATGTTTTTCGTCCATTCCATTCTCTTTCGAATAAATCTGTTCGAGTGCAGGTATCAACATGGTTAAAATTGAGAGAAAAATTGATGGGTGGTGGACGGTTTATGGTGAATTGTGGCGGGATACACGAAATGCCAAGTTACGGTATACCCCGTCCAAAATCAGTTAATGACACCAACTGGGTCAAAAATTCTACCCTTAAGGCATTATCTGAGGCATTTCCTGGACAAGTATGATTATGACCGAACAACTCTTTCTCTACTCTAATATTGAGTTTTTATTCTATAAATAAAAATTTGCGATATTGCATTTCAGGTAAGCTGGAAACGGTTACACGAAACACAAGGCGCAAATTACGTTGCTTTAACTGGGTCATTCCCGGATTTGACGTCATGGTCTAGTAATCTCCCGGACCCTTTAAGTCAAATTGTTATGAATTGGAAGCTTTGTGCCACTGTGCAATGCTAGTGTTGTTTGTATGTATTAATTTTTTTGTTCAATGAGACTTGGATATATCGAAGAACCATATTTCAACTCGTTATCTACTTAAACCAGACTTGTTAGTCGGGGGGGCTGGACTAGGTCTCATTGAGCTTTTGATTAAAAATATAAATCTAAGACCAACCTAGCCCGGCCCACATTTTAGATCTTTGGGCTTGTGCTGAGTTCATAACACAACAGGCTTAGAGGTCATTCCAAATACCCCTTTTTTTTACATTTTTTTTTGGGTAAACTAAGAAGAGAAAATATAAATTTTATAAAAGTATGTCTCATACAATTACATTTTTACTTGAATTATTTAATAAATATTAAGACATTGTAGAAGTTCAATAAACTAAAATATAAAAATACAATACAATTATTTTATATAATATATAAATATTTTGTAAATACAATTATTATTCGTTAGGCCGGGGTTAGTATTTATATAAAAATCAAGCTCAGACCATAAACTTCAGGTTTTAGTTGTCCAGGCTTGATAAAGTAATGTCTATCCAGGCCTAGCCCATTTGAGCATGCTTGGGCTGCCGTTGGCCCATGAAAACACAACATAAAGTCCATTACTTACGATAATGTAAACTTTCAACAGATCGAGCCCCTCCCGTTTAAAAGACCGGAACCAGCTTCCTTTAATATCTCTCTCGCTCTCCATCAAAGCTAAAGACTATACATACTCAAATCTCTGTACAAGCAAGCCTATGGCAACTACTTAAAAGAGTAAAATAAGTATTACATTACATTATAGTTCCTTCCTGCACCCGAAGGGAAATTATACAGAATATCGGGTCCCACTCATTGACACATAACCACTTTTTATATTATAAAATAGTGGGAAAGGCACCCTGTATGAAAAGCTGCACCCGAAATGGGCGAATCAATAGTGGACCCCATTGCAGGCAATCTTGGCAAACTTGGCCTCATTTCCGTTTTGGCAAACATTTACTTTGTGTATTGCAATGCCATTGCTTATTCCATTCTCAGCCTTGTTGCTTTGGATTAGCGAGTCTAGCTGCCCACATGCTGCTGCTACGAGACCTGCAATTTTCAAATCCACATTTTTCGCTACAGCCTCCATATTATTTTTTCGCCTAGGGCCTCATTATTATTAAGACCGGCTACGCAAATTTACAATACCTGAGAACAATGGAGATGGTTTCCCGGGTCTTGATTTAAATTCGGGATGAAATTGAGCACCAATATAGTACGGATGATTTGGCAGCTCAACGATCTATGACATTAACACATTTCATGAAATTAAATTGATCGCTTTGTTGTCTGGAAATCGAAATTGAAAAAAAACATACTTCCATTCGTTGACCAGTTTCATCCTTGCCGGTGAAGAAAAGGCCAGCATCTTCAAGGCGAGATACCATATCAGGATTCACCTCATACCTATGCCTATGTCTTTCATCAATGAAACTTTTATTCCCGTATCTGATGCAACTCAAAAAATGTAGATTACATTATAAATGCCTCGACTATTTTCTTAGAAAATTAAATTAGTTTACTAGTTTCTTAGTAGGATTATTACAGTTTTGCTGATTTGCAGTCCACTACTTGGAAGTAGGTCCTCCTTGACCCGAGACGCATTGTACCGCCCATGTGGGTTTTCGAGCCCTACAAAAATTAATTCATTGAAATTCATCTTTCGAAGAGACCATAGAGCATAAAAAATTTTAAAAAAATATTTGCTTGAAAAGCGAATTAAATGCAATAACAGTACCATAAAATTTGAAAATTAAAAGGCGCACTGAGGCGTGCCTTAGACAACTATGGAAGAGACAATGAAGGAATACCTCAGGCATAAATATGACACAGGGATTTTTGGTTATAGGATCGAATTCCGTGCTGTTAGCATCAGGCAAACCGAGAATAGAGCGCGCAAATTCGATAACAGCAATCTGCATTCCGAGACAAATACCGAGATACGGGACTCTATTTTCTCTAGCATACATGGCTGCTACAATTTTCCCCTGCACACCTCGGTCCCCGAATCCTCCAGGAACAACTATTCCATCCGCACCCTTTAACAGCTTCCATGCAAGTTTATAAGCATCAGGATTCTGAAAATCGAAACAACTCGTATTAACACTGCTCTAAGACCTAAAATTTGAAGAGTCAAAGATTAGATACATATTTGAATTTATAAGCATCAGGATTCTAAAGATCAAAACAACTCATATTAACACATAATTCCTATGTCAAATTCATACTCTACGGTTTGAATTTGATTTAAATACCTTTTTGGGTCATGTTCTATAACTTAAGGAATCAACTTAAGGAATCACAGACCATATCTATACTCCAAATGACGAGATATTTTGTGTTGTCAGATGGAAGCTTAATGTTCTAAACTTAAATAGGTCATTCAATACAACAACAACAACAACAACAACAAAATCAACAACAACAACAACAACAACATTACCACAATGCCTTCAAGGCTCCCTCACAAGTGGGGTAAAGGGGGGGTCGGGTGTACGCAACCTTACCTCTAATTACAAAGAGGTTGTTTCCAATTGACCCTAAAGTGGAGTTGCAACAGCTATCCATGACTTCACAATAAAAAAAGCTCAGATAGTTTAATGAGTCATTTTGCTTTAGTCCATTATAATCTAAAGTCAAAGAATGGTGAATCTTTGGCCCCATCAAAATAATGGACATAAATAGGTCATTCAATAAATATACAAATATTTAATACGTTGGATTCGGGCGAAAAATAAATACGTCAAGACACCAAATAAACAATTTCTGTAGTTTATATACCAAAAAGGAATTTGGGTTATAAAACATGGGTGTTTAAGTCGTTTCAATTTAAAATACCTCTTTCGACATTCCGTCCTCTAGATCACAAGCTGGGACCCAGTCCACAAGAAGTTTTTTTCTGCAACTAACAGCTGCATGTACAAGAGCCTGAAACAGGATATAATAGGCATGAACAGCTTACTTTATTTAATTTTCGAAAAGATAGGAATCATATATATACCTTTATCACTGATAGATAGGAATCTGAAAGCCCAGTGTACTTCCCTACCATGGCAATTCTGACCTGTCGCGGTACTGAGTTAGTTTGTTTGTTTGTTGAAACTCATTTGATAATCAAAATTAAGAAAGATCGACCTACCTGTTCGTGCAACATGTCACAGATGTCAGCCATCGAAGTCCACTCACTAAGCATAGGTTCGGTTCTACTTCTATACATTCATATAAATTTGTTTCATAAGCACATAGTTGTCAAGCGCGCTTGAGGTATCATAGGCGCAACAAATTTGCAAAAAGTAAAGTTATTTTGCAATAAAAGAAAAAGAACTAAGAGAATTATTAGATGTGTGAATTTACATATTAAATTAGGAATATTTAGCCTTGAATTATTAATAGATTTCTTAAAAATAGATGAACACAT
Source organism: Euphorbia pulcherrima (assembly GCA_947683365.1). NCBI lineage: Eukaryota > Viridiplantae > Streptophyta > Magnoliopsida > Malpighiales > Euphorbiaceae > Euphorbia > Euphorbia pulcherrima. The sequence continues at coordinate 34,823,144 of CANTUS010000015.1, read as the reverse complement.
TTTATAGCAAGTTAAATCCTGAAAAAAATGTAAGAGACATAGAACAAAGGACCCTTCCTTTTTATTGGAAAACAAAACTCGATTGTTAAATTTCTAGTAGGGAAATTGTCAAAAATACACATGTCTCACAAGAATATTTACAAAATTCACCATTAAGTCAAACTAATTACATATATACAAAAAAAACATAAACAGTTTACAAATTAACAAAAATAGGAGAAAATATTTACATGAATACGGTCTGGTATTTGTCCGGTAAATATCTAGTATTTGTCTAGTAATTGTCTAGTAGTTATCTAGTAAATATTGTTATGAAATTGTTATATATTATATATATGTTAAGTCTCATTATTTCCATAAAAACTATCAAAATTAAGACATACTAGTCGAATAACTAGATATCTGACAGTGATCTACTAAATAAATACTAGATGTCATATGTTATGTAAATATATTATTAAATTGCCATATATTATATATATGTTAGGTGTCATTAGATCTATAAAAATTTTTCAAAATTAAGACATACTAGATAATAACTAGATATCTAACAATGATCTACTAGATAAATACTCATATGTTATGTACTTTTTAGAAATATATTTGAAGTTATGATTTACTAGATAACTACTAGACGATTACTAGATATTTACTAGATAAATACTACACCGTATTTATGTAAATAGTTTCTCATGTTTTTGTAAACTACCCAATTATTTTAATTTTTTCTGGGATTTTTGTAAGAACCCCTTTCTAATATGAAAAAAACTAACCCTTCAAGGTTGAGCACACGGAATATTGCTTCGTGAGCCTTCTGATCCTGAATCCGGGAAAAGAAATCAGCATTATTATGAAAGAATTGAAGCTTATTCAGAAAAACGAAACCAATTTCAGTAGTGTTGTTACTCTTAGAAGTAAAGGAATGCGCCAAATATTGGGAACGTCGTAGAGAGTGATGATATTATCTTCCTGTACAACATCAAATATAATACGATTTTAAGCTTTTTCGAGTTAGGATCGGCCGAAAGAAGAGAAAGTGGATTCAACATACTGGAACATGGCAAAATTGAGAGAGCTTCTGTTTCACATTCTCATCAAGTGCCTACAAAAATGAAAAATAACGGCTGAGCATTTGGGACCCTACAAATCACTGAAACTAAATATAAACTATTAAAACTCAATGGATGGTTGGGACAGAAAATCCAAATCCGAAACAAACACCAGGAACATATATATACATACCGATGTACTGCGACAAGCTAAGATATGAGGCGTCAAGCCTAAACCTCTTAGGGCCCGAACACTATGCTGAGTCGGTTTTGTTTTCTGTACAAAGGAAGACTTATTTTGTCTGACCAAATTCATTCACCAAGTTATGTGAGTATGTGTTTATGTTTACCTGTTCGCCAACAACATTTAGAACAGGTACAAGGCTCACATGAATCAAGCAAAAATTACCACCTCCTGAAACCAAAACAACAATATCATTTGTAGCCTGTCCGTAATGGCCTCAACAACTTGGTTTTGAACTTGTCCCAAAAAAATCTACTGCCATTTCAACTTTCAAAGTGACCCCTTAGCTCTCTCAACTTTCAAAAAGTGCATCACTTTGCTCCACGTGTCAACTTCTGATTTGAGTGAGAAAATCAGAAAGTCATTTTTGAAAAGTCAAACTAGGACATAGTGTGTAGGGGCAAAGTGTTGCAATTTTTAAAAGTTGAGGAAGGCACGAGTTACTTTAAAAATTCAGGGGTCACTAGGTATTCTGGAACAAGTTCAGATTCCTGGAGGCATTAAGCCTTTTGAATAAATAAATAGAAAAATGGCTTACCAACGCGATATGAGAACTGTCGTAAAGCCTCGATGAATGGCATGGACTCAATATCTCCAATAGTACCACCGAGTTCGATAACACAAACATCTGCAGAACCAGGCAATCCATCTACGCTAATCATTGCAACACGTTCTATCCATTCTTGTATAGCATCCGTCACATGAGGAACAACCTACATACCATACAATTCATTCATTTACAACAATTCTTTCATGAATCCGAGACGGAAATGTAAACGCTTAATGCATCTATAGGTACCAAAACTTGTCCCACAAAATCTAGTGCCCCTGAACTTTTAAAGTGACAGTGTAGCTCCCTTAACTTATAAAAAGTGCACCACTTAGCCCTGAACACCATATGTTAGCTTTTGGTTGGTTTGAATTTTCAAAGATGTCATCTTTTTAATTTTCTCCTCAATCAGAAGCTGACACGTGGCGTTCAAGGAGCAAATACACTTTCTGAAAGTTGAGGAAGATATGGAGTTACTTTAAAAGTTTAGAGGGCGGTAAGTTTTTTTGGAACAAATTCACTAACAGAGTTTTGCTCAAATAAGATTTGGTTTTACCTGCACAGTCTTGCCCAAATAATCTCCCTTTCTTTCCTTGTCAATAACAGCCTATAAATACAAAAATAAAAATAAAAATAAAAAGAAAATTAAGGAATTTTCCAACTCAGATCCACATATAATAAAATTGTAAAAATTGAATACTTGCCCGGAAAATCTTTCCTGTAGTGATATTATTGTCTTTAGTCAACTTAATATCAAGAAATCTTTCATAATTTCCAAGGTCTAGGTCCACCTGTCAAATAATAAGTCATAAAACTAAATTAGGCATGATTTTATATTTTAAAAGAAAACGATAAAGGCAGAACAACAGTTTTTCACAACCACTTTTCACTATTTCATAGATAAAAAAAATTATCAGCAACAGAACCAAATGATATGAATAGTACCTCGCAACCATCATCTAATACAAAAACTTCCCCATGTTCAAAAGGTGACATTGTCCCAGCATCCGTGTTCAAGTATGGATCTGAGTTTACAAAATTAATAAAAGCAAACAAACAAAAATATTCAAAGGTTAAGTAAAACAAAACTGTAACTAATATTTCATTTTGCAAATTTTACAATAAACCCTTATTTACGATTAAAGATCTGTGAGGGTATTTCTTTTACCAGGGTAGTATTGACTATGTGGCCCCTTATTGGTATCTAAAAACGTTCCAAAAGTACCTCATAAGCATATTTCTTTACAATTTTCTTACAAGAAGGATTTTGGAGTGTTTTTTTACCTAAATGAGTGACAGCCAGTGTCCACAATACGACGTCGTAATATTTTTTAGCATTTCATTTCTTTGCATTTTCTTCCCCTGTATTTTCAGGTTCTTTGAACCTTTTGAATGGGACATAGAAGCAAGCCCAGAATAAGGACAGCCGATTTTAATCGGTGTGTATATACCCAGCCTCCTTAAAACTTTTTCGTAATTTGGATTTTTTTTCACAAGGAGCCTAATATCTGGAACACCAAGCTCCCAACAGATGACATGTGTCCCATTGTACAGTTAATGAGACACATGTCATATGTTGGAAACATGATATTCTAAGTACAACTCCCTATCAATTTCCCTATATTGGATACTTTGCAGGGAACCGAATAATTGGAATACCTGCTTCCAACGGTCAACAGATTATATGTATCCCATTTTACAATTAGCGATACATTTGGGCGTAAAAGAAAAGAAGGAAAGAGAGAGAAACGTGCCAATTTTGATGGAAGTAACACGAAGACCGCAGTCTTTAAGAAGAAGGCCGATGCTACTTGCAGTCACTCCTTTCCCCAATCCGCTTACTACTCCTCCACTCACCAACACATACTTCATCTTCTTCTTCTCTTTTCCTGTAATTATTTGCATTTTCAGATTTCTCATCTTTCTATATATTTTTAATTCAAACTCCCACTAAATTTCAACAAAATCAAATCAACTTTCCAAAAAGGGAAGAAATAAACCTTTCGAAAATGTTCTTTGCTTCCACAAATAGGATTTGAAGCTGAAATTTTTAAGAGATATAAAAGATTTGGCAGTTGCAGAGAGCTAATACATCATTTTTTGACAAACTAAAGGAGAAGCGAATTAATGGAGAGATTGATTACTCTTGGCCGCCTTTTATATGCATAAACCCAACACCTATTTTTCAAATTTTTTATTTTTTAAAATTTTATACAAAAATAATAAACAACAGAACATGTCCCACTTGAGCCAAAACAGTAAACCCTTTCTTTTTGTCAGTTACTAAAATAAAAATAAAAATAACCAAAACCAATCCCACTCTCACCCCTCACTTACCCTCTAACAACTCAAACACTTGCCTTCTTTCTCTCAACTTTTCCGCTTCCAAGATATTGCACAAAAGCCTGTTGCTGTTAAATATTGCGGTTGTTTTTAGATATTACTGAAAATTATTTGTTGTCTAAAAATATTAAATTTTGAAATAAATAAAATCAGTGGTAACTAAATATTTGGGTGGTGAAATAAATAAAATCAGTTTAATAATATAAGGCTCTGTTCTTTTCAACTTATAAATAACAATATCGAACTGAAACTGAAATTAAAAATATTAAAACTGAACTGCAGCTGAACAGAAACTAAAAATAATGAAAGTAAATTAAAAGATAATTAACAATATAAATAATAATAATAATCAAAATATTATTATATTAATAATAAAATAATCTATAATACTTTAAATTCTATCATATTATAATAAATTTTATTATTAGTTATTGATTAGTGAAATTTATCTGAAACTGAACGGTAACTGTAAATACTGAAACTGAACTGAACTGAACGGAATCGGGTGCTGAATAAGTTGAAAAGAACAAGGCCTATGACTGAACTTGTGGCCTCTAAAGATTCCGGGTTCGAACCACATCTAAAGTGGGTAAGGTTTTTTTTTTATTCAATGTAAACACAATTACGTAATTTATTTTAAAAAAAAAACACTTGGACTATTGTTTGATATCGAAAACGCAAAATAAAAAAAGCTTTTAACACTAAACTTCATCACAGTGCCAATAGCTCGATTCATTGAAATTTTACAATGACATGGTGAAGTTGAACTGAAGAGAACCTACTAGTAAAAGTTATACAACTTTTTTTTGGTAACTACAAGTTATACAACTTTACCTGAACTATTGGCTAGAACAAAGATGACATACGCCTGGAACATGGCATGTGGATGTGTAGCACTATGCAAATAAAGTGAAAAAAATGATTTTCAAATTTAATTTTTTTGCTACATAGGAGAATTTCTGCTCATATTTGGAGTATATTTTGATTGATATGCAAATCAAACAAAATATCTTACTAAAATCAGAAAAACATAATTTCATCATATAGGGGATAGAAACAAACTTGACACAATAGTAAGAGGAAAACATAATGAAAATTAAAAAGCAATATCGCTTCTTCACATATATTTTTTTAACCTAAATCTTGCATCGTCAAGAATCCACAATTCATAAGAATTCCGTCGTACTCCATAACACCAACTAGTTTTGCAGATACGAAATAATCTTGCTTAGAGGAAATAGATTTGGGTATCTAATATGAAAGATCGACATGTATCTTTAATAGAAGATAGATGGAGTACAACCCAATGATAAATCTATCAAAGGCGTGTAGTATAGCAGGGGATCTATGATTGAAGAAGACGATCGCATAAGTGAAAGCTTAAAAAAAGATGAGATATAGATTATTTCAATCAAAAGATTATAAACGAGAACTAAAAAGTACATATAAAAAACCCGGTGGAAGTAGGGTTGTCAACAGGGCGGGGATTCCCCGAATTCGATGGGGATGGGGGATTGCCGATAAGATCCCTGTGGGTATAGATATAGAGAATTTTTCATCATCGAAACCTTAATCGATATGGATATGGTGAATGTGTATCCAAACCCAAAAATCCTCGAACCTGACCTCGATAATTATCCATTGGATATCCCCAAATAATCCCCAAATATTACCCGAAATATAAAATTAATTGTAATATTTTATATCAGTATTCAATATGTGATGTTGTTGGTGGCCCTCTAGACATAAAATATGAAGTATAAACAACATTCACGATAGCAATTTCACATTCATTAGTAAATTATATGATGTGGAAATTGATATTTCATTCATATTCTCATTTTGTGAACATGTATTTCATATTTATCTTTCTTCTTTTTATTTAGTAGAGAAAAACCTTGGTCACAAATAAGTTTTGTAATTATTATCTATATATATTGTGTTTATCAATTATTTAGATTAGTCTTGTAGAGGAAAAACTATTTTTATTGTTTGAAACTTTGTAAAATATAGCATACTATTTATTCATTCTTAATGGTAACGGGGAATACCCGATGGATAATGGGGAATATCCGATGGGGAATGGGGAAACTCTTTTTACCCAAAACCTTAATGGATATGGATATGTAGATAATTTTTTACCCGAAACCTTATTGGATAAGAATTTGGGGAATGCATTACCCGATCTAATAAGACCCGTTAACAACCATAGGTGGAAGAGGGGGAAGAAGAGCGCTCAAGAACGCACAAGACGACTAAGGTTTGGAAGAGAGAGTTTTTGTAAAAATATATATTTCAAATTGATTTTAGGGAATTTGTCAAGATGGCTCTGTTTTTCCAAAATATTTACAATTTTGTCATGCCATTTAAACATTTTCCATTTAAATTTATGTTACCAATTTTTTTACATGTTCATGCTGTATATAAGCTTTCTATTTCTGGAAGTAATAGCTTTTTCTCTTCTGTGATATGCGTCTTCCTCTATAGGTGCGATCTCCTACTTTCTTCCTCTTTGATCTTCGCTTTCTGAGTTCCTTTTCTGATTTGTACAATCTTCTCCTTCTTCTCAGTAAGTTGCACTTTTGTTTTTTGTTTTTGTTTGGCTGAATCTTAAATTGAAGGTGTTCCCTGATTTTGATTCTATTTGGAGCTCACTCTTTTGATTTCAAGATTTTGTAGTTCATAATTCGTTTTTGTTTTTGTTCTTCAAATCCTAAATTGAAGTTGTTTTGTGATTTTTTTATTTCGTTTTTAGCTCATTCTTTTGATTTCGTGATTTAAATTGGTTTTTGTGACTTTAAACATGTTGTAATTGATAGTTTGATGTTATATTAGTAGATATTGAAGTGCACACTATACGTAAAATCTAAGGTAGTTCTTTTTATCTTTAATGACCAATCTAATTAGCATGCTGGTGGAGCAAGCAATTTTGGTGTTGAAAAGTGTGCTTGTATTCCAAATCAAGGCTGAGATTGCTGTTGGTTAGTGTTCTAAATTATAATCACGTTGGTTTTGAATCTGTTAGACATCTGATAGATATCTAATAAACATCTGATAGATATCCAATAGATATATAATATATCTTAGTTTTGATATTTTTTTATGAAATCATTTTGCTGAAATTTGAAGTGCACAATATGTGTTTAAAAAATTGTTAAGATAGTTGTTTTGTTATTAATGGCCAATTTAATTAGGCTGCTGGTGGAGCAAGCAATTTTGGTCTTGAAAAGTGTGCTTGTATTCCAAATTAAGGTCGAGATCGGTGTTGGTTAGCGATCCGAATTATAATCATGTTGGCTTGGAATCTGTTAGACATTTGATAGATATTCAATAGACATCTTGTAGATATCCAATAGATTGGTGATATATCTTAGTTTTAGGATTTTTTCTTATGGAATTGTTATGTTAGTTCGTGTTGTTGTTTCTTTTGACTTGATCTTGCTGCCTTGAGTTTTAGGTGTGGGATTTTGCTCTATTTATTGCTCGAAACATACTCAAAACTAATTATTTTTTTTATATGTGACAACACTCTCTATTGTTTTTAGTGATGTTGAAGGTAATCAGTTTTTGTGCTTTGTTTTTGCTTTTGTTCAGTGTTTTATGATTCATTGATTTTTTATGTGGTATTTCTATTAGATTTCTATTAGATATCTATTAATTATTTACTATGTATCTACTATATGGTGGTTGGCTTATTTGTAGTTGTTAGCAGGTGTCCATTAGATGTATACTAGTTATCTACTCTATTTCTGTTTGATGTCTATTGGATATCTATCATGTTGCTTAATATCATGTTTTCTTATATTATTGAACTTCAGCCTAATTTTGGTTTTAAGTGAAGAATCCCTTAATTAGTGCTTGTTAATGGTATGCTTCTGATTTAAATGGAAGAACACTACAGTTCTATTTGAGTCTCAGCAGATATGATATGACATTCAATTATATCACAAATAGTTTTGGTGATTGATTGCAAATATTTGCTATCAATTTCAGTGTTTATTTGCATAGTGAATTGTTACTACTTTTTCAATTAGGCTTGAATGTTAGAAACCAACAATGTAATTTGTAATTCATTCATTGTTGCTGACATATGGCATGGTTTAGTTTTATTGCAGCAATGTTTGAGTTACCAGCAACAACATCGATTGTTGGTCTTCTAGGATGGTTTTTTTCAGGAAGTGGTTAGCAGCATCGAGTTAGCTCAAAAGAAATTTTTGGAGTATTCACTGGACATCTACCAGACATCTATTGGATATGTATTGGATATCTACCAGACATCTATTGGACATCTACAAAATATCTACTACACTTTTATTAGAAAATCTATTTTGAAACTGATATTAGACATATGTACTAGTATATTTTAAATTTCAATTGTCACTTGTTTTGAAGTTGTTATTAGACATTTGTACAAGTACATATTGACTTGTGTGTTTACAATTGGCGTTTCAATAGATTTCTAATTGATTGTTATCTGATATTTTGTATATTGAATATTGATCCTTTTTAGTTACCGTTTCCTTTTTCGTTGGAATAAGTGATATACATTGATTGTCTATAGTATTTTGTTATTATTCTAGATGTTTCATTAGTTGTTTATTGGATTAATATCAGATGTTTATTGGATTTCTATCAAATGTCTATTGGTAATATGTTATATGTCTGATCAATACATACAACATCAGTTGTTGCTTTTTTAGTTATTGATTGTCGGTATGTAGAATAGGCCTAATATATACTATAAGTGTCATAGTTCTCTAATTGAACTATAAAGCAAATAATATATTATGATAAAAGATAAAAAGTTTTTTTATTGGCAAACACAGTATCATAAATATTAAAATTCAAGTATGTTCAAACTTACATCAATTCCATCTACTTAGATTCCTAACTTTACAAGATTTCTGGAATTCAAACATAATTGATCATCAGAACTATCTCTATGGAGTGTCTATTGTGTCGATATACTGCTCGTTCTCTCAAGTTCGGTTTCTAGATATTCCCTTCCATTCCTGTATAAGCTCAAAGCCAACCAACCGTCTTCTATGGATTTGGACATTAAACTGATATGAGATTGGTTTCTACTCAATCATGTACTCTAAAAAGCTCATCATAAAGATACCGCAATCGCTACAATTTATTTTGTAAACATAATATCAGTATTATAATAAGATATTTTGATAAAGAAGATGTAATAAATCTATCCAAAAACTGCTTTAATTATAATTACCAAAGACTTAAGGACAAGTTACACAGTGCTTCCAAACATGCAACTCTCAGACTGCTAAAAACAAATGACATAGTGCTGAAATTCTTTGCAAACTTTTAAAGAAACCTATCCAGTAGGGGCACTGCTATGTTTGAAGAATTGAACACATTTAAATGAATCTATTTATGCAATTTATCAAAAAAAAGTAAAAAACAACCATGGAACTCCTAATCCAAAATCACAATCAAAATAAGCTCCTGGTATGGATCCAGAATCCAGTTTAGTTCAAATTAGTAAATTCAAGCATACAAAAGAACCTAAATATTATCATCATCATCATCATAATCTTCATAAAAAGCTCAGAGATATCAACTTTGCTCTTGATTCAAAATCAATCAACAACGATAACAAAGTGAAAACCTAATTTTTGAAACCTTATTTCTTGTATTGAACATCTGATATATATATATAAGAAGATGCAAAGTGGGCAAGGCGTACAGTCAAGATACAAGATTCGCTTTCTTCCCCCGGCAAGCTATTAGCTTCTTGGATTCCCAGATATGTCTAAGGCAGGTGGTTCGAGCATTTATATATATATGTATACAAGAAAGAAGATGCAAAGTGGGCAAGGCGTACAGTCAAGATGCAAGATTCACTTTCTTCCCCCAACGAGCTATTAGCTTCTTTGGTTCCCAGATATGTCTAAGGCAGGTGGTTCGAGCATTTGACCTTATCCCCGTAAGGAATTTGATAAGCGTCAGGATGACGCAGTTTTTGAGGAGGAGGTTTTTTCAATAGCAATAGTAGCCCAGTTCAGAAGATGCGAAAGAATGGCTATTCTCTTCTCCTTTCAGTCACTTTCTTCTTTACGTAAAAAAGTACTAGGAATAGTTCTTTCCTTATCCCTTATCACATATAAATGCTAGGTTTGTGTTCAGCCTACATATCATGCTCCAAGCAAAAACAAATAAAGCACCCAAAGGACGCAAGTAGCTTGAGCAGAAGTCCAGCCCGGTTGTATGAAGTAGGGCTAGCAGCTCCATCTTCTCCTGAAAGGACAGTTTCAATTTCATCTGATATATATAGTAGATATATATTGGATATCTATCATGCGTCTATTTGATTTCTATTGTACATGATTTTTACTAATTATCATTCATGCATGTCTATAAACACCTCATCTGCATACTTTCACATGAGATTTTCCTCAAATTAAACCATTCATCATTTCAAATAGCTAACAAAAATTGATCTGCAATACATTTAACATAGAAAAACACTAAAATTTATCTAAACCCAACCACTATTATCAAAATTTAGAATCAAAGACACAAAACCAAAGCTCATAGTCAGTAAACTAGAAATAAGCTATTAAAAGCAACCATTAAATCTGAAATCATCAAAAATAACAAAGAAGAAAGAGAAACTGTGAGCATGGGATTTTGCAGTCCCTCTCACGAGACGATGATGACGTACATTTGATTTTAATCCTCAATATAAAAATTCTTTTTGAATTTTTGTTACCGTTAAAAAATTCTTTACGAATTTTATTACCGAAAAAATTCAGTTCAAAGTGTCCGATAATGCGTCTGGTGGGAGCTCGAACCGATGATTTGCACCCAAAAAATAATTTATTCCTAAATACCCTAAAAAATTCAAAATAACCCTAATTATATAAAAATCCCGCTAAAATCACTTTTTGGGCGGATTTGGCCGTTAAACACCTTTTTAGGCTAGGCCATGCCTTACTTTTCAAGCTTGGTAGAGGTTGAAGTGTTGGTCCATGCGAGGATCTATATAAGGTCAGAGGGGGGTGAATGACCCTTTTTGCGAAATTAATAGACTTTAAAAAATCTTGTGGAGCGTGTTTGATATGTTCTGGATATAATGGATCTAGATGATGCAAATATGAAATGATATGCAATAAATAAAGAGTTAGAAAATTGAACACAGTATTTTATCCTGGTTCGGCCCTGCCTACTCCAGTCCTCGGAGTGTCCTTACTCCGAGCTTTTTCCACTAGTGGATTCCTTTCCAACTGGTAGGAATCAATCCTTACAATTTGTCTTCGGAGATTTATTCCCCTCTGGATGTAGGATATACCACTAGAAGCACCAACTCCTAGCTGAGTCCTCTTGAGCTTGTCTCAGGATGGTAACCCCTTCCAGATGTGAGATATACCACTAGAATCACCAACTCCTAGCTGAGTCCTTTCACTTTAGTAGGATGTACCACTTAGATTCTACCTGATGGGTTGTATTTCCAACATGTTTTTATAGTCATTTCCATATCATTGAGACCATATTTTTAGTCTTCATGGCCGCTATTACTTCCTTTTCTATCTTTTCAGGTTTTCAAGGTAATTTGTCGAAAACATGCAATATTTGGACGAAAAGAGCCTTTCACTGATGTCCTGATGTAGACAGCGAGAGCGATAGCTGGTCTCGATGACTCCAGAACACTTCAAAACGACCAAGATGACATCAATACCAAGGCACGTAGAATTCCAGATCTGGAAGGACACCTAATTCAGGCAAATCCTATTCGGGAAGAGTCCTATTCAAGAAAGAAGTTTAATTTCTATCCTAATAGGAGATAAAGATAGAGATTTAATTCCATTTTAAGATAAAGGATAAAAGAAAATGAATCCAACAAGATAAATGTAAAGAGACCTAATCAAGCAATATCACAAGAGACCTAATTAGAGATAAAATAGGAAGCAATTGAGGAGGCTCACTATAAATACCAAGGCCGGCGCATTCATCCAGACATCCACTACTTAAGCTTAGTTTAGATTTAGTTCATTATTCTTTAGATTAAGTTTATTTCATTTTCAAATACTCTTTTTAATCGCGATTTACTTTACAAGTCTTTTTACTCTTCACATGCTTTACTTTAAGTCTCTTTACATTTCTGCACATTTAAATTCAGTCATATCTAACTAAATTCTTTATGACTTGACCAAGTAAGGGTCAAGGCTGAGTTTAAATGGTGTGAGGACCGCAACTGAATACAAAATTTCATAAGGCAACGTTTTTACCAATCTCTGTACTTCAAGGGTTCTATGGAAAGAGTATCATTTAGTCTCGCTGTGTGGTTTGGCCAACCATTTGGTAAGTCTCTATGATTATTATTAATCTTAATTATTGCATCCATAACTGTGCCTGAAAAGGGATAAAGTGACAACAATCTCCACCAAGACTGGCGAAAGGTAATCTTATGCATGTTGGGAGTGCTTCACTACCTATCGAGGGAGGTCATGGTACGAAGTCCCGTCTCCATACACAGTAAGGAAGAGTTGCTGGTACTATACGATGCATGAGTACTAGTTTAACCTAGGTCCCAGTGCAATTTATATCTTGCCCCATGATCACCATGATGTTCAGTCTTACTCTACTTTGGTCGAGTCATTGTCTTTTATTGATTTCATTCCTGCTTAACTTAGTTTTAATTTACAAATACCCAAAACATTTACTTTTAGGCTGTGGATCAACCACTACTAGGGAGCCATTATTGAGCAGTAACAAGACCAAAATTAATGTCCAAAATGGCTCCCTCACTATGGAATTCAATGGAGAAGTTTCCACTTTCAACGGGCATCGCCTCAAGCCCTACTATGAAGGATTCCAAGCTCGCTCTGAGGAGATTACTCACATCGAGACTCCTTATCCTACACTGTGATCTCTGTGTGGTGCGTCGATCTTATCAACTTTAAACAAAGCGCTCTTGGGAGGCAGCCCAAGCATTTCTGACTCTTTATCTCCATTTTTGTTTTTATTTGTGTCTTTTTTGTTTTTTTATTAGTTAAATCTAGACTAGGACTTACCCCTCTCTCTGACATTTATTATAGGTATAGGTCTCTATACATACGCTAGGAGTTAAATCGTCATACACTAAAGGACTGGAGTGAAGGGACAATGGATGGAAAATTGCTCATGCGCCTTGATTCATGTGCTAGTGGGTGATGTGGCAGTCATGTGAAGATCATGGAGATTTTATGGCTGTTACACACTTAATCGAGACCATGACTGCTACCAATCCTATTATTACTCATGCGCCACCTATAGCTGCTTTAAGAGGCAGTCCTCCAACCCCTGCGAGTCTGCCTATAAGCAGACCATGACCACTCTCGACATCAATTCAGCTATCATTGATGCATTCACCATGATCTCGTGGATTCCCTTTCTCTTTGTCTATTTCCACTCATACCAAGAGCTTGTTTGGGAGTTCTTCGCGACTCTCAACTTCAAGCAGGACTATACAAGCTACAAAGAAGAGGGGGTGATCAAGTTCTGTCTCCATGGGAAATATTTTGGTTAGAGTCTCGATGACTTTAACAAAGCTCTAGGGGTGACTGACCCCTATGATAATATTGTGATGCTCCTCCGTCTGACTTTAATGCTATTGAGATCCACTTCTCTGTTTGCAATAATGATCCTCGAGTAACCACCTAGAAGTTCAATGACTCTCGCACCTTTTACATCTATGAGCCCCATCTAAACTATGCCCACAAAATTTGTGCCTTTAATTTTTTAGTTGCCATAGAAGCTCTGGGACCCTAAATAAAAAGGAAGTGTTCATTCTATGGTGCATGCAAAATAACAAGAAGCTCCATTTGGGAGTCTAGCTGGCCAAGCAGTTCCACTACGTCCTTACCCGCCCCAAGAGACCTTCAATCCTAGGAGTCGTCATCTCAATGATCGCACATGGTATAGAGCACTTCGATCCCGCCCCCTACACTAGAAGCCCCGAGACCCGCTCTTAGACTTGGAGACTCTTAGGACTATGATGCTTGTAGAAATGGCTGACGGGACTATAGTTATGCACCCTTCTGATCCTCTTAAGATCAAGACTACTCCTCCTCCTCCCTTTGAGCCACAGCCAGACCAGCAGGACCAGCCTGCTCATGGAGACCTCACTATTTCCGCTGCCTATACCCAGCTCCTCTAGAAGTACAATTCTCTTAAAGACATGTGCAAAGACCTCTAAGAAAGCGTCATGGAGCTCAGTGTTGAGAACCAGATCATCCGCACTCGCTGTGATGCCCTTGAGCTCGACATGGACTTCCTGATCCATCATCTCGGTATCGACAGGCAAAGCTGACGAGACCTCAAGGGCTGAGTCTCTTTGCCTCTCTTCCTCCTCTACCAAGATGTTAACATTCTTTTTGCCCTCTCTTTTATTTTCATCTTCTTTTGCATTGAGGGCAATGCAAATTTTAAGTGTGGGGAGGGGATTTATCCTTTTTGCTTCTTTTTCTTTATTTTTGCTTGTGTTTTTCTCTTTTCTTCCTGCAATGACCTTGTTTTGCTCTCTAACCGGTCATTGAGATGTGATGATAATCAAGGTAAGAAATACTGTGAAAATAACTAATTAAATAACTAACATGACTATTTTGATTAATTGAAACTTATCATCGAGACCTGAATTCAATATTGATATTCCAATCTAAGATTTCTTATAATCATTTTGTAAAATTCTTAGTCCCAAAGAGTATAGAATAGTGTAACATGATTTAATTATTTAAATGCTTTAATCTAGACTTGATTTGCTTTTAGTTAGTCCCTGTGTATCATGAGATCCTCCATCGAGAACTTATAATCCTGGTATCAATCTTGGTGCTCACTTTCTGCTGCGAGTTCCGTAATCAGTCAAAACGAGACTTACTTGGCTCACAACCTTGTTTATCTCTTTCATAGGGCCGATAGAAGAAAGAGCTATCCATGGCTAAAAACTGGGAGTTCATAAGGAGAGATAGAAGAAAGAGCTTTCCACAACTAAAAACCAGGAGAAGACTCTTTCATAAGGAGAGATAGATTAATAGAATTGATGGTTGGAAAATGCAGTAAGACCTAAGTAAAATGGCAAAGTACGTAATGAGACGAAGTGGGTTAGCAAATTTAAAGGGCCTAGCAAAGCTAGCAAAGTTGTTAAAATCGTAAAGTGAAACCCAAATAATGGCTAGATGCATCTTAGGGACCCCACCAAGTAAAAATGTGCCTCAAATAAATAGAAGGTTTAGAGAGAGTTATCTCATGATCACCAGGACGAGCTAAATTTCAAATCAAGGTAATTTTGAAGAATAACAATATTTTGTACACTCGTGCTTTAATTTGGTAAATACTCTCAGGAAAAGTTTTTAACAAGGTCTTTTTGATGATATCTTACATTGGAATACTCAATAGTCAATGAAAGGCCTCGATATATATCTCGGTGAAAGGATACAGTCTCTATGAAATTATTTAGTGTTATTTGCGCAGTTTAAATTTCTCTTTTTCCTGATCTTTAATGCATACTTGAGGGCAAGCATGGAATAAGTGTGGGGACTACCCAAACCCAAGCTGAGTCCTACAGGGAGATCTCACTTAAAGCATCAACTCTAAGGTAGTTTCCAATCTCAATACTCACCCAAGTATGAGATCTTTACAACTGATTTTTCTTCTTATAGGGTTTTGAACTCTTCAAGTTTATAATCTTTACTTGAGAGTTCTTACAAACTAATTTTGAATGTATTGGTTCTTGGAGGGATTATGTTTACTGATTGAAATTTCTTGAGTTCTCTTTGTAAGAGCTTTCATAAAATCAACCAGCACCTTCTCAACTTGTGAAGCTTCCCTTTTATAGGCTTTGATCATTAATGTAGTCATTGTGTACCGTTGTGGTTGAATTGAATCTTCACCATTGATCAGGTATGATGTGGTGCATCCGGAGCCATTGATTAATCTATTAGGCACAGATTTTGACCCATTTGAATTCTTGGGATTGAGGCAAAAAGTTGTTAGTGATCATTTTGTATGGATTTTAGTGAATCACTAACTTTTATGCCTTTTGCTTTGGTGTGAGCCCTACACACCATTCTTATTGGTCTATGTTAAAAAGGTTGTTACCTTTTTCTCTTTCCTATATCAGTCCATTTTTCCTTTTCTGAAATGCGTGCTAGCTATCATCTTCAATGAAAAAAAAGGATCTTTGACTTTTGAGCAAAAAAGAGAGGGAAAAGGTATTTTGAATTTTTCTCTTTGTGTTGATATTTGAGTCTTCCGGATGTCTTCAAACTAAATATATCCGGATGCTTCTTCAATCAGTTCTTCTTTTGGATGCTACTTTTGAGAGGTTTAAAGTTTGTTTCCTTTTCAAACTTTAACCGAATGCTTCCTATGTGTGCTTAGATATTTATAGTCTTCAATATATGTCTTGATGACTTATCTTGGACCTTATGCTTCCATTTTGGATTTAGGAGATTACGTGTTTTTATTCTCTATGTTTTGTTTTCTTCAAACTTGATCTGGATAGTTGTTTAACTGGTTCTTCCGGATCATTATTTCCCAACAATCTCCCCTATTTGATGGAAACAAAAACTAAGCACATATAAGCATAAGCAAAATGGGTTTTATGAGGTAAGTATGATTCTTGATACTTAGTCATTTACATATTTACTCCCCCATAATTTAAGTATCCTAACTCTCCTAACATTTTTGTATTCTAGCTTCTAAGTTTTTAAAGTACAATTATAGATTGTACTTAGAAGCTATTTTTAAGTAGAATATTTTCACTATATATACTTCTATTGTTAACAATAGTTAACCTCATGAAGTTTTGGATTACAGATACGGAAATATATAACTAAAAAATTATAGAACTAGCTATTACAGGATTTTACAATGAAAAATAGCTATTCTATAAATGTACTACTCTACTCTTCCATAGCCTCACCTTCATTTTCTTTGCTTGTGCTCTTCCCCCCCTTGTTGTTTGCATCAAATTGGGGGTCAGTTACCATATATGTTCTTTTATCCCAATTCTTCTATTAAGCCTTAGAATAGACTGAGTAATCAACATTTCCTTCTAGGCGCTTTTTAATGATGGTTTCAATAGTAGTCGAAAGGAGATGGATTGGTTTGAGTTGGTCCAAAAGTTGCTTATAGGACTTGACCATATCCAGAATCATTTTAAGAGCATGTTGTCTGACCTCTTTTTTGAAAAATGGGAAGAGTGCCTTGAGAAGCATTAAATTGCATTTATATCCAAAGAATCCGGTGTCTCCAATGCATTAGACGAGGTTCTGGAAGACCGGGAGGAGAAGGTTTTTCGAAATGGCCCGTGAAGATCGGGATGTAGAGGTAGAAGGAACATTGAGTGTAAGATTAGACACACCGGACTAGAGTTCCGTAATGTCCTTGATGATGTCTCTCTGGACATTATGAAGACTGGAGTTGAGTGTCGTGAGGTCTTTGTTGAAGGTCTCCTTAAGGTTTGTAATTAGCTTGTCAGTTCTGGAGAGATGACTCCCAAAGTCGTCACTGATGTCATTCATATGCTTCTCCAGAAGCTTGGGTAGTCTTTCATCTAGGAAAATGCATAACATTTCCTAGGCATCTTGTTGTTCCTCATTTAGATATGTCAGACCAGAGGTGATACCCTTTCCAGATTCAATTATGGCTCCGGGGATGAATTTTTCCAAGCTTTCAAACTTCTTGTTTATATATTCTTTCAGCTCTGTCTTCAGCTTAGTGGAGGATGAGGTTATTTGACCCATTATGGTAGCACAGTTGTTGTCAGCTCTAGTGATGGCTTGAGTTGTAGAGCGATTTGCTCCTACAATGTTTGATGTTATTCGATCCAACAACGGAGTGATCTTGGACAAGGAGGTTTCTGCCACTAGTTCTGCTGTCGTGAAGGCTTCAAATTTTGTAGCTATATTTTGTGGGGAGCCTTTGATTTCCCCCAATTCTTCCTTGAAATCTAGAGTTAAGGAATTATCTTTAACAAGATTCTCAATGGACTTTAGCTGTTCACATATGCTCCATAGACTCCTCTTGATTTCACCTTCTCTAAACCCTTCAACTGTGGCTTTCTTAATCATCTTTATGGCTACTCTCAACTTTTCAGCTTTGGTTGGTTTTGGATTGATTGTTGGTCTCTTTAGAATACTATCTAAAGATGAGGATTCTTCAGACCCAGAGTTGCTTCCAGATTTTTTTGATCCAGAAAAATCATCCCCACTACTCTCTTCATCCTTCTTCTATTCTTCTAACCTTACTTCCAAAGTGGCCTCACTTTTAGAGTCCACTTTAGAAGTGTGCTCTATGAGTCCCAGACTAGCTCCCTCCTCCGAAGCATTGAGCTCCAGGATAGATTAGATTTCCTTAGATGTAGTTTCAATTTCTACAACTAAGTTGTCTTGAGTTTCATTGGCATCACCAGCCAGATTTTTAGTAGTAGTGTTAGAAGGGATTGAGATGGGGATTACCTTATTGTTCTGTTGGATTTCAGTATGCTCTACTTTAGTTTACTCTACCACCCTTTTTTTTGAAAGGCTTGTATTTTCCTCAGTCTCACCTTCAAATGCTTTTCAACGACTTATAGTTCTCACCTCTGTCTGATCCAAAATGATGGTACTATCCTCATGATTCTGTCTTGATGCATTTACAAGACTTTCCACTTCAACTACCTCTGCCACTATATTAAACAGGTTATCCAAAAGAGGCTCAGTTCTGGCCTTGAATATGAATAAGTCTACTTTAGATACTCACTTTCTTAAAGGAGTGCCAAATCTATTGAGGCAATGAGGACCAATGGACTATTAGTTGTTGTTCTGGAAGAGCCTCTAGGTCCCTCCTTTGTGAGCTTGCTGGCCTTCAAGTTATTTTGTACTACAGTCATCATTTCTACATACTGTGGATCTCTCGAAAGGATGTTATCTGGAAGAATAGGCTTTCTAGTGACAACAATCTCTTTTCCCTTGCTCATGTCTACTACTTTGGGTGCTTTAGGGGTTGGTTCTTTGATCTGTATACTAGCAGCGGGTTTTTTAATAGCCAATTTCTCCCTCTGAGCCTAAAGTGCTTCATTAAATGTTGAGCCTTTTTGAATAAGTTGCTTCTTTGGTGCAGGCTCATTATCTCTTGTCTCTTCACTGTCTGAACCATCATCCTCTTCTAGGATGTTTTCTATTGTTCTTTTCTCCCCCTTCTTCCATCCCTTTCTTATTACAATAACAGCTACTGCTATTTTCTCAATTGCTTCTAGCTCACAAACTAGCTTCATCTTCCTGTCAGTAGCTTTAATGAGCCTACCCCTCTTAGGCCTTTCAGGTGTTATTTTCATCAGTTGAGTGATGGCCATCATATCCTCATTCTTTTCCTCAATCACTGGCCTTAGGTTGATTTTGCATTGTGCTCTAGGCTTAGCAGTTCTAGCTTTCTTAGCTTTCGGTGCAACTTCAATTAGGCTTCCGACCTTCCGGACTTTGCTCTTTTCTTTCTTTTCCTCTCTCTGCCTGATGGCTTTCTCTTCATCCAAGACTTCACCAAAAGTTAACATCTTAAAGTTTTTTTTCTAGAATTTCTTCCCCTTGAACAGATGGAACTCTGGATAGATTCACTCCATGTTTGAAGAGTATTTTAGTGATGAGAGCGCCCTAGGAGTTCCTATGCTGCTTTATAAAATGGATGATTAATACTAGCATGTTAAAGACTCTGCTCTCTACCCAATGTTGCAGGACACAGTGTTGAAGGGAAGATGCAATGGTTAGAGAGCCTTTCTGGATTAAGATGGATTTGTCTAGGATGAATTGCAGCAGCCAAGGGGTTTCTAGCTAGTAGGTGGAGAATTTATCTCCAAAGTAATGGACTAAAAGCCACATCTTTGGATGATAGTTGAACATGAGCTTATCTCCATCATTCCTTAGAAGAACCCCATCATTTTTCATCTAAAAATGAGTCACAAAGAACTCTGGGGTGACTGTTATTATCTCTCCTTGCACCTTGGTCCTGAGGGCATCAAAATATGAGTGGACCATTAAATTATCGTAGAACTCTCTGACAAGATTCGAGCAGGTAGAGTAGTTTATCTTGAGAAAGTCTTCAAGGTGTTGATCCTTTAGGAGTTAGGAGTAAGGGATAGTATTAAAGAGGAAATTATAGCCCAAATAATCTGATGGAACTATGGAATCAGGGCTTTTGAGTTTTAGAGGAGTAAAGTCCTCATCTTTGAGATTAGAATCTTTAAAGATGTATCTTGGAGGAGGATGAATGATTTGATCTTGAGTGTTTGCCATTTGAAAGTTTGAAGGAAAGAATTTGGAAGTTTAGGGTTTTTAGAATTAAATTTGTAGAGTAACAGTAGAAGTTGTTGCTCACGTAAGGATGAAGAGGAAATTTGGGGGTTTTTTTATATAGTTTTGAAGAGTGAGGGTAATTTGGTAATCCGGACACAGTTAAAGTTAATTGGATCAATGAGGTGGTAGTTAAATTTAAGGAGAGAGGTAAATTGCGTTTAAACTAAAGAATTGGAAAGGTTTAATTTTTATGACAACTGTAAATTTTACCGCATGTGGATTGTCCAATAAACATTTGAAATTTAAAATGTGCACAGTTACCTTTTCGCGCTTTTACTGCCTTTTATCAATCCTGTTTGCTGAGCTAGCAATATTTCTCCCAGATTCTGTGATTTAAATTTTTCTTCATTCTTCCTAGATTTCCTGACTTGTAGAATACCAAACTAATTCTAGAATATCTTCCGGATCCCTCTTCAAATTGGATTAGACACTGCAATTGACTCGCTTCGCTTGTTGAATTAGTCTTTACTTAATGGCTTAGTGAAGATATCTGCCCTTTTCTCATTTGTTAGAATGTAGACCAATGCAACATCCTTCTTCATTACATGATCCGGGATGAAATGGTGTCTGATGTTGATATGTTTCATCCTACTATGGAGTACTGGATTCTTTGACACATCAATTGCACTTTTGTTATCACACCTAATATCCACACATCCAGATTGAACTCCATAGTCTTCCAATTGTTGCTTGATCCATAAGAGTTGAGCAAAATGAATTCCAGCTGCCATATATTCTGCTTCTATAGTTGATAAGCAACTAAAGTTTGCTTCTTACTATACCATGACACCAAGCGATCTCCAAGAAAGTGGCAACCAAAGAATGTACTCTTTCTTTCAAGATTTTCTCTGCCATAGTCTACATCAGTGAAGCCTTGTAGTGTGAAGTTTCCATTACTAGGATACCATAGCCCAACTTCAGTGGTTCCTAGAAGATATCTAAGAATTCTCTTCACTACCTTAAGATGTGAATCCTTTGGATTAGCTTGATACATTGCAAAGTACCAGACTGCATAGTGTTTGTCAGGTCTACTAGCTGTCATGTATAGAAGTGATGCAATCCTTCCTCTGTAAAGCTTCTATTCTACATCTTCTCCTTTACACTCCTTTGAAAGGACTGTATCTGATCCCATTGGAGTGGACATAGGCTTGCTCTTGTCCATTTCAAATTTCTTCAGAATCTCCTTGGTATACTTGGACTGATTGATGAAAATCCCATCCAAACTCTGCTTAATTTGTAGACTGAGGAAGAAATTCAGTTCTCCCATCATAGACATCTCAAATTCCTTCTGCATTTGAGTGCTGAATTCTTCACACATCTTCTCATCTGTTGCTCCAAAGATGATATCATCTACATAGATTTGGACTAGAATGACATCACCCTTTATCTTCTTGATGAAGAATGTTGTGTTTGCTTTACCCCGGATGTAACCCTTGGATATGAGAAATGACGTAAGTCTCTCATACTAGCTCTTGGTGTTTGCTTTAATCCATAGAGGGCTTTCTTCAGGTCGTACACATGGTCCGGATCCTTTGAGTCTTCAAAGCTAGGTGGTTGCTTGACATAGACTTCTTCCTGGATGACTCCATTTAAGAACGAGCTTTTGACATCCATTTGAAACAATGTGAATCCCATGAATGATGCAAAGGCATATAGAATCCGGATTACCTCTAGTTTTGCTACTGGAGAAAAGGTTTCTTCAAAGTCAATGCCTTCTTGTTGATTGTAGCCTTGGGCAACAAATCTTGCCTTGTTTCTCACCACAACTCTGGATTCATCTAGTTTGTTCCGGAATATCCATTTGGTGATAATGATTTATTTTCCTTCGAAAAGTGGTACTAGATCCCAGACATCATTTCTTATGAACTGATCTAGTTCTTTTTGCATTGCCAGCATCTAGCTTTCATCTCCTTCCGTATGTTGAAACTTCTTTGGCTCAATGAGAGATACAAAGGTAGCATGGCTCATCATCTGGTTGAGTTGTCCTCTGGTTTTGACTGGATTTTGGACATTGTCCAAAATCACTTCAATTGGATGATTCCTGTGAGTTTGGATCTCTCTTTGAAAGTCGGTATGCTAAACTAGAACTTGTTCCTCTTCTGCTTCATCAATGAAATTTATTTCATGATGAGTGGGATCTCCTTATAATGCTTCTGAGTTGAAGTTGATTCCTTCATCTTCTTCTTTGTACTTCTTGGTTTGAGAGGATTCTGGAATTTTTACTTCCTCCTTTTCTCCAGTGTTCTCAGCTTCCGGAGTTAAATCTTCCGGATTGGAACTTGATTTCCCTACGTGGTTACTCTCATCGAAATCTACATGTATTGACTCTACCACAGTTTGGGTTTATTTGTTATAGACTCTGTAAGCTTTTCTACGTGTTGAGTAGCCAAGGAAAATTGCTTCATCAGACTTAATTTCAAATTTTCCTAGTTGCTCTCTATCATTTAGGATGTAGCATTTACATCTAAAAGCTTTGAAGTACCCAATTTTGGGTTTCCTTCCCTTCTAGATTTCATATGGGGACTTTTCTAAGGTCTTTCTTATGAGAGCTCTATTCAAGATGTAACATGCAGTGTTTACAGCCTCACCCCAAAAATATTTAGGTAATCTATTCTCATTTAGCATTGTTCGAGCCATTTCAACTATTGTTCTATTTTTCCTTTCAACAACCCCATTTTCTTGAGGTGCATGAGGAGCAGAAAAGTTGTGCTCAATGCCTTTGGATTCATAGAATTCATCAAAATGCTTATTTTTGAATTATCCTCCATTATCACTCCGGATGCGTGCAATGCTTATGCCATGTTCTACTTTTATCCGAATGAATATTTTTGAGAAATGGTCAAAGGCTTCATCTTTGCTAGCTAAGAAAGCAACCCAGGTATAGCGAGAATAATCATCCACGATGACCGTGGTGTATTCTCTTCTACCTAAAGTCATTGGTTTGATTGGACTAAAAATATTAATGTGCAAGAGTCAAGAACTCTCTTGGAGGGTATATAGGAGATGGAAGAGAAGCTTTTTCTATATTGTTTACCTAATTGACATGTAGTGCAAATATGATCCTTATCAAAAGCAACCTTAGGCAAACCCATAACCAATTCCTTTTTGGCTACTTTGGACATGATGTTCATGCTAACATGTCCCAACCTCCGGTGTCAAAGCCATGATTCTTCTTCTCTATATATTCTTTTTCTCATTTTTAATGTTAACAAAATAGATATTGTTTACTCTAGGTGCATAAAGAATGAGTTGATTAGACTTGTTATCAATGATTAAGCAGCCTTTGGAGTCAGAGGTGACTTTTCTCCCTTTGTCATAGAGTTGTGCAACACTAAGCAGGTTGAACTTTAGTCCATCAACTAGTGAGCCATCTTCTATCTTTAGATTAGATCCAATGGTTCCATGTCCAATGATCTGCCCCTTTTGGTTGTCTCCAAAGCTTACTTTTCCACCTTTCTTCCAGATTAAAGTGATGAAGGCTTTCTCATCACCAGTCATAGGCCTTGAGCATCCACTATCATTGTACAATGTGTGTTGATCTACTGTGGATCTGAGGCATACCTGTAAAATAGATCAAGTGGGTTTGGGTACCCAATCAAATTTGGGTCCTCTTGGGTTATCAATCATTTGAGGCCAAGGATAAACATCATAATAACCATTTTTCAATCTACATAATTTAGTAATATGATTATTTTTCCCACAAAACCTGCACCCTAAAATGAGTTTATTCTGCTCATGCTTCTTTTAAATCTTCTCAAGATCGTCCTTTCTATAGTTTCCAATATATCCGGCTTTATATAGATCCGATTGACTACTGTGTAACTTAAAGCTAGTTGGAGGTACAATCTCTGCTTTGTGGTTTTTTCTTTGCTTCATAGGTTGCTCATTATAGACTACTTTAGCCATTCCCTTTTGAGCTGTTGTGTATCTCTGTGCTAGAGGCTACTTCCAAACTTTCTTATCCTTTTGACTTGAGGATTCTGGATTCTTTTTAGCAGTAAAATTTGAATTTCTTTATGTTGCTTGTCTTGGGTTCCTTCTTCTTTGTGAAGGATTTGGTTTCCTTTCCAAATGCCTCCTTCATTAGAGCTAGTTCCCTATCTAGCCCAGTTAGATTGGCACTTAATATCTGTACTTGATTTCTCAGGAAATTTTCTTCAACTACATCAATGTGCTTTGTGGTCCTTATCATGTTGACATCTTGTGCCAATGCTTCAGCATCTTCATCAAGCTCCATTACTTGTCTTTGTAAGGATTTGATGGCTTTTGTGTTCTTGTTCACATTCTTGATCATAATCCCTAAAGCTCTAGCAAGATCAAAGTTAGAAACAAAATTAGAGTGAGAGTTTACATCAATACTGGCTGTTTCAGATTCTAACTGTTCATCAGTGTCTTACTTAGAAGGATTTCTTCTAGATTGCCCTTCTTTCAGATCATTCAGTGCTATAAATGCACAGTTAGCAGTTTCTTCTTCCTCTGTTGAAGATGAACTGTTGCTTTCTTAACTATCGCTCCAAGTGGCCACCATTGCCTTTTTCTTATATCTCTTATCTCTTTTGAGTTTAGGGCATTTGGTTCTGAAGTGGCCTTTCTCTCCACATTCTAAACATGCAGCATCTTTTTCCGGATCTTTCTTCTCTTCCGGAGCCTTTCTTAGCTTGCCCCTTTTGGAGGAGCTTTCCTTCATTCTTCTAGAGTCATATCTTCTAGAATTCCTTTTATCTTTATTTTTTAGGAATTTGTTGACCTATTTGGCTAGAATAGCCATTTGTTCTTTGTTGCATTGAGGTTCCTTTAGCTGCTTTTCTATTCCGGAGGAAGCTAATCCGGATGAGTCTTCCTTGAGTGCGATAGCTTTCTTCATTTATTCCGGCTTCTTCTCTTGTTGATTATATCTCTTTATAGATAGCTCTTGGGTTAAGAGATTACTAGTGAGTTCATCATAACTGTAAAAGTTCAAGTCATGAGCTTCCTCAATGGCAGTCTTTTTGTTATCCCACTCCTTAGTGAGACTCCGGAGAACTTTCTTCACCATCTCTACTTCTGTGATATCCTTTCTAAGCCTCTTCATTTCATTTACTAGATTGGTGTATCTAGTGTTTATGCTGCTGATAGACTATTTGGGCTCCATTTTGAAGGATTCCAACTTTTGCTATAGGAGATCGATTCTGGCTTCCTTTACTTTGTTGGTGCCTTCATAAGTCACATCAAATTTATGCCATATCTCTTGTGCCGTTTCGCATCCGAAAATCCTGTTGAATTCAGTTACACTAAGAGCATAATGAAGTATGTCAATAGCATTTGCATTTTCATGCAACTTCTTATAATCATTCCCATCCCATATATTTGAGGGCTTCTAGGTAGTGAAACCCTCTACTTTATAAGTAGGAATATATAGGCCATCTTTAATGGCCATCCATGCTAACATGATCTGAGCCTGAATGAAATTCTTCTTCTGATTTTCCAGAATGTGTAGTGTTCATCGATGAAGAGTGGAGGACGGGTAATAGACATACCCTCCGAAAGGAGTTGTGAGTTGTTGAAACTCATTTTGATTCTTGGATCAAAATATGGACCTTTAGCTCGAGATTGTTAGATCTCTAGTTTTGAGTACTTGCTCTGATACCACTTGTTGGTCCTTGTGAGGGTCTATACAAGGTCATACGGGGGGGGGGGGGGGGTGATTGACCCTCTTTATGGAATTAACAGACTTTAAAAACTCTTATGTAGTGTGTTTGATATGTTCCGGATATAATGGATCCGGATGATGTAAATATGAAATGATGTGTCATAAATAAAGAGTTAGAAAATTAAACACAATATTTTATCCTGGTTCAGCCCCGCCTACTCCAGTCCCTGGAGTGTCCTTACTCTGAGCTTTTTCCACTAGTTGATTCCTTTCCAACTGGCAGGAATCAAGCCTTACAGTTTGTCTCCGGAGATTTATTCTCCTCCGGATGTAGGATATACCACTAGAAGCACCAACTCCTAGCCAAGTCCTCTTGAGCTCGTCTCCGGATGGTAACCCCTTTTGAATGTAGGATATACCACTAGAAGCACTAACTCCTAGCTGAGTCCTTTCACTTTAGTAGGATGTACCACTTAGATTCTACCCAAACCCAAGCTGAGTCCTACAAGGAGATCTCACTTAAAGCACCAACTCTAAGCTAGTTCCTAATCTCAATAATCACCTAAGTATGAGATATTTACAACTGATTTTTCTTCTGAAAGGGTTTTGAACTCTTCAAGTTTATAATCTTTACTTGAGAGTTCTTACAAACTGTTTTGAATGTATTAGTTATTGGAGGGATTATGTTTACTAATTGAAATTGCTTGAGTTCTCTTTGTAATAGCTTTTGTAAAATCAACCAGCACCTTCTCAACTTGTGAAGCTCCCCTTTTATATTATTTGATCATTGATGTAGCCGTTGTGTACCGCTGAGGTTGAATTGAATCTTCACTATTGATCAGGAATGATGTGGCACATCTGGAGCCATTGATTAATCCATTAGGCACAGATTTTGACCCATTTAAATTCTTGGGATTGAGGCAAAAAGTTGTCAGTGATCATTTTGTTTGGATTTTAGTGAATCACCAACTTTCATGCCTTTTGCTTTATTGTGAGCTCTACGCACCATTCTCATTGGTCTATGTTAAAAAGGTTGCTACCTTTTTCTCTTTCTTGTGTCAGTCCTTTTGTCCTTTTCTGAAATGCGTGCTAGCAGACATCTTCAAGGAAAAAAGGGATCTTTGACTTCAGACTAAAAAAGAGGGGTAAAAGGTAAATTTGAACTTTTTCCTTTGTCTTGATATTTGAGTCTTCCGAATGTCTTCAGACCAAATATATCTGGATGTTTCTTCAATCAGTTCTTCTTCTGGAAGCTGCTTTTGAGAGGTTTAAAGTTTGTTTCCTTTCCAAACTTTAACTGAAAGCTTCCATTGTGTGCTTAAGTATTTATAGTCTTCCATATATGTCCTGATGACTTATCTTGGACCTTATCGTTCCATTTTGGATTTAGGAGATTACGTGTTTTCGTTCTCTATGTTTTTGTTTTCTTCAAACTTGATCAGGATAGTTCTTTAACTGGTTCTTCTGGATCATTATATCCCAACTAGTTCTTCCTTTTCATACCTGGTAGAGGTTGAAGTCACTGACAGCTTCAGCAATACCGCCGACGGCATCATCCATGCCACCGGCAGCCTGACTTTTGCAGGCAGACAGCTTTTTGCCATGCTTGCTCGATACCCGCTGGATAATTGAGAAAAGTCAACTCTACTTGGATTTTAGCCTATATAAAGCCTCTTTTCAGACATTTGAAGAGGTTAACAACTCAAACTTGAATTTGAGAGGAATTTTTAGTGAGATATAGTATTTCTAGTGAGATAAGGTGAAGAAAAGGTAAGAAAAGAGAAATTACTCCATCTTTTCTTGGTTTTTCTTTGTTGAACTCTCTGATATTTAACTTAAAATAAGTAAAGTTTAGATTTAAAATCAATCTAATAGGTTTTAGAGACTTTAAATCCCTTATTTACTACCTAAATCATCATTTTGAGCTCCCCGGAGGTGTCATTTGGATTATGAAGAGGTGGATTCACGGCCCCGGGGTAGAAATTCTAAGTCTCATAGCTCTTTGGATTTTGTTTATGTTGTTTCTTGTGTTTATTTGCTATTTTATGCTTAGTTTTGGGTTTTTAGTTATTTTTCGACCATTAACTACTACTGCTGTAAGAAACTGAAGCCGCCGATGACAATCGAAGCCGTTGGCGGTATCACTCACTCATGTCGCCAACGACATTCGTGATACTGCCAGAGGCTTTCTTTGTCACCAACGGCTCTATTTTCTTGTGGGACCCTTTCTTTATGGTATCCAAAATGTTATTTGTCAGCGTATGTATGTGATATCGCCAACAATATCAGTGATGCCGCTGGCGACTTCTCTCATACCGCCGGCGGTATGGCATTCTGGATAGTAGGTTTGTTTTTGTTTTTATTTCGACCTAGTTTAATTTCCAGAGCTAGGATGTACAATGCAACGACGGGAGTCCAGAACTCCCCGAAAATAGTCCTCACCCCATAACATGTTGCATTTTCACTAATAATCCAGTTAAAATAACAATCGAGTCTAAAATGTAAATAAAATGAGATTTTCTCTCAAATGTCATTCAATACCATTTTTAGCATCCAACTGAGCTCCATAAAATTGTACAGTAAACATGCTATGATCACGCTAACTCGAGTCTTGTTTGGTTCACTAATTATGCATGCTATATGTGATATATCCTGTATACATGCCGTATCTGTGCTAACCGTTTTGTGCAGGTAGATTTAGGTTAGATGTATGTTAGGCCTTCGGGTAGTTTATTTATTGTATAGACAAATGTATAGTATTTTGAAAGCTATGTAATTATTCTTTAATTTTTGCATTTTATTTGGGATGACTGTAATATTTATTAGTTGAATGCTTGTTAAATAACGCGCTAACTCCATATAAATCGTAAACACAATAAATAGGGTGTAGTAAGACCGAATAAGAAAGAATGAAACTTTTAACTCTTATCTTTATTTTTAAGGGATTGGTCCTCCGGCCCGGCTTCACAGTCATCCAAAATGTCGTCTGCTCACAGTGGCGACTCCGTTGGGGATCGTACTCATTAAACTTGAAACTTAAAATTTTCAATAAATTTAAAAGATTAAGATGATGTATTGAAATCATTGGCCAAATTAAAACTTCATTCTTTCTTATAACGTTTTATCCTTACGCGTGTAGATAGTTTCGTAAAGTTAGGATGCCCCATTCACCCGAGAAGCTCGCGAAAGTATCACTCATGCCCTGTTTGGAATTGAGGATGCCTAGTGGGTGGATCACTCATTTCAACCAACATGTGAACTCCTGCGATCGCACCTATTTAGGGAGTAGTTGAGTAACATTGAATCAAGGTAAATGAGAACCTTCTACATCAACAACCCTATACCAAGCCATGCTTGAAAAGCCATCATAGTCGTTTCCCCTTAGGAACCAAAACAATAAAAAAATAAATGGGATGCACTTCTTTGCTGTTTATTTGTGTTGAAGTTAACCTCCATCCAATATTGAACGACGTTATATGGGAGTCATAAGGTCAAAAGAGGGACATTTTGTGTGCTATGTGCTACGTGCTCATTCATCTCCTATGCATAGATTTCAAGAACCAGCCGTCCTAATCAACTTACCCTTACCGATCTCCACTCATGGAAAAGGTTTAGCAACATCCATAGGACTTCTTTTGTATCTCCATTGAGTCACGACAAATTATAATGTGTGACGAGAGGTGCAAACATCCCACGTATGTTGGAGGGATAAGACTTTGCATCATGACATCACCCCTATATCGCAACCATCCTCGTGGGCATATCATGCATTGCTTTCAGAAAACAAAAGTCATTCATACCATCTATTGCATTACACAATCCATGCATGATCTGATGCACTACCCATAATTTTAGCTAGGAGGAGGCAAATTTATCGTCGCACCTCGGTTGGAGAAGGTCAGAGCACCATTTAATTCATCATTCTCTCACCCCGGTAGTCACTATAGAGATCAAAGGGGTTCCGTATACCGATTCCTGTGAGGAGTCAGATTCTGAATAGATTAAGTTAGGTCAAAGTTCCTCTCACCCAGCCATATCTTTCATGAATAATGAAGGAAACCTCCATCCACCTGAGGATCAGTTAGGCACTACCCCCACCTCAGGAGCAAGATCTCAGCCACCCGCTAGTTTTGACTTCGCTAGTGCTATGGCCCAATTTCTGAATTTGGATGCACTATAGGATAGGTTCTAGCCTCCATGCAAGCTACTATTAGGTAGCCATTAGGTAAGCCCTAGAGGATAAGGATTCAGACTAGGTTTCCAAATCCGATATGCAAGCTCAAACTCAGAATGGTTTTAATTATGCTTAACCCGATATCGTTAACCCAGTCTCCATCGAGCCCATTCTAATTTGGGCAAGCTTTTGATTTTCTACAAACCCCAACAATCCCATTAATCATCCCTTATGTAACTTAGAATCTGAGGCCCTTAGCTCAGAGCTCGGTTATGCCTGTGTTTACTCACTAGTATCTGCCTTATTCCAATAGACTATCCTAGCCTCCACCATCTTTTACTCCCCCTCAATTTGTTGTAACTTCCAGGGGAACAACTTACCCCCAGAATCCTTTTAGTAGCCAACTGATCACCTATCATCGCTTTCCTCCACCATCACCACCAGTCCCAAACCGTGACTAGGTCACGCAGCCTCCGGGCATGACACCTAAAGTAGCAGCTTTTGTTCACCAAATGATGGCCTCCTGAACTAATGTCCAGGTCACGCAATCTCTAGGTGTGACACCTGAGGCTAAAGCTTTCACTTACTAGTCGATCAATGACCAGGTTACACAACCTTCGGGCGTGACATCCGAGATTTAAGCGTACATTAACCGGCTAGTGGCTACTAAGGAACCCGAGCGGGGTGAGGATTGGGTCCCCAATAATTTCACCATGCCCAACATGGCACGCCTGGTGCCCCTGCTTCTCACATCATCATGTATGAGCGAATTATGTGAGTTCAAAAGTTGAGCGATAAGATACTCGCTGAGATGTTTCCTTGTTCTCTTTGGGGCCCTGCTTTGGAATGGTATCACACCTTGCCCCATCATATCATCACCGATTGGAAGGTTCTCTCTGAGGCTTTGAAAGTGCATTATGTTTTCAACACTATAATGGAAACAACCCCCAACACCTTAAAGGATTTCGCGAACTACCTATTGAAACCTTCAAGCAGTATTTCAACCGATGGATTTTAACCTAGGTTTTGATGAAGCCTAAACTCATCCTTGAGGATATGATCGTTAAGCTAATAGAAGGGAACTTCTTATGATTTGAAAGGAAATGGCAACTGACTCTTTCTTGTCCTATAAGGCTGTTTATGAGAAAGCTGAGAAGATCGAGCGCGAATGTGCTGAAAAGGAGGAGAGCCCTAGTTTAGAAAGAACAATGAAACTCAGCCTATAGCTATGGCATTTACTAAACCCAAGACCCTGACTACAGTTCAAGCAGTCACTCAAGCCCCTGCTATAACCTCGGTAGTCACTCAGGCTCCACCGACAGTCGCTGCAGTCCAACCTCCTTGTCCTCCTTTTATCTTGGCCAACCTATACAAGTTTCCACTCAGGGTTATCTTTCAACGCTTATGGGAAGCGGGTTGTATCCAGTCCCTCTATGACTATAAACCACCTAAACTGAAGATAAGAACAACTTTTGTAATAACCACGTTCAAGAGGGCCATCAAACCAACAACTATAAAACCCTACTTTCTGCTATCCAGCGTCTTATAAGTGAAAGAAAGATCGCTGATCCGAATAAGGTCCTGAGCACCATAAATAATCCCTTGCCGAATTTTGGGAACAAAGTGGGCATGATTCATTTCTGCTTACCCGAAGCCACAATCTTTGAGGTACTCACCTGGGAGCAAGAAAATAGCAATTTAGTTCTAGTTATTAGTTCTGGTCTCCCATCCAACTCAGTCTTTGATTTGACCAGATAAGCTAATCAAGGGGTTAAATCAGTTTAGGGTATAGAAGTAGACTCAACTCGCCCTAAGAAAGAAAGCCGTAAAATCCAGCCTTTCGTGGCTAAAAGAATGAGAACCACAAAAGAACCACTTTTCAGTGTCGATTCCTTTATTCCAAAGGGAGATTATTCCGATGAAGATAATGGAATAGTCAAATAGACCTAGGCGATGAGCACCAAATTGTTTAAGGTTGATGCACATGTAGCTGTGAAGCTGAATGAACTATTTAAGGTTAACCGGGATGATCCTTTCAGTGTAGATGGGTATGAATTGCTAGACCTAGATTCGGAGCCTGATGAACCCCCTATCCCTTCGAGACATGAGCCACTCAGAGTGTCCTACTCGATAATGTCCTTAATATCACTAGGAGTGGCCGCGTGTACCAACTCGAGGACCGTTATCTCCGTTTGAATAAGGACCTAGTCCCTAAGAGGGTAGACACCACTGCAAGACCTCCTTCTCTACCTCTGTCTATTCTAACAAGCCTCAAGGTTGATCCTCTTATCACTCTACTCAAGAACACTTAAGCTCTCTATAGCATCAGGTAGTTGATCATTGATTTAGATGGGCATCACAAGGGTTTGATTAAACGACTACTCAATTTACAAGCCACTTTAACCACCTCTGTTGTGGAAATGTGCACTAGGGTCAGGGAAGCTATTCCTCCAAGAAAGGGACCACAGTTGTATTTGATCATTTCAACCTCCCACTCAAAGGTAGGGATCACAACAAGGCCCTGTTTATTTGAATTCAGCTCCTTGATAAGACCATACCTTATATCATGGTAGATGATGGCTCTGCCCTGAACCTCTATCCCCTGAAATTCCTTCCTCACTTGGGTCTCTCAGAAGAAATGCTAGAGAAATCCTACACCATAATCTGTTCTTATAATGACTCTAAGCACAGCATAATTGGGGTCTTTGAAGTAGAAGTTACCGCTGGAGGAGTTACAAGCAAAGTGCAATTCACCGTGCTTGACATTTAAGTTCCTACTTTTTATTGCTTTGTCGACCTTGGCTCCATGCCTTGGGCACAATTCCCTCCACTCTCCATTAGAAGGTTAAGTTCATACACAAGAATAGGCTAGTAACTATCGTGGCCGACGCTACTTCTGTAGTGGCTCTGGAAGCCAAAGCTAAGTTGGATAAAGGTCTTCATGTTGCTGTGGTTTGCAAAAGTGAGAAATTGACTCCTATTTGGCATGATTATCTTCACTGTGGTATGGGGAAACTGATGAAGCAAGCTGGGTTCAAGCCTGGAAGGGGCTATGGAATGTATGAGTAGGGGATTATTGAGGCCTTGGAACTGAAGGTGCTTGTCCGCCAAGCAGGATTAGGGTATAAGCCCAAGAAGACCTATCGCCGTGTCCACCCTAACTACTGCCGCATGGTGACTATCTACAAAATCCAAGGCAAGAAGCCTTACAAGGGGGAACCTGAGCCCGTTAAGAGTAATGGGAAGTTGTGGCTTGGTTTTGAGATCTTCAAGGATGTCTATGATTTTGAAGCCAGTTGCATGGTTATTTCTGCTAAACCTAAACCTGCTAAACCTATTATGCCTGTGAACATCATTGTTGATAAGGTTAAGTTTAAAGGGATGATGTATCCTGAGGATGAGATCGGGGGAAGTGATGAAAAACCCGTGGATCAGGAAGTTGAAGATGTTATGGCTGCTATGACCAAGGCTATGGCATTTTTTATGAAGAAAGGTTGGAAGGGTGAGAGAACCCAGGAAGAGGACTCTATGACTGAGATCGTAAAGTAGGTCCCTGACTAAGAAAGCCTATCCATCCAAGGAATCACCACTCATTGCCGACTAGAAGACAGCTCTAGAACGTGACCTAGGTGCCATTCTGATGAAGACTAAAAAGGATGCTCCACCTGCTGCTGATATCGCCACTGAAGTCCCTCTACCTATGGAGGATGACAATATGGATGATGTAATTTTTAATATTTCTGATGTATTTGATGCAAACAATGTCACCTATAAGGCTTTCAATTCAATGAATGACTCTCGTTTCGCTTACTTGTTTGATGTTTTACCTGATGCATCCATGCATTCACATAACCATACGCATAACGTTTTTGGTATTAGTGATACTTCTTTAAATGAAATAAACCTAAGTACTGATGACAACCCAAGAATGGTAACCATTTCCAATTACTTAACTCTCGAAGAAAAAAGTGAGATAACAAAAGTGCTTAAAAGACATGTTAACGCTTTCACATGGTCATACTAGGATATGCTTGGGGTTGATAGTCACATTGCTGGGCACCAAATTCCAACCGATCCTAAGTTTAGACCCGTTAATAAGAAGCTCCATTGGTTAAGACTAGAATGGGCAGAACACGTTAAGGCATAAGTTTTAAGGTTAATCGAATCCCATTTTGTCGAAGTAGTGGAGTACCCGACTTGGCTGTCCAATATCATTCCGGTTTCGAAAAAGGATGGAAGGGTCTGGGTTTGTGTTGACTATCAGGATCTCAATAGAGCTTCACCTAAAGATGACATCCCATTTCCTCATATGGACATCCTAATTGACAGTGCCGCCAGGGCAGCCATGTACTTGTTTATGGATGGGTTTTCGGGCTACAATCAGATCTTGGTAGACATCATCCACAAGACTAAGATAGCATTTATCACCAGATGAGGGGTTTATTGCTACAAAGTGATGCCGTTTGGGTTGAACATTATCGGGGCCACTTATTAGTGCGCCGTAATTGCTCTCTTACAGGACATAATCCATAATGAGGTATAGGTGTATATGGATGACATGATTGTGAAGTCTGCCACTCGAGAAGAGCGCCCCGCTATTCTCGAAAGGTTCATGACTCATATGGAGAAGTACAATCTTCGCCTTAATCCGAAGCAGTGCGTGTTTAGGGTTACTTCAGGAAAGTAACTAGGACATATAGTCAGGTAGAAAGGAATTAAAATGGATCCCGACAAAGCTAAAGCCATCAGAGATATGCCTCTGCCAAAAGTAGAGAAAGCAGTCCGTTCATTTCTGGGTTCCTTAAAGTATGTCAGTCAGTCCATCACCTGCCCCACTACTATGTGTGAACCTATCTTCAAACTATTAAGGAAGCAACAACCAGCTGTATGGAATGATCAGTGTCAAGTGGCATTCGGCAGAATCAAAGCTTACCTTGTCGACCCACCCTTTCTAAAACCACCCACCCCAAGGACACCTTTGATCATGTACTTGGCTATTAAAGAGTCTTCTATAGGGGTAGTCCTTGTCCAAGAGCACGATGATAAATGGGAACATACGATCTACTACTTGAACAAGAAGTTGTTGGATTATGAAACCAGATACTTGAGATTGGAGAAAACTTGCACCACCATGGTTTGACTCACTAAGAACTGCTGCACTACTTCCAATCCTACCGCATCCAAGCCATGGTTAAGATTGACCTAATGAAATACCTTTGTCAATCCCCCACTCTGGCCAGTAAAATCTCTCAATGGTTGTTACTTCTCTTCGAGTTTAAGATTGAATATATAACGAAGAAGGTTATTCTGGGACGGACCATGGCAGACATAATCAGTGAAACTCAAATAAGCTCACTAAAGGTTGCATTAGAATCTAAACTGAAAGAATCCAAATGGACTCAGGCAAGATTTAAATAGCTGAACATGATGGATGAGCAGAGGCTAAGGGCTCTAGATAATCTCCAAATGTATCAGCAGTGCATGGCTCAAGCCTACAACAACAGGGTTAGACACCAAAAATTCCTCGTAAAGGCCAAAGATCTAGTCCTTAAGCAGTTGAAACCTTCCACCTCTGATGTGAGGGGAAAATTCAGGCCTAACTAGGAAGGACCATACGTAATCAAGAAGATGCTCAATAAAGGGGCAGTCAAGCTTATGGATATGGACGAGAACGAGTTCGTGAACCCTATGAACCAAGATAGTCTTAAGCGTTACCACATCTAACAGTTGGTATTCTGCAAACTGACCATGCAAAAATTAGGGGATATGACAACCCGCTAGATCGAAAACCCGAAAAGTGCGATCTAGGAAAAAATTAGGGTATGTGAGAAAAGAGAGAGTGCTTTCTAGAAAACCGATCTAGGCTAGGTGGCACATGGAGTTAAATCAACGGGAATTGTTACCAACATCATGTACTTTATTTTACTTCATCTAATAGCAGTATCTTTTTTACTGAATCCTGAATGCTTATGTTTATGTGAATGTTTGTATCAATACGGTCAAAACAGCTCAAGTAAATAGAATGCAGAGTTCACATTATCTTAAATCAATGCATAATAAAAAATAATAAATAAAAGACAGATAATTCTGATAGACTAAAAGAGCAAAGTCTATGTAAAAGTTAGAATAAATCTGCTGGATTGAAAACCCGAAAAGGGCGGTCTAGGAAAAAGTTAAGACAAGATTCGATAGATTGAAAACTCCTAGGGGCAATTTATGCAAAAATTAGAACCAAATACAAATAATAAAATAAAGTTCGATAGGTCTGTCACCACAACTAGCCTATGCAAAAGATAGGACTAATAAAAGCACATCTCACATCGAAATCCTGCATCATCATCGTAATACCTTGAGATCCTCCGCAAAGTGGTCGTATGAAAAGGCTCAAATCCCTGCTCAGCTCGCTCCCCCTCCAAATGGGCCCACGATTACTCAGCTCGAGTCGGCATGCATCTGGTCTCAGTAAGCCATCCCCTGTAGTGCTCATCAATCTCAATGGTCTCTACATGATCATAGTCTAGAGTCTTAAAGATAGCCTCCCCTACCCATTTCTCCCGAATGTGGCTCTCCCATTTGGCCTTGGAGACATCGCTATGGTTTTCAGGTAGCCTGGTCGGAACCCTCTATTGTCGGCCATACTGACGGCAAAGCCAGTATAGCGTGTAGAAAGTAATCCTTTGCAAACCTAACACCTGAACACAAGATCCCCAAGACTCCACGACCACATCTCAGATCTTCCACCAAGGGCTAATCCACTGTATCTATGAGTCGTCATATCCCCTCATGATTGACACCTAGCTATCAGTCATTAACTAATCAAAATCTCCTCGTATGAGCCCTCTCTTCTTGAGATGGATGGGTAAGTTTTTCTTCTGGTTCCCCCATAGTTCTTGTTTCATCTTGAGCATCTCTATCAGCCACACTTCTAAATTGGTTCCAGATGAGAGCGAGAAGAAGTGTGTAACTAAGATTAATGAGAAAGGATACCTATAGAAGTGTAAGGTGATCACCGATAAGAGTTAGGTTGATAAAAGTAGCCTCTGTGTTTAGCACGGTCTCAACTAACCCCACAGCTATAGGGGAAGCCCATGCTGACATAGGCTCGATAAGCGAGGTGGTGCGAATGGGCCCACACTGTACATGAACTCAAACAAAAGTAATAGTGCAACCATGGAAGGCCAAGCGAGATGAGATTTGGGGGCCCCTCGGCACCACTCCAATACCGTAATAAGCTGAAATCTAGGCTAGTCAGGCAATCAGGATAGAAAGGGGTCTACTGAGTCTAAATTCCATAGCCCTTTTGGCACACCATCCATACTGAAGTGGAAATCCGGAGTCGCTAGGGGAACACGCTTGGGGCACAGGATCCCCAATATAGCATGAAACTCCTTGAACAAGGGGCATAACTTGAACGAATAGAACTGGAACACATGATCCATCCGATCCCATAAAGTCAGTGCCGGGACAAAGGAACTCAGGATTAACCCGCCACGAGGCCAAATAACAGAATCCCCAAAGCCTAAACTTCTATAATTTCTTCCATTCTGCTTCCCTTAGGGTTTCT
Organism: Euphorbia pulcherrima; assembly: GCA_947683365.1. Classification (NCBI taxonomy): domain Eukaryota; kingdom Viridiplantae; phylum Streptophyta; class Magnoliopsida; order Malpighiales; family Euphorbiaceae; genus Euphorbia; species Euphorbia pulcherrima. Next base: position 34,785,263 of record CANTUS010000015.1, on the reverse strand, counting down.
AGAAAGCTCTTTAGCTACTAGTTATGGCTCTCCATGGCTGAAATCTGGAAAATAGCAAAAATCTATATTTTTGGGTGTGAAGCCGCAGGCGTTATGGATGAAGCCACAAGCGGTATGAGCGAAGTTGGTGGTGGTATGTATTTGATGCCGCCGGTGGTATGGGTTGCGGGAGATGTTTTCTATATTAGTTATCAGATTCAAATTTTCATACAGACATCGACATCAGTGAAGCCGCCAGTGGTGTCACAATATTTTCTGTGAATTTTTAGACCTATTTTGGCAAATTTTAGGCCTGTACACAACCTGTAAAAGTCCTATAATCTGTTTTAAAATAATATTTAAATCAAACATCCATTTTTTCCAAATTCAAAAGCCCCCAAACCCTAATGTAGTAGAGGTACAAACTATAAATGAACAGAAAAGCAGAAAATAAAAATAAAAGCTAAAGCAGCCTGCCAACATCTGTCAGGTGAGATGTGAACTCCAACTCATCCATGAGGTAACGGCTGATGACATCATCCTCCTCTCTTCCCTCTATCATCAGGACGCTGCTCAATTCAGCGGGCTCAGTGGTAGGATGTCGACCAGCTGTCATCTTCCTTCCTATGTGACTGGTTCTGGTTGGAGATGTGCAATCCAGGTTGCAGTTGCTTCTCCTCTCATGCATGTTGGCATCCAATTGCTGCTCTAGCTCACCAACCTGGCGCCTCAGCTCTTGGTTTGTAGCTACCTCCTCTTGATACCTCGCCTCGGCCTAGTTGGCATCCAAAAGCAACAATGCAATGAATTCCTGCGAGAGATAAGAAACAATAACCATCCACATCATTCATAACATTCATACATGCATTATTTAAATTACGGCATTATTTGGACACACATATACCTTGGCAAATAAAGTCTAGGAGATGAGAGTATTCCTGAGTGCAAAAGCATTCCTTTCCAACCTCTCTGCCTCCTTGCAAGTAACCTAAAAAATAAAAAAAAGAAGGGGCAATCAAAGTCCTATCCTAAAAGGATAATCGTAAGCATAAAGATAGCAGATTTGAACTTTCATAAGGCTTACATGTGTAGTATCCGGAGGCATGAAATCCATTGAGTGAGTGCTAGGAGTTATGTTCCTTATGCTAAAATCATCCTTCGGGCCCAAAAGTAGGAAGGACTCCTCTAAAGCTGTCAAAAGGCGCCCCATCACTGTATCGCTATCCTTAGGCCTACCCCGGACTTGCACTCCGCTGGTCTCAGGCCTTGTCCTTTTCCTGGGAGGGACCTAAAAATTACAAACACAAACAACGCAAAGTCAAGTGTAAGCCAGAATTTTGGATTAAATAAGACAAAGTATGTGAACAAGCATGGTCTTACATCAGAAGAGTGGTGCTTCTCGTGGGCCATCAGCACCCCCTCAATGGGCCATCAACATATCCTTGTTTGCCCCCTCACCCCCATTAGGGTCACCCTCACCTACACCCACCTCCTCCTCCTCCTCCTCATCACTGCTCACATGGCCACCGGCTAGCCATCTCAAGTCTTCCCTCTTCTTCTTTGCGTGATATTCAAGCGTGTTGTGGGCATGAATAATGCAGGCATATAGGGAGCAAACACGACATAAGACCATCATAAGAACCAGGGACACTCTCTGCGACATGCCTATTCCTATCTAGGAATGCGGCTTTATCAACCTCGGTAGTGATACTCAAGTAAGGCCACCAAAGGCCCGTGGGAGGTGCCGAAGGCACTGGTCTAGCAGAAGGGGCAATATCTCCCTTAAATACCACTCAAAGGACATAGGGCACACCATCAAGAATCTCCGATCATCAACGTCTTTCTGAACCGTTGCCACCTCATCAAGGTTGGGCACCTTATCAAACAGGTCCCGGATAACCTGACTAAATAATCATATAACCAACCAAGTAAGCACAATGTAAATTTATAAATGCGTTTTGTTAACTAATGGTTTGTTTAGTATGAAACAGGGATAAGAGTCAAAGTCGCATACCGAGCTGATATGTAAGCTCCTCAACGTAACCCTATAGCTGGTAAGGTACTTGCTGAATCCCCTGACACTCCCGCACTAGTGGGCAAGAAAATGTGAACCTACCGGCACCTTGGTCTTGAACTTCACCGATGAAAGAATCTGGTGCTCAAAGGCCCAAGCCTACATAAATACCTAGTCAGTCCAAAGCATCCAAAAGAGGAAAGATGGCTAAAACAAGTAAAAGCATAAGGGAGAATAATTAAGGGCTTTTGGAAAAGGCATACCTGTACGAGTAAGTGGCCCAACCGAAGGACCTTGCCCTTCTTCCTAGCCCCCATGTCTAGTCCACGGTATATCTATGTAAGAATGGCCCTGGTCCAATTCTTCTCCTTGATTGTCTTCACATCCTCAACAGCAGAAATCATCCCGTAATTAATCTTGCTGCTAGAGATGGGAAAGAATGGCATCGTCAGTAGTGAGATGATAAAGAAGTGGACACAGTCATCTCACTGGGTCTCAGGAACCACCCCAACCACCATCCAATGTATTTGTAGCTCTCCATATGATAGTCACCCCGAAGTGGGCTTCAAGTTGAAGAGTTGAGTCACTTTCTTTATCATGGGCTTTGTGAGATAATATTTCTCCATATAAAAATTGAAGTGGATGCTTGGTCTATGATAGTCCAAGCATTGCCACGACATCAGAAGGAGTGATGATTACCTCACCGATCATAAGGTGGAAGGTGTGAGTGGTCTCCGACCACTTCTCGGTCAGTGCAGTCATGGTCTAATGGGAGAGTTTTGGCATCCTCTTAGGTAGAATCCTTGCTAGGTCCCTGAAACCCGTAGTGTCTATAGCCTCTCTAAGCGCAGGGTCCTTCTCGTCAATGTAGGTCCACCACTCACCGATGGTCCCTATGCCCCAGTGCATGTGAGCTAGTGCACCTGTATAGATAAAATCAAACAGAAAATAGATAAGTAATCGGTTTTTATTCATACTCTTCGTTGCTGGAACCGACTGATATTGCTGAAGCTGCTGGCGGTATGAATGAAGACGCCGATGGCATCAACTCTGTGGGTAGAATCAAGATTTGCCAAAAATCAAATCAAAAATCAACAAAACACAATTAATCAATTCCGAAGCATAAAATCAATCAAGATCGACCCTATAGCATGCAATTTTAGTCTGTATACTCTTAATTTTGTATTCTTAAACTGTATCATAGCATGTTTTGAGAGTAGGACCGAAATAAAAAATAAATGAAACAAAAATATTTGGGTTTTGCAGGATTACCTGGATGTAGGAGATGTGTTTGGACTTCTCGGGGGTTAGATTCATTATAGGAGCCATAATCCTATAACTGTACATCTTATCGGATTGCTTCAACCCATAGGCCACATGAACTGGGCAAACTTTTAGCCCTTCAATGGAGGAATCGGGTAAATCCCCAGGCCTCATACTTGCAGATTTTTGTCCAAATACTTTCTTCAACATGGTGAATCGAAAGGAAGAAGATATAGAGAAGTTTGAAAGGGTGAGGGAGAGTTTTTCGCTACTACCATTTAAAATGGGAAATAAGGAGTTTTAATTCGTATTAAACACCCGTGTGTATATCGAGGAGTTTAATTAAAGCTGAAACTAACACTCCATGCCATCGATGGAATCAACTTATGTCGCCGGTGATATCACTCAAGCCATTGCCGGCTTCACTCTCACCAAGGGCAATTTTGAATTTCTTTGACCAGTTAAAGATGCCACGTGGCACCCCATACCACCTGCAGTGTCAACCAAACTGTTGGCGGCATCAAATCCTCCAAGGCTATCTCAGATTACTTTTCAATAATTCAATGGTATCTAGACACAAGCCCTTGATGTTCCAAGACTTCTAAAACCCTTGTATATTAGTTATCACATTTTTACTGTTGATTGAAGGGGTGAAAATATTTTTGTTTCACAAAATAAATCCAAGCAGTAAAAATTTCATTTAAAAGTCGAACTAATCTCATTTTACTTGTCACTCATTGCAGGTACAGCCACAAGGGGGAACAAAAATATCACCACATACCAAATTGAGGTACTGACGGAATCAAAATCTTCTCATCCTTCGGGTCCTGCCCACTATATATCCAATTGAGGTACTGACAGAATTAGAATCTTATCATCCTTCGAGTCCTGCCCACCACACGTTAAATCGAGGTACTAATAGAATTAGAATCTTGTCATCCTTTAGGTCCAGCCCACCGCACGTCAAACGGAGGTACTGACAGAATTAGAATCTTATCATCCTTTGGGTCCCACCCAGCACATATCCAATTGAGGTATTGATGGAATCAGAATCTTGTCATCCTTTGGGGTCCTGCCCACCAGACGTCAAATCGAGGTACTAACGGAATTAGAATCTTATCATCCTCTAGGTCCTGCCCACCACACGTCAAACAGAGGTATTGATGGAATCAAAATCTTGTCACCCTTCAGGTCCTACCCACCACATATCAAATCGAGGTACTAATGTAATCAAAATCTGGTCATCCTTTGGGTCTTGCCCACCATTTATCCAATCGAGGTACTGACGAAATTAGAGTCTTATCATCCTTCGGGTCCTTCTCACCACCTATCAGGTACAATTTCTAAACCCTTGCTCTTTTTGTGAGATCATACTGACCTGTGGCAGCTATGATCCCTCGAGGGGCAGCCTCTGAGCATGGGATTTTACAGTCCCTCACACGAGACGATGATGATGTATATTCGATTTTAATCATCAATATAAAAATTCTTTTTGAATTTTTATTACCGTTAAAAATTCTTTACAAATTTTATTTTTGGAAAAATTTAGTTCGGCGTGTCTGATAACGCGTCCAGTGGGAGCTCAAATTGATGATCTGCACCCAAAAATTAATTTAGTCCTGAATACCCTAAAAAATTCAGAAAAACCCTAATTATATAAAAATCCCGCTAAAATAACTTTTTGGGCGAATTTGACCCTTAAACACCTTTTTAGGCTTAAGCCATGCCTTACTTTTCAGACCTGGTAGAGGTTGAAGTCGCTAGCGGCTTCAGTGACACCACTAGCTGCATCATCCATGCCGTTGGGGACCTGACTTCTGCAGGTAGATAGCTTTTTGCCATGCTTGCTCGATACCCACTGAATAATCGAGAAAAGTTAGCTCTGTCCAGATTTTAGCCTATATAATGCCTCTTTTTAGATATTTGAAGAGGTAAGCAACTCAAACTTGAATTTGAGAGGAATTTTTAGTTAGATACAGTAGTTCTAGTGAGATAAGGTGAAGGAAAGGTAAGAAAAGAAGAATTACTCCATCTTTTCTTGGTTTTTCTTTGTTGAACTCTCTGATATGTAACTTAAAATCAGTAGACTTTAGGTTTAAAATTAATCTAATAGGTTTTACAGACTTAAATCCCTTATGTACTACCCAAATCATCATTTTGAGCTCCCCGAAGGTGTCATTTGGATCATAAAGAGGTGGATTCACGGCTCCAAGGTAGAAATTCTGAGTCTCATAGCTCTTTGGCTTTTATTTGTGTTGTTTGTTGTGTTTATTTGCTGTTTTATGCTTAGTTTTGGGTTTTCAATCATTTTTTGACCATTAACTACTGCTGCTGCAAGAAACTGAAGCTGCCGGTGATAAGTGAAGCAGCCGACGGTATCACTCATGTGGCCAGTGACATTAGTGATACTGCTAGAGGCTTCCTTTGTCACCAATAGCTCTATTTTCTTATGGGACCCTTTCTTTATGGTACCCAAAATGTTATTCTTTCAGCCTGTGTAAGTGAAATCGCTAGTGGCATTAGCGATGCCGCCGGTGGCTTCACTCATACCGCCGGTGGTGTCGCATTCTAGACAACATGTTTATTTTCATTTTTATTTCAACCTAGTTTAATTTCCGAAGCTAGGATGTATAGTGCAACGACAGGAGTCCAGAACTCCCCGAAAATAGTCCTTACCCTATAACAAGTGGCATTTTCACTAATAATCTGGTTAAAATAACAATCGAGTCTAAAATATAAATAAAACGAGATTTTCTTTCAAACTCCATTCAGCCATTTTTAGCCATCCAACCGGGCTCCATAAAATTGTACAATAAACATGCCATGATCACGCTAACTTAAGTCTTTTTTGGTTCACTAATTATGCATGCTAAATGTGATATATCTCATATACATGCCGTATCAGTGCTAACCGTTTTGTTCAGGTCAATTTAGGTTAGATGTATGTTAGGCCTTCAGATATTTTATTTATTGTATAGACAAATGTATAGGATTTTGAAAGCCATGTAATTATTCTTTAATTTTTGCATTTTATTTGGGATGAATGTAATATTTATTTGTTGAATGCTTGTTAAATAACACGCTAACTCTATATAAATCGAAAACACAATAAATAGGGTGGACTAAAATCGTATAAGAAAGAATGCATGAGCATTGGATTTTAACTATCATTCTCATGAAACTATGATGAGAGATATATGATGCAATGTCTTATAAGTGTTATCCATCGAAGGTGTTCCTACTGCTGCAGAGTTGAGTTTGGCCGAAGTCCGGAGACCTAGTCTGCCCTTAAGGACCCGTACGGGTGATGCCTGGTGGTACAGATCAACTAGCACACCCGTATGGGTAGATTCCTTCTATACACCTGGAGAGGACCCATACGGGTCTACTAGGACCCGTATGGGTAGGGCCCTACCTGTACGGGTCCGCTTGTTGCCTCATCAAGTTATTTCAGAAGCTATCTCTTACCTTTTTTGGTAAAAGGAAGGTCTTGAATGTAGTTTATTGCATTTAGATCTGATTCTAACCCTATAAAAAGGCCTTTTCCCTACCATTTCAAGAGACACAATTCATATGAAAAATAGACTATAGAGAAATTATAGTAAGGTTCTAGCAATTTCTATAGGTATAGAAATGTATAGTGGAGATATAGGAGGTATAAAATAGGGAGAAAACCCGTTCCTTGAGGTTTTGTGCACATTTTATTCATTCCTAACATTGTTTATTAGGATTTAGGGGAGGTAATGTCCACACAAATACTCTCCTAAATAGTTCTATTTCACCATCTACTTTGGCCAGACTCTCTCAACAGCAAAGGGATCGCCTCAAAGTGGATTCACGTCGTAAAGGTAACGCTCCTGAATTTCAAAGAGACTCACATCTCAGTTATTTCATTATTATTCTCTGCTTTCATTATTATATATGTTCTTGTTCTTATTCTGGGTCTGGTCCTAACCCATATGAGCCTTGTTGGCACCATATATCCGTAAGTCAATAAATTAGTGCGCCATACGCGTATGGAAGGAAATCCCATTTTGTTTTATTTTTCTTCCATTAATCTATTTATCTCGAACTAAGCTTCTGACTGGGACTAGACAGGACCCTAACGGGTCCTCCCCGATAGTTGTACGGGTCCCACCCACCCGCATGGGTACCGGCCCCTAGGCGTAACCCAGAATTCATTTTAATTTAGTTAAAAATCAATCTAACTCACCATATGCCAAGCGATCATTTTCAGTAATAATCTAGTAAATCAACCCACAAAAGTTAAAATGTGTTTTTACAACAAAATATGTTGAAGACTCGTTATTTATTTCCGATCCTAGAAGTCACCAGGGTACTACCGATTGTAAAACCACCACGCTAACATAATCACATTTTCTCCAATATTAAGCTGACTTATGATGTGCCATAAACTATGCTAATATCTGTGGATGTAGGGGAATTTATTTTCATTTTGTTTTATAACTTAGAACAAATGTATAGGTTCTTCTGCAATTTCCCCCATTTTTCCCCGGTTGTAATTTTTATTCCCCCATTTATTGCCTGTGCTTTATTGTAATATGTAAACGCATGTAACGAGTGTGAAAGAGTGTAGAAATAGGATTTTTGGGATATTACCCTAAATGATGAAAAGAAAAATAGTTTTATATGGTGAATGTAATTTTGAATTAACTAAATGAGAAATAAGTGATCAATGGGGCTTGGTCCAAGTGGTAAGCAACTTGATCACTTAAGCAAGGTCTCAGGTTCGAAACCTTGTTAATGTGAAAAATCCCTATTGGGAGACTCACCCACCATAGCCAGATGTGCGACTCGGGTCGGATCTGGATTTAGTCGGAGCAAAGCTCCAGCGAACCAGATGGGCAACAAAAAAAATGAGAAATAAGTGACTCATCCGATACCCGAATCTCTGATACAATAGGTATGAGTCTCCCGCCCAGAGGGAACCATACCAAAACTCTTTCCCAAGTAGACAACTTGGGTGATGACTCAATCATTTGTACCGAGATTTGGGTCTCAATTCTTTTATTCATTAAAATTGGCTTATTGTGCAAACTTAAACTAAAAAGGTTTTGTTGTACCTAAATCCAACCAAACCCCAGTGGGCCCCACCTCTCACACAGGCTCCAAGGGAGACCCACACGTCATCGATACCTCAAAGTGACGACTCTACTGGGGAAGATAATCTTTTAACTTGAAAAATTTTGGTTCATTTTAAAAGCTTAAAAGATTATGATGAGCACCGAAAATCATTTACTTGATTCAATCCGTTTTCTTTTTCATCATTTGGGAAAATGATCACACTCTATCATCTCATCTCCTTCTCTCTTTAGTTAGATGCACTCTTCTTCAAGCGCTAGGTTAGGGTTCCCTATTATTTCTGCGACACTTGCAGAGGTGTTGCCCATGCCCGCCAAAAATTGGGGACACCCTAGTGGGTGGAGCACTCATTGTCATCTCCCTCCAAAAGAGGCTTGATGCGATGGGAACCTTCTACATCAAACTTTTGATATGTCCCTAAACCATTCTTATCAAAGCCATAGAATTTTACCTTCTAGGTACCCTGATTTCTGTGTGAGATTAGACTAACGAAGAATACCATCAAACTCGGCCGGGTGAAATAAGGACGGAATTGATCGCTTTGCATGTGTTGTGTTATATACCCTTATCATTAACCCCACCATGCATCTTCATAATTTATGCATGCATACTACATCCCATGCATGTACTGATCTCTTGGTTGCTACCTCAGTTCAAGATAAGAATCGGCAATCTAGTGTAGTACTCATCCCGATCACCATCACGGCTCAGTTTGGTCAGTCAGTTCAACCAGTAAACCCAACACTCTACATAGCTAGTAGTGGGACTCATTCACTCCTTTAAGAGGCTATTTTGCAAGTTTGCTATAGCAAAGACCCGAGTCAGTTTCCAGATTTTGTGGTTATGGCAATGAGAACAATCCTTCCTTATTTCATGGTTTTACCCTATGGCATGACCCACGACCAAATGGTTCATCCTATGACTCTAGATGACATCTTACCTTGGGATACTCCTCTTTTGAACATCTTCAAGAAGCTAGAGAAATACCAGTTGATTGATCAACTCCAACCGTATGTTCAGCCAAGGCCTGAGGAGAGGGGCAATTTCTGCATATATCATGTCTGTCTTGATCATCCGACTAGAGTATGTAAGGATCTCCTCTATGCCATCACAGCACTAAATGACAAAGGAAAAGTTTATGAACCCTAAAGAAGAGGGGAAAAAGTAGCCATGATCAACTTAGGATTAGAAGAAAATGAGGTATGGAAATGTATTATAGAGACCAAGAAGGCAAGAGAAGAACCATCCATTTTTGACCTCATAGCCATCAGGTAGTGGAGTGGGGAACCTGTCCATGACTACTTTTAGAGGTGGTTAACAGTCATGGTAGATCTCAAAAGGAAACCTCTGGAGAAGGAATTAGCTGACTGATTCATCTTCGGATTATCTCCTCACCTCCGCAAGATAGCATTTGTGAAGGCATACAAAACCATCCCTGAGTGCTATGAAGCAGCTATAGAAGCGAAAAAGTGTGCCAAACGAATAGAAGACAGTGATCTATCAAAGATTAAAGTAGACAAAGCTATTGGTACCCTTACTACTTCAATATACACCCTCTTATGCTTGGGGGATAAGAAGAAAACACTGATTTAGGAAGCCTTGAGGCCCAAAGCATAAGGGAAGCTGTGGATGATGTGTTGACTGAGAAACAGTTGCAAGACTTGGATCATGACCTGACTCACATTCCGATGAGTGACCGAGAAGACCCTCCGCCTGCGGAGGATAACAATGCAATTATATGTAATGAAAATGATGTAGCCTTCGGGCATCATAATGATAATGATAGTGATTTTGCTTACTTGTTTGATGTTTCACCTTATGGCACCATGCATTCATTTGACCATACGCATAACATTTTTAGCATTCATGACTCTTCATTGCATGAAATTAACTTGGGTACTAAGGAAAATCCAAAAATGGTAACAATATCTAATGATCTAACCCCTATCAAAAAAAGAGAGATGATAAAAGTGCTTAGAAAACATGTTAACGCTTTTGCTTAGTCCTACGAGGACATGCCCGGGGTAGATCACCAAATTGTCGAGCATCGCATTCCAATCAATCCCAGGTTCAAACCAGTCAAACAAAAGTTAAAAAGTTGCTAGATTACTGGAAGCTAAATTCATTAAAGTAATTGAGTATCCAACATGGTTAGCAAATGTTGTCCCGGTTCATAAAGAATATGGAAGGGTCAGAATGTGTGTCGACCTTTGCAATTTGAATAAGGCATCTCCCAAGGATGACTTCCCATTACCATACATTGATGTATTGGTAGATAGCACCGCCAGGGCCGCAATGTACTCATTCTTAGATGGCTTCTCTGGGTACAATAAGATTCTAATGGACATTATTGATAAGGTCAAGATAGCCTTCATCATAGAATAGGGAGTGTACTACTATAAGGTAATGCCTTTTGGGCTGAAGAATGCAGGGGAAACTTATCAGAGAGCTGTGACAGCTTTATTACATGACTTGATCCATAAAGAGGTTGAGGTTTATATAGATGCCATGCTAGTAAAGTCTAATACAAGGGAAGAATATCCTGAGATTCTAGAAAGGTTCTCAACGAGAATTGAGAAGTACAACCTGCATTTAAATCTAAAGAAGTGTGTATTTCGGGTTACGTTAAGAAAACTCTTGGGTCGCATTACTGGTCAGAGGGGAATCGAGGTTGACCCGGATAAGGTTAAAGCTATTCAAGCAATGCCCATTCCCAGAACAAATAAAGCACACTATAAGAGAGTGGGAAATCAATGAGGAGTTACTCAAGCCATATGTGGAAGCAGTTTGGAACTTATCAGTACAGTTTAGTCAATGCTTGGATGAGAATCAGATGGCAGATTCTTTCACTACCCTGGCCTCGATATGGGAGGGAGAAGAGGATCAACCCATCTAGCCACTCGTAATTGAAATGGCTCGTTCTCCATTTTATTAGAAAGTTCAAGTTATGAATGTAGAAGAATAAAAGGTTTGATGGTATGACAACATTAAGAGGATTCTGAAAGAAGGGAAGTGCCCCGAAGGATCATTAAATTCGAATATCATGACCCGAGGTTGGTCACCCAGTTTAGACTAGTTAGGGAAGATCTATTTAAAAGGAAAGCTGAGGGTTTGTTGTTGAGATGTTTAACAGAAGAAGAATCAGAAAAGGTAATGACTCAGGTACACTCCGGGGATTGTGGCCCGCATATGAATGGTATGGCTTTAGCCAGGAAAGTTCAGAGAATGGGTTACTTCTGGACCACAATGAACGCCGACTGCATCGACAAAGTTAGGAAATGTCATGAATATCAGATTCATGGGGATATACAACATCTAACCTCCTTTGAACTTCGCGATTTGTCTACTCCTTGGCCTTTCTCGGCATGGGAGATAGATATAATCGATGAAATTTGACCTTCATCAACCAATGGCCACAGATTCACCATAGTCGTAGTCGATTATTTTTTGAAATGGGCAGAGGCCAAATCTTACACAAACATTACCGCCAAGAAGATGGCCAAGTTCATAGAGAAGCCTATTTTTGCAAGATATGGAGTTCCGCACCATATAGTTTCCGATAATAGGGTTCAGTTTCAAGGGGCCATGACTGAATTATTTGAAAAGTTCAACATTGAGCATCACAGATCTTCTCCATATAGACCATAAGCTAATGGGGCAGTTGAGGCTGCCAATAAATTGATCAAGAGGATTTTTTCCAAGACAGTAGGTACCTACAGGGACTGGGCTGTAAACTTCCATTCACAGTTTGGGGGTATAGAACCAGCACTAGAACCCCCACTGATCAGACACCTTTCTCCTTGGTATATGGAATGGAAGCCATGTTACCGGTTGAAACAGAAGTAAGATCTCTAAGAGTGGCACTTGAAGCTCAGTTAAAAGAATCAGATTGGGAAAAAGCTAGGTATGAACAGTTAAATGTAGTAGACGAAAAGCGGCTCAATGCACTTGACCACCTACAAATATACCAGTAGCGTATGGCTCGAGCTTACAATAATAGAGTCAGATACCCGAAACAACCTCTTAAAACTGGTGATATAGTTCTCAAGCAGCTACGCCAGGTCAACACTGACACTAGGGGCAAGTTTAGGCCTAATTGGGAAGGACCGTTTGTTGTAAAGAAAGTCCTTGGTAAAGGAGGAATCAAGCTTATGGATATGGATGGAAATGAGTTTGTGAATCCAGTAAATCAAGATAAGCTTAAGTGTTATCATGTCTACGTCAAAAGAATTAAATCATAAAAATGCAGCACAAAGAATAAAAGAAATAAAGAATAAAACCACCCGACGAGTGGTCCACTACTGCTCGGGGCAAAAATTAGGGTCCAGCCCACTGATTGGTATTCCTCAAATCGGTCAGGGAAAAAATAGGGCACTCTAACGCAAATAAAGCCTGCTAAGTTGAAAACCCGAAAAGGGCGGCTTAGGCAAAAGTTAGGGCATCGAGAGAAAAATGTCAATTGCTTTCTAGAAAATATGTAAAAGACCAGTAGGCAATAAGGGTTAACCATTGGAAATTGTTACCATTGCTATATATACTCTAATTAACCTCATCAATGAACATGTTATGAGCTTGCTAAGCATCTTGGTCTTATGAACGCATGCATGTCTTTAGGTGAAATAATCGCAGGTGTGTGAACATCAATTTTTCTCTACATGTTATGCATCATTGTATTCATCTTTGGCGAATATGCACAATATTTAGAAAAGCCTGCTGGATTGAAAACCCAAAAGGGCTGTCCAGGCAAAAGTTAAGGCAAAAGAAAAGTCTGCTGGATTGAGCCATCAAGGACAATTGAGGCAAAAATTAAGACAGTCTGCTGGATTGAAAACCTGAATAGGTGGTCCAGGCAAAAGTTAAGACAAAACAAAAAGAGAAAGAAAAGCCTGCGGGGTCGAAAACCTAAAAGGGCGGTCCCGACAAAAATTAAGGCGGAAAAAATAAAGAAAAAGCTTGCTAGCTTGAAAACCCAAAAGGGAGGTCTAGGCAAAAGTTAAATCTAAAAAGAAAAAGTTCATTGGACTAAGCCATCAAGGACAGTTCTGGCAAAAATTAGGACAAAAAGAAAGAAAAAATAAATGTTCGATAGGTCATCTCACTTCTGATGGCCTATTGAAAAATTAGAACATCACTTGGTCCACTCGCTACCAAATCGCTGGATGAAAGTAATAAGGGTTCGCAAAGTAGCAATACTCAATGATCTTAGTTCAAGAAAAGTCAGCATGCATAAAAGTTTAATGTCAAGAGTACCAATCTAAAGTTTACAATAAAAATAAGTCGTGTAGGGCCCAAAAGTATCAACAGTTTAGAAAGTAATCATAATCTAAGTTGCTGGGGGATCCTATCCCTAGCGACCCTCTTGAGTCTGATCCTGAATATCTGCCAACAGATAATTCACATCTATAGTCATATGATCCTCAACTTCATCAGTATTATTGGTTAGCTGAGCAGAGGCCTTGGTCTCTGAAGTCCCTGCAGCAGCCCTAATAGCATCAGCTCCCTCAACTCCCCTTTGAGCCATACGGTATGTAGAGAGATCGTCCTCAAACTCAGTCTATCTGTCCTCAGTCATCCGCGCTAGCTAGCCCTTCATCATCTCAATCTCAGCCCTCTCTCAAGTAGTCTCAGCCCTAGCCTGGTCAGCCTCAATAGTGGCCGCCCGCAGTTGCTCCTCCAAGAATCTGGCTCTCTTCTTAGAAGCATCCAAATCTCGAGCAGACTTACTATGTTCCATGGCCAGCAGAGTCTACAATAGAATCATAAGATCAGTCCACATATATAAATGTCATAGCATACATCATGTATAGTTTGTTGAATTTTTCAGGTAAAAGAAACTTACTAAGGCTAGCGCATCTTAGGCTAGTAACAGATCTCGCATGGAGAAACAGCCCCTGTCGATCCTCTCGGCTTCAGAGATAATCACCTAAAAGGAAAATGTCACATCAAGATAGGATATTGTAAGCAATCACTGAAATGAATAAAGATTAAAGCAGACAATTCCTTACATGAGTAAAGCTAGAAGGAGTGAAATCGATAGGCTGGACTGACTCCTCAAGCTCCTTGATAGCTCACTTCCCCGAACGATCGAGGAGCAGAAAGAAAGTATCTAGCTCAGCTTGGAGGACTCCCTCCCTCATAAATCCAAAAGCAAGAGATTGCTTTGCCGGCAGCTCAGGGATGGCAGCAGCAGTAGTAGGCCTCTTTTTCGAAAGAGCAGGAGGTTATAACAAGAAAAGTCATAAATCAAAATCACAATCAATGAAAAAGTATTCACAAAGGATAAGTTGAGAAAATACCTAAGAAGTAAGGGTAGAAGATCTAGCCGAACCCCTAGTCCTCCGGGCTATGGATGGGCCCCCACGGTTGCCCCTTGATCCACCCTCATTATCATCATCATCATCATCCTCACTATCGCTCCAATGAAACTGAACGGGCTCGTCCTTATAGTGAATCCTCTTACAAGGAGGAAGAAGTGAGGAATCAACAAACTCAGCATAAGAGCCCTCCACCGATAGCACCCGGGCTCCCTCGCCTAGCAGATATAATCCCTGGTCGGTCCCCAGCATGAGGTGAGGCTAGAAGATGCCCGCTAGGATCAAGGGAGGGATCGTTCTCTCTACGATGGCACTGGTCCTCCACCCTTGGATTCGCTCACCAAAATACCACTCAAAGGAGAGTGGTGACTCCAAGACGAAGTGGAGGTCATCAACGCCAACCCGCATTTGCTCAATAGCCCTATGTATATCCATCCAGTCTCTCCCACGGGTCTCAAATGACCTGCAAAAAATGGATCCACTGTAAGTGTCACAACCTCATGTATATAGTTTCTACTAATGATTTTTTGAAATGTAAAATGTAGGTTTAGTAGGGAAGAAGTTTACCAGGTTGAAAAGCAGTTGGTGAAGGAACTCTTTGTACTGCGCCGTGGTTAAGGGCTGACCTTGCGAAAGCCCCATCCATCTAGAAATGATGTGTTGTGTCTTAATTTGCGTGGGCAAAGCTTAAAGGCCCAAATCTTCAAGACAAAGTAAACATTAGTTGCAACACAGTTCAAACAAAAGATTAAAGTGCAAGAGATAAGTATGGGATTTACTAGTAGAATCAGATGGCAGATCTTAAGCTCAAATTGCTCGCCTCGAACTCCGACATCCAACCCATTGTATAGCCATGCCAGAATGGCCCGGCACAAGTTCTTGTAGGGCACAACAACAAGATCCTCCATAGCGGAGAGCAAACTATAATTGAGGTTGCTCGAGTAGACCGGGAAAAAGACGGTGGTAAGAAACATCAGCAGGAAGGACTTGGAGTACTGATCTCTCTTATAAGTCGCAATATGACTTGACTGCCTGATGCAATAAGTATGTAGGTCCCCATACTTGAGCTTGTTCGTCCCATCCAAACAAAGCCCAAGTAGTCTCGCAATATAGCCTTCACCTCAGGCCGGGAATGCCACCTATCGGCATAACCATCAAAGTGAACAATATCCCCACTCTGGTCCAAGCCCGTCGTGGTGCACACATCTGAGAGAGTGATAGTGACCTCCCCAAAAGGCAAGTGAAAAGTATGGGTCATCTCAGACCACCTCTCTGTCAAGGCTAAAATAGCACCCGGGGCTAGCGTCTTCAGAGCCTAAGGGATGGCCCTGATGATGTCGCTGAAGCTAAAAGAGTCTATGCGGGTCAATAGCTCAGTGTCCCCTACGGCACAGATCTCCTTGTATCATTTCCTGTAGAAGCTTAGGGCTCCCACATTCTTATATTAAAACAGTAAAGACAAAGTTACAGTTTTACAAGGTTAAAATACAGCAGACAAATCAGAAATCAAGAGAGAATTACAGAAATCATAGAGACCAACATTCTGTCCTTGAGGATAGGACCCGTATGGGTAAGCCCCACACGTACGGGTCCATAAGCACCTCCCGTATCAAGATTGGGACTAGAACGGGTCCCCCCTCACCCATATGGTTCCCCTGCGAATAGTCCCTCTGCAGAAAACCTCCCAAAAATCCAAATTCATCCAATCTCAACCAAAGCTCATCCAAAACTACCTCAAAAGCATCCTAGACTAAAGTTACAACCATCAGGCTCTATTCTAAGGTCTAAAACACCCTAATTCATGCAAAAATTCGAGGAATTCTCAAAGAGTTTAAAAATGGAGAATGGAGAATTAAGCAAAATTACCTGGAGTTTTGAAGTATGGGTATCAGAAGAGGCGATCAGAGGCACTTTAGTGATAGGGGTGAGCCCTAGAAATGTGTCCCTTTTATGGAAGGCATATGCGACAAAAATCGGGCATTCTCGGACCCCTAAATCGCCCATCGGGGGCAAATCCTTGAGTCTAACAAAGAAATGGCCAGTCTTTGGGCCTTTTTTACACATTTTAACTAATTGTATGAAGAAAATCACCCAAAAATATAAAAGAGGAAGATTTCATATAAGGGGCGATGCAAAGAGTCTGAACAGCCTTTTGAAACCCTTGACGGGGACCCATACGGGTCCCACCCCACCGATACGGGTTTTGGACCACCCGTATGGGCCTTCCCTTGCTAGCTAGGGGCAAATTGTGGACTGGTATTTCAGAAAGCACCAGAAGTTCATCTAGTCCGAACTCGGGGCCAACCCCACTTTCCCTAAACTCTATATTTTAGTAGAATAAGGGCAAACCCACCTAGCTCACCCTGATCCTCAATTGAAGGATTAAAGATTTTTGTTTTGGCAAAATCAAGAATCAAAGTAAGCCACTCTTGAATTAATTACTAATCAAAATTATTTTCATGTGCAGCTCCACCTGAACACAGAAAATTTTCCATAACAAACGAATCTTGCAAGAAGAGATTTCTCCAGCAGAAAAGAAGTCACCAAAAGAGCATTACTACACTCCTCAGCTGAAGAGTAGATCTAGGGGCATCCCCCAATTTCCCAATAGTGCAATCAAGTCTAGGAGCATCCCCCCATTTCCCAACAGCGGAACTAGCCAGTCCAGGGGCATCCCCCCATAGTTCATCCATCCAAGGGGCATTCTTTGAGTGGCACCCTTCCAAGGGGAATTTCATTCTAGAACGATTAGGATAGACCTAACATTTCTCACACTTAGTTTATAGATTATTAAGGGGCCACCCCCCATCCAAACATCTTTATCCTTAATTGAAGAGGCAAAAATTTTTGCTCATTACATAAAGTCAATCAAGAATAAAGACGTATCCGCTTAGAAAATAACTAACTCAGTGTTTGATTGTTATCTTTTTACAAGCCATTCAAAACCCCAGCAAAAGAGTCATCTACCTTAGGAGAGGGATACACATCATTTAGGAGAGTCATTCGCCTTAAGAAAGGGATACACATATCTTCCCCAAAAAAGTACTAAGGATATATATGAATAGGAAAGTCATCCGCCTTAGGAAAGGGATACACCAGTAGGAGAGTTATCCGCCTCAGGAAAGGGATATGCATCGATTAGGAAAGTCATCTGCCTCAAGAAAGGGATGCATCGGCCAGGAGAGTCAATCCGCCTTAAGAAAAGGATACACATACCTTCCCCAGTAGAGTAATAAGGGGTATATTATCAGCTAGGAGAGTCATCTGCCTCAGGAAAGGGATACACCATTAGTAAGGAAAGTCGTCCACCTCAAGAATGGGACACCCAGGAATAGAGTCCCCCTTAAGAAAGAGACACCTAGGAATAGAGTTTGCCTCAAGAAAGGAACTTACCCACATCATCATCTCAGGTATGATTTCTAAACCTTCGCTCATGTTGTGAGATCATGAAGATCCGTATCTACAATGATCCCACGAGGGGCAGTCTGTGAGCACTGGATTTTAATGATCCTTCTCACGAAACTATGATGAGGGCTATATGATGCAATGTCTTATAGGTTTTGTCTATCAAAAGTGTTCCTACTGCTACAGAGTTGAGTTTGGCCAAAGTATGGAGACCTAGTCTGCCCTTAGGGACCCATACGGGTGCTGCCTGGTGGTACGGATCCACTGGCAGACCCCGTATGGGTAGATTCCTTCCATATGCCTGAAGGGGACCCATATGGGCCTCTACCCATATGGGTCCACTTGTTGCTTGATTAGGCTCTTTTGGAAGCTATCTCTTACCTTTTTTGGGAAAAGGCAGTCTTGAATGCGGTGTATTGCATTCAGACCTGATTCTCACCCTATAAAAGGGGCCTTTTCCCCACCATTTCAAGAGACACAATTCATATGAAATATAGACTATAGAGAAATTATAGTAATGTTGTAGCAATTTCTATAGGTATAAAAATGGTATAATGCAGGTATAAGAGGTATTAAATAGGGAGAAAACTCGTTCTTTAAGGTTTTGTCCACATTTTATTCATTCCTAGCTTTGTTTATTAGGATTTAGGGGAGGTTTTGTCCACACAAATACTCGCCTAAATAGTCCTATTTCACCGTCTACTTTGGCCAGACTCTCTCAACAGCAAAGGGATCGCCTCAAAATGGATTTACGCCACAAACGTAATGCTCCTAAGTTTCAAAGAGACTCACATCTCAGTTATTTCATTATTATTCTCTACCTTCTTTATTATATCTGTTCTTGTTCTTATTCTGGGTCTGGTCCTAACCCATATGACCCTTGTTGAAACCACATATCCCTAAGGGTATTAAATTGGTGCGCCATAATCATACAAAAGGAAATCCCATTTTTATTTTATTTTTCTTCCATTAATATGTTTATCTCAAACTAAGCTTGTCCGATTGCCGTACGGATCCCACCCACCCGTATGGGTACCGACCCTCAGGCATAACCCATAATTCATTTTAATTCAGTTAAAAATCAATCCAACTCACCATATGCCATGCGATCTTTTTCACTAATAATCCGATAAATCAACCCACAAAAGTTAAAATGTGTTTTTACAACAAAATACATTTAAGACTCGTTATTTCTTTCCGATCCTAGAAGCCGCCCTAGTACTATCGATCGTAAAACTACCACACTAACATAATCACATTTTATCTAATAAAATGCTGACTTATGACATGCCATAAACTGTGCTGATATCTATGGATGTAGGGAAATTTATTTTCATTTTGTTTTATGACTTAGAACAAATGTATAGGTTCTTTTGCAATTTCCCCCAATTTCCCCCGGATGTAATTTTTATTCCCCCATCTATTGCTTGTGCTTTATTGTAATATGTAAACGCATGTAACGAGTGTGAAAGAGTGTAAAAGTAGGATTTTTATGATAATTCCATAACTGATGAAAATAAAAACGATTTTACACGGTGAATGTGATTTTGAATCAACTAAATGAGAAATAAGTGACTCATCCGATACCCGAATCTCTGATCCAATATGTATGAGTCTCTGCCCAGAGGGAAACGTACGAAAACTCTTTCCCAAGTAGACAACTTAGGTTGCGACTCTATCATTTGTATCGAGATTTGGGTCTCGATTCTTTTATTCATTAAAATTGGCTTATTGTGCAAACTTGAACTAAAAGGGTTTTGTCACGCCTAAATCCAACCAAAACCCTGTAGGCCTCGCCTCTCACATAGGTGCCAAGGGAGACCCATACGTCAACGACACCTCACAGAATTAAACTTTGAACTTGGCCAATGTAAAATAGATAGCATCATCCGAACTCGGAATCTCTACTTATGGTATGGTCTACCACCCGGAGGGAAAATCGTACCTAAATTTTCTGGTTGAGTTAAACAGGGTGGCCACTCTATTTTAAGTAAGGGATTTCAATCTCGTGTCTTTTAAGCATTAAAATATGCAAAACCATTTTCTATCACATCACATTTATCTTTATTTTTAAGGGATCAGTCCTCCGGCCTGGCTTCATAGTCGTCAGAAATGTCGTCCGCTCATAGAAATAGGAACATAGTTTTTCAATTCACGAGTACACCAGTTCATACCTGTTGAGTTTTTGCGATTTTGAATAAGAAATCAAAGCAGTAGGAGATTTTCGAGCACAATCGATAATGATTTTCAGTTATATGAAGGGAATAGAACTGTTTTGAATGATGAATTTGAACGATTTTGGATGATGAATGTTGCTTATGAGAATGGTTTTTCACTTTCTGAAGTTGACTCAACCGTGTTTGTAGATTATTCAAACTATTTTGAAGATTATGAAATGATTTTGACGATTTTTTTGAAGCTCTTTGGATTTGATTTTTGTTGAAAGCGTGAGAGGGAGAGGGAGAGGAATTGGAAGAGATGTAGGGGATTTCTTTTCATTGTAACGTTGTTTTCTTTATATTTATTATTTGTTATTTTTTGGGCCAAATATGTTTGTTTTTTCAGTTCATTTATGTGAGGAGCCCTTAATTTTAGTTGATGTGGTATTACACTCACATTTGATAATTTTTGTTGACTTTTCAAGCCACACTTTTCGGGTTAATTTTGACGATTTTAAACTTAATTGATTTTAATCACATAATTTAAAGCCAAGTGACCATATATATAATCTCTAAATTACAATTAATCTTGATATAATTTATTTTATTCTCTTTTATAATTGAATTATTAAATATCTTATATTTCATATTACTTTTAACAATGTGTTTTCAATGCTAACTTTGATTAAAATACTATTATTGTGGTCTTTTTACCCACTATATAAATTTTAGGAAAAAACACTTAAATGCATTAGATTTCACAAATTAATTAATAAAAGACCCAAAAATGAGCGACCAATCGATTTGGAAATTTTTAAACTTCAGCTGACCAAAATATGCTCTATATAAACTAGGCTTTGCTCAATTATTCTCAAAATTTGAAGCTCCTCTATTCTCAATTCTCTCTCGTTTTCTCTGGATACAAATCTCCGTTCTTGAATCTCAATTCTTTCTTGCGTTCTTTCATCTCAAAATCCTTTATTCGTAACCTATTTCCTTTTGTGATATGTCTTTGAATCTTAAATCGATATGTGACTTGTTTTTTTTTTCTCTCTACTATGATTTTGAATTGATTCTTTCTTGATATAGTTCATCGTAATTGAATCTTGATTCTTTCATGCATTCTTTCATCCCAAAATCCTTTATTCATAACAGATTTCCTTCTATGATTTGTCTTCTTTGTAAAGAATATCAAATCAATTTGTGATCTGCATTTCTTTCTCTCTATTGTGATTTCGAATTATTTTTTTAAAATTGAACATGAACAACACTCTTATTTTTCTTCCTGTAAATAGATCATAGATAGATTATCAAAGAATTTTTGAATTCCAGATTTCAAATTGTTTTTTCGAATTTGAAACATAAATGACACTCCTATTATGCTTCATGTAAATGAATCATGAATGTTTACAAGGTAATCCTTTTATTCTTTTCTATTTTGCAACTGATTTGAATGTTCATTTTTATCTGTTACACGTCTAATAAATGTCTGATACAAGTGTTTGATGAATATATAATAGATTTAAAATAGTGTTGTATTAGATAGGAATATTATTGAAGTGTTTGGAACAATCTGTATGTCATTTATATGTTATAAGTCTATTATATATCTGTTATAAACCCAATATAAGTCTAATATGTTTGTTAAATATCTATTATAAGCCTAGTATATATCTAATATTATAAACTAATATATATAGAACAGGTTTATAATAGGTTTATATTAGATATAATTACTTTTGTGAAGTGTTTGGCATGTTTAGTTAATAGTGAAGATTTTTATAGGTTCTTTGTGTTGGGAAACAATGATCCAGAAGAACAAGTTCAAGTCATATCGGGATCAGGTTTAAAGAAAACAAAAACACATAATCTCCTAAGTCCAAGACACGTCATCCGGACACATATTGAAGACTTCAAACACCTAAGTACACAAGGAAAGCATCATGTTGAAGTTTGGAATGAAAACAAACTTTCAACCTCTTAAAAGCAACATTTGGAAGAGAAGAATGATTGAAAAAGCATCCAGATATATTGAGTCTAAAGACATCCAGAAGACTCAATTATCAAGATAAAGGAAAAAGTTCAAATTCACCTTTTCCCTCCACTTTCGGTCTGAAGTCAAATATCCTTTTGACTTGAAGATTATAAAAGAAACAGCTAACATGCACTCCAGAAAGGGACAAAAGGACTGACATATGAAAGAGAAAAAGGTAATAACCTTTTTAACATAGACCAATGAAAATGGCGTTTGGAGCTCACACAAAAAACAAACGGCATAAAAGTTGGCAAATCTCTAAAATACAAACAAACGATCACTGACAACTTCTTTGCCCCAATCCAAAAAATTCAAACGGGACATTTATTCAGTCAACGGATTGATCAATGGCTCTGGAAGCGCCACATCATACCTAATCAACGGTGAAGATTCAAATCAACCTCAACGGTACACAACAACTACATTTATTATAAAAGCCTATAAAAGGGAAGCTTCACATGTTGAGAAGGTGCTGGTTGATTTTATAAGAAGCTATTACAAAAGAGAACTCAAGAAAATTCAATTAGTAAAGAAAATCACTCCAAGAACTAGATATATCCAAATCTGTTTTGTAATAATTCTCAAGTGAGATATAAACTTGAAGAATTCAAAAACCAAAACCTTGAAAAATCAGGTTGTAAGATCTCATACTTTGGTGAGTATTGAGATTAGGAACTAGCTTAGAGTTAGTGCTTTAAGTGGAATCTCCCTGTAGGACTCAGCTTAGGTTTGGGTAGAATCTAAGTGGTATATCCTACTAAACAAAAAGGACTCTGGTAGGAGTTGGTGCTTCTAGTGGTATATCCTACATCTAGAGGAGAAGAAATCTTCAGAGACAATTGTAAGGCTTTATTCATGCCAGTTGAAAAGGAATCCACTAGTGGCAAAAGCTCGGAGTAAGGAAGCTCCAGGGATTGGAGTAAGCGAGGCCGAACTAGGGGTAAAATCATTGTGTTTGATTTCCTTTAACCCTCTACTTTATTGCACATTATTTACATATTTGCATCATCCGGATTCATTACATTTGGAATACATCAAACACGCTATATAAGATTTTTTTAAGTCTGTAAATTCCATGAAAAAGGGTCATTCACCCACTCTATCCTTATATACACCCTCACATGGACCAACACTTTGAGCTATCTATTATATATCTATTAAAAGAATGTTACAAATGTGATTTAACTCATAAAAATATTTTCTTTTACTTGCTTCAGTATAAGAAGGAAGCAACAACCCCGCGAGAGATGTTCCTCTCGAAATATAATAAAATCCTCCAACTTCTGATGTCGAGGGATCCTGGATTGATGATCATTCTCTTTATAGATCAATCACATTTGTAATAATCAGTTCAAAAGTTTATAATGAATTTAAAACATAATTCCACAAGCATTCTAAAAGATATTTATTGGAATTTTGATAGAATGCATTATTGGGTGTTTGAATGTTGTGTTTTGTGAATTTTTTCCTAAGCAATAGCTTGTGTATCAGACTTATAATAGAGTTATACTAGGCCTATACTAGACATATAACAAATTTGTATTATACTTATAACAGATTTATGATAGATATGAATTAGATCATATCTATTACATTTCTAATATACGTCTATTATAAGTCTACAATTGATTTATATGAGACAATAGAGATGTGAGTTTTGGGGAAAAAAAGTACTGAAGTTCATTAGAAAACCAATGGAGTTAGTACAAAATGTATCATCAAACACATCAAAAGTACTTGTCATAAAAAAATGAAAACATCAAAACAATAACAACAACTAAAAAGATGAAAAACATTAACTAAAATTAAAAAGATTTTTGCAATCTCTGACTACTGGTAACCACTAACAATGTCTTCATCACTCTCAATATTCTATACATTATTTCTTTTTCCATGATTGTACAAACTGTGAGATAAGCGCAATATGAGCACATCCATATCAGGCTTCTTGGGCATTGGTTTGTTTTCAATAATATACTTGATGACCTCCCAGTTGGATGTTACGTTTAATCCAACAACCAGCTATCTGAATAAATAGGAGTATAAGGCTGGATCATCTCTGCAAAAGGGTTCTCTTCTCCTTTCTTATGAATTTGTAGCAAAAATGTGTTATTTGGACATTTAATAGACATTAATACACATTTAACACCAATCCCACTAAACACTACAAACATTTTGGCAATATGGTATATCCATGTTATATATATAATAAAAGTAGCCAAAAGACTTGTATCAGATACATAACACTTGTAAATTAGCCAAAAGACTTTACACACTTTTATACCTTCGTTTTCTTACATTTACATACATTATATTAGTCATGTAATAAACTTGCATTAGATATATAACACTTGTTAATTACCCAAAACAATTATAACACTCTTATACCTTTTGTGAACTGACGAAGATTTCCCAAAGCGCCATAAGCCGGGGTCCACTCAGGGGTTTCTTTTAAATGGCGTGATGGCAGAAAACCAATTTAGTTTATATTTAACCAATCTTACGAATAAGAGAATCATGACCCAAATCCTGATACAAAAGATAGAGTCGTCACTCAAGTTTCTACTTGGGAAAATATTGGTATGGTTCCCTTCGGGCAAAAAACTCATACCTTTTG
This sequence comes from Euphorbia pulcherrima, assembly GCA_947683365.1. Taxonomy (NCBI): domain Eukaryota; kingdom Viridiplantae; phylum Streptophyta; class Magnoliopsida; order Malpighiales; family Euphorbiaceae; genus Euphorbia; species Euphorbia pulcherrima. The sequence continues at coordinate 34,760,374 of CANTUS010000015.1, read as the reverse complement.
GATTAGGGATTCAAATATCAGATGAGCTACTTATTTCTCATTTAGTTAATTCAAAATTATATTTGCAATGTAACACCGTCTCTTTTCATTATTTGGAGAATTATTACAGAAATCCTATTTCTACTCTCTTCCACACTCGTTTCATACGATTAACAATTTATAATGATATTCAAGCAAAGGGGAATAAAATTACCATCGGGAAATTGGGGAAGTGAGAGGGAGCCTATTACATTTGTTCTAAGTTATAAAACAAAATAAGTAAATTTGCCTGCATCCATAAAGGTTAGCACAATTACGACACCCATAAAAAAGGTTAGTTTCTACAAAAGAAAATGCGATTAAGTTAGTGTGGTGGTTTTACGATCTATAGTACCCATGTAGCTTCTAGGATCGAAAAGAAGTAATGAGTCTTCAACTTATTTTGTTATGAAAACACATTTTAACTTTTCGTGGGTTAATTTACCAGATTATTAATAAAGCTGATCACATGGTAAATGGTGGAGTTAGGTTCATTTTACATATTGACATGAAAATGACATTCTGCCTGGGGTTGCAGGACCCGTATGGGTATGGGGGACCTGTACGGCCATTAGAAGGAGCCGTACTGGTAAGGGGGACCCATACAAATCCTATTTGGACCCAAAAAGAACTGCACTTCCCTAATTAAAGTAGATTTAAACAAAACAAGTTAAAAGAGGCAAGCTATAGATTCAAACAAGTTGCCGAGGTGCTATGATTGTACTAAAACAACTAAGTCACCAAGGTAAACTAATGTAGAAGGTCCAACAAAAGAAAAAGTGATCCGATGGAGCTTGATAGAGAAGACATCATAGCTTCTAAAAAGGCAAGTGAATCAAAATAGGAGGATACATCCTTCAGCCTAGCGGGGACTGCTTTGCAGACCTTTCAAAAGCCATGAAAAATCATAAGTTGGAACATCCAAGGGATGGGAAACCCAAGGATGCTCCAACACTTATCTTCCCTAGTATGACAAAATTTCCATACATTCTCTTTTCAAACGAGACAAAGTTAGGGAGAGATGAGACTATTGGAGTTCCAAGAAGACTTATTGGCTATGATATTTTTGCTGTGGATATGAGGGGGAGATAAGGTGGGTTGATTTTAGCGTGGAGGCATGGTGTTGATGTTAGTATTACTGATTACTCTGTCCACTATGTAAATTTTGAAGTTGGTTCATCAAATGGTAATGCGGTTAGGCAGGCTTTTGGTATATACGGGTGGCTAGAAAGAATCAGCAAACATTTGACATGGAAGATGATGAGGGAAATTAGGAAGTATGATGAGCTTCAATGGTTGTGTTTTGGGGAATTTAATGAGATTTGTTACTCAGTTGAGAAGAAGGATGGGGTCGAGAGAGACTGTTAAACCCAGCACAAGTTGGAATGACTCAGGGACTGACTCAGCTGTGGTTAAAGTTTTGATCATGACATATTAGCTTAGTTTAAGTTTATTAAATCAATAATGATGTTAGTTCAGTTAGACTAAGGTTCTTAGCTGAATATATTGCCTTAAGGGTAGGATTAAATATTTTGGCTGACTTAGTTTAAAGATTTACATCAGTGTGTCTTGATTTGATCAATTACCCATATCTGGTGACTGGTATTGTACACTCAGCCCACATTATTTAGGTTATATCTCAGCTGTGCTTTGTCTTTGTATCTTTGCCTGAGTTGATTGGATTACGTAATTCTACTGACCTTTCCATTTAAAGAAAATGGAATATTCTTGTTTATCTCACCTTCTATAGAAATTAAAGTTACACATCATACAAAAGACAATGGGAATTAATTGGCGATAATAAGCAACGCTACACAGCAAAATTTGTTCGGAGAAAAGCTACAAGAAGATAAAGTCAAAACTGATCTTTGTAGTGCGTTCCTCCAACCATCGTGCACCTTTATAAATGCGTCAGATTACAAGAGGGAATGGGAAGATGACACATAGCAAGGTAGCGCCAATTTCTCTCACTACAGATTTTTGACATCAAGAGATACGAAATTTAAATTTGTAGTATAAAATTAGTCTATCTTATAATGGATTGATTTTTATCTCACAACAGTGTGATTCCATCTCCTAACGGATTGATTTTAAGAAGGAACAGGTGGATAGCTGAGCTGACGAATTGCAGAAGATGCCAAGATAAGTTCAATGGCTACTTTCAATCTTTTTGCTATAAAAGGAGCAAGAAGGAAAGAGTTATGACTTAGTGAATACACATGAATTTCTACTAAGCTGAAACTTTGTCAAAATCACAACATCAAAAGAAATTCAACTAAAGAAGAAGCAAATCAGCCTAGAATTTGCTTGAAAGATTAGAGAGAATATAATAGATCAATTTTCATTAAAAATATGATATTTCTTAATGGGATCAATATTTCTATAATTTGAATCATGTTTCTTAGTTAAACTCTCTAAGTTGCTGATAGAAGAGGGTATTCTAGTCAGTAAGTGAGCGATTATAGTTTGGAGGGTACTTATTGTAATTAGGAACTTTGTGAAAGGCTTCTTCATCTGGGTTAAAGTATTTGAGATTAGTGGATTAAGGCCAGGACACTCTCTTGGGACTAGAGGAAGGCACATGTTGCTAAACTAGTATAAATCTATGTGTTCTTTACTTAGCATTTGAAGTTTCTCACTAGTTTTAGTCAGCAAGCTGACCTACTCAGCGGAGTTTATTCTATTTACGAAAAAAATTTTCTGTTTTAAGCAAGCGAGTCATTCACCCCCTCTGACTCATTGAGTTATACATATAGGGACTAACAAGTGGTATCAGAGCAAGTTCTCATTCTAAAAGATCTAATAAACTTGAGATAAAGAATAGAGCGTATAATGGAGGAGAAACTAGTGAAAGAGCTAAGCCTTATATTTTCCCTGAGGGAATGTCTATATTAGGCCTCCTAGGTTTAATGGAGAGCACTACTGCGAGCGAACGAGGTTTTTAATGGGTGAGGAATGCACGTGGGGTGCGGTTCGGTTCGGTTTGAGAAAATCTGGTTTGCTTAAATGTAGACTTTATATAAGCCAAAAATGTGATTATATTGAGAAATATATTTACACATTTTATTTAGGAAAGATATTTTTAAAATAAAGCATTTTTACTTTATTTAAAAATAAAACAGAGTCGCCACCTGGTTCAGCTCCATCGGGTATTGTGGTATAATGATCCAAAATGGGATTTTTATACTAAAAAGAGAATGAGATTCTGAGTTCGGACATAATAAGTACTCATATTGTTCAAATTGTTTAAATTAATTTTGAAATTTGTGGTAATTTCTGCATTACAATGGCTTTATCTAAGAATTAAATTCAAGAAATAAAACAAGCATTATAACGGCATAAATAAATAGACATTTGCTACTGAAATTTCGGTAGAGTAACGGCAGAACTTGGGTTTTGGCTTGAAAACTCGGATAGAGGATGTTTCATACGTACCTGCGAGCTCATTACACATATTATAGTTTAAGTGGCTCTAGTGGCTCACTTAACTGGAGAAATAAAATGCAATGTGCAATAATAGAATAATGAAAATGAGTTTAAATGAACTTTGAAAGTTGGGCTTAGAGCCAACTACCCTCAGTTTACCTTTTTATCTATCTATGATGACTTGAGAGCCGGTGCAGGACCGAAGTTGTTAGAGGTTGTGACTTTGTTGGAAAACAGGTTTAACCCAAGTTATGGCTATAATCTTGGATTATTCCTATAGAAAATGGGGGGTTTTTGGGAAATTAGGTCATTTTTATACCGAAGATCACTGCGAGATCTTGATATAAAAAGATAGTAAAATGAGTTTGTACCGAATGTAGGTGATAAAGCTTAAATTTGTGAGTGTTTTGACAGAGTTTCGGGGCTTTTGGGGCTCGCGGAACTGAATAAGGATAAATTGGGAATTTTGGGATTTATAAAATTTTTGCCACTTGTTGAAGTGAGGGGGGTGACCCCGTATTTATAATGGGATGGTAATTAGCCGGCGGGCAAAGTACATAGGTAATTAGCCGGCAGACTAATTACCTATCTGACAGGATTTTACATAAGATCCCGTAAAATCTTGCTAGATCTCGGTAAGATTTGATTTTTTTTACTGTAGATGGGTAATCAGTCGGCGGGCTAATTACCTATGTTTGACTAAACTTTGACTTTTTGATTTTTTAGTAGGAAATGCTAAATTGAAGCTTCCCTAGAATGTGGATTTTTGAATTTCAGATTTTGGATGACAATTCAATCCTTTTTGGCTCTTTTGTCTGATCACTGAACGAGATAGGCGTAATTCCTCATCGGGCTAGAACAGACCTGTGCTACCAGTTTGCCCCTCGCATAAATAAATTTTGTGCTATAAATTTTGTCGTATGCGAAACAAACAAAACAGTGTGTGTGGAATGCAATGACTTAAAATATTTTTAATCAACAAATTTTGGAACAAAATATATTTTGCCCCTTCGATTAAAAATTTATTAATGAGTTGCATGAGGTTAAAATTGACCGCAGTCAAAATAAATTTTTTTAGGTGCTTAGTGCATGAATGACCGTGTAGAAACAGGTTTTAGGTCTGCTCATTTTATAAACAATGAAGAAAATTGATTAAATATGAAAAATGGCAAAAATTTTAAAAACATACGTAATTACCTATCTAACGATAACTTTTATAGCTGTTACATGTAAACGCGTGCAACGCGTGACAGTTGGATAGGTAATTAGCTAGCGGGCTATAAAAACAACAACTTGGCTCCCATTTTTCCCACACCAAAAAATTTCTCTTCTTCTCTCTTGCTGGTTTAGCTCCCCTTCTTCGAATATTTTTGCCTCCTAGCTATTTCCGATGATGATCTCTTTCATCCTTTTTCCTTTTCTGCCTCTTCTCTTCAGATTTTTTGGGGTCTCTATGTGGTTCAAGCTTTACAATATCCGCTTGGATTTGCCAGCCGTCCAAATGACTACTCGGAACGTGCTCATTGATGGCCAGCAAGTGGAATTATCCGAGGTTCCTGCCGAGGCTTTATATGGGCTCCCGTTAAAGTGGATGTACCATGGGATCCGTTCTAGGTATTTTATTTCGAGAAGCCTTCCGACCACCTTTCTCGGATTTTGGTAAGCATTGCTGCTTTTACCGCATTTGTTACCACGTTATTATTATTATTATCATTATTATGATGCTATTATTTTCTTGTTATATATGTTTTTCTTGCTCTTTATTTATGGCATGAATGCAATGATCTTCGATAATCGAGTGATTTATCCGAGACTGGTGCGTGATTAGTGTTCATGCCTTATATTTTTTTCAAGTCACCAGGCATGAGGGCAATAATATTACCCACTTTCACAAGTGGTACAAGGTGCTATCTCCTAGTGCCAAAGCCATTGTCGATGGGTCGTCTATAGGGAGGATGATGAGAAACTTCAAGTATGTAAGGCATCGCAAGTATCCGTACATCCCGGCCGGTGCTTCCACCCACATTTTGAGCAAGTGGTCCAACACTAACCACACTTTCCACTTCTGTTTTGGAGAGTATACCATTACTCCAGTGGATTACTGTTCCATCATAGGTCTTCCTTTTCATGGTAATGTGATCCACTTCAATGCTTGCTTTACTTATGACAACTTCAATATGGAGACCATTGAGGATTTGATTGGCTATTCTAGGGATAAGCCCGGGCGAGTTTCTTGCAATAAACTCATGACCTTCTGGACTACTAGGGATAGGAGGCACTTGACTTCTGCCTGTGAGGCCAAAGCTTTCATGGCTTCTACTTTGTCATGGCTGTGCTTTCCTACTCAGGGTTTGATCGTGAATCTCCACATTTTGCCCATCCTAATTGATTCATCCCGGTTTGATGCGTATGCTTGAGGTCAAGCAGCATTGGGTCATCTGTATTGGGCCCTTGATCAGTGTGCGAGGAACATGATTGGCAAGTTCAAATCTTGTCTTTAGATTGTTTATGTAATGGTTTAACTCCTTTTTTCTTATTTATGAGCATTTTGTCTGTCTTTTAGCATCCTGATTGCTTTTGACTGCTTGTAGATTTGGGTTTTTGAGATAGGGATTCTTCTGAGGACTAAGCTCGTACGGGATGGTAGCTATCCATTTTGTCCTCGCCTGCCATATTATTGGCATAGTTGGGAGATGGAGTCTCTTTCCACTCACCTCCGTTCTCTGTCTTTGGAGTAGGTATACTCTATAGCTTCCTTGATTCATTTTAATCACTATATCTACTACAATCATTGTATTAATGCCTTGTTCCGCTTTCTTTTCTCAGATTAAGATGCAGCCTTATAGGCATGATCTTCACTAGCCAGAGGTTATGAGATAAGCTGGGGAGCTTGTGAACACTCGGCTGATTATAGAGACTCCTTACTCCCTCGAGTGGTACCTTGGAGAGGGCATACAAAATTGGCATCTTCCTCCTAGGTTGCGTTCTATTCCTCTTGAGGTGCCCTGGTGGATTTTCTGGCCTTATAGCTTGCCTAACTTTGCGCAATTGGCCTCCGATGGCTTACCCATCACCTTCTTGGAGCAGGTTGGGGGGTTTGAGGAGTTTTGCCGTTTAGAGCTGCTTGGATGGGCGGAAATAGACCCCATTCTTGTTGAGCCTGAGCCAGACATTGACAACCCTTCTGAGGGTGATGCCCCTTCAACTTTTACCCCTACCAGTCAAGCTAGATCGGGTTTGCATAGGACTGTCTGGATGATGGTACCTTCTTCTTCATTGACTCGAGTTTCTTCCTTGTTTTTTTTATTGTCACGCTTAATTGGACTGATTTACCCTTCCTTTGTTGTCTTTGCAGGATCATCAAGGTAGGAAAAGGCTTGCATCTACTTCCACTCATGTGGGTAGTTCTTCGGTGCCATCTATCCCACCTCAGAGTTTAGCAATGGTGGAGGGTCACCGATGGTTTCAGTATCAGCCGCCCATGTCCCTGATGTACCGTCCCAACCTAAGTACTTATACGCTAGTGATTCAGCCTTATCTTGATCCTGAGCATCTAATAGCCTTCCATCCAGCCGATACCACTCACATGAGTCTTCTCTGCTCTTTCTTCTTTTTTCTTAAATTGTGATGGTTCTGACTTATTCCAATCTCTCATCCTTACAGGTCCCTATTGCTAATAGCATCTCCAATTGGGGATATATCCAAGGACAACAACGGTTTATGATGAATAAAAACTCTGATATGGTGATATGTTCATTATTTTCTCATTTTAATGATGATGCATGGCATGCTATGAAATGTATATGAATGATCTATGTTAAAATGTTACAGCTGGAGAACAAACGGCTTTGAGGTCTATTGGGGATGCTCCAGGTGGATGGCTTGCAGCAACAGCCACAACAGGGATATGGCAATCCTTCTGGATTCTTTCCTCAAGGTGGTTACCCTCCGTTTGACCCTAGCCACCTGAGTTCTAGCGGGCAGTAGATAGGCTTTCTTTTTGTCATTTTCTTTTCTTTAGGCCATTTGTAGTGCCTTTTCTTGTATGAAAACATTTTTATATATAAAAGAATTTTTCATTATTCCTTCACTTTGTGCTTTCTTTTGTCATTGATCGAGTTTATCAAGGTAATTTGCCAGACATTGGCAGATTTCCCCATAAACTACATATAGCGAACAGCTACTCTTTGATATTTCACCATGGAGAACCACACCCGTTTTCATGTAGATTTTAATGTCTATCTGAAGAATTTTGACGGTTGGGACCGTCTTGGGGTCTGTGGTCTGGCACATATGAAGGAATATTGTCGTATTTTTTACAAGGACAATGTAATCTAGGCTGCTATCAGATTCTGGGATCTTGTTGACAATGTGTTCCGGTTTGGAGATCATGAGTTATGCACCTTGTACGAGGGATTTTGTAGGCTCTT
>CANTUS010000015.1:34115000-34147500 GCA_947683365.1 Euphorbia pulcherrima | reverse complement strand
TCAGGGGCGCGGTAAGTGTGGGGGTGGGGAGGGACTGCCGGAACATCAGGAAGAGCGGTAAGTGCGGGGATGGGACTATCGGAGCTCCGAGGAGTGCAATAAGTGCAGGGGCAGGGAGAGACTGCTGGAGCGCCTGTTGGTAACTGACAGTCAAATTGAACCTGCATAAGAGGCATGGCGGAAATTCAAAATTTTATCCTTGTCCTAGGAACTCCTATTCGTTGCATATAAATTAAATAAAGCCTTAACTAAATAATTCTCTACCTAGGTTACCATGCTAAAGGACTAGGCATACCATAATTCCAAATTATATCCTAGCATATTTATTTTATACTAAGCATGTTATAACTCTAAGTTATAACCTAAGCATAAAATAAACTAAGCATGCAAAAATAACCTAAGCATAATTATTAACTCTAAAAACACTTAAAAAAAGACTTAATAATTAAAAGAGAAAGAAAAAGAACTTACCAGTTGAAGTGTGCTTTTGCAGGACCTTCTTGCACAAGCCTCCAATCGTAGGATAGCCTCTATCAGTATCCACACGAACCCCACCAACTTAAACCTCCCCAGGAGGAAGAACTAAGAAGCCTCGAGTAGTTGCTAGACCACTCTAGAAGCCTCACAAGAAAATATAAACTAGCGGTGCCCGAATAAATTCAGGCTCCACAAAAATAACTTGCTCAAGTACCCGAGAGATTAATTATCTCGCTTAGGATTTATGCTTTAAGCTTGGTACAATTTGAAAGGAAAGGGAATAGCCTATATATAGGCTTGGGGCAGCATTTTGCTCCCCCTTTTAAACGATCTAGGATGGGAGTATGTGCACAGCGTGTCACACGCTATGCACATGGCATGGCAAAGCCCTTGTGGGCTTTGCCTAGCTTGTGGGCTGCGCATGTGCAGCCCATTTTTATGGGCTGCCACGAGTAATGCCCAGCATTGCTTGCACACCTTTCGATGTACTCCCGTACACTTGATTCTGTACAAAATACTGTTATACTCTCGGTTCAATTAAACTCGCCAATGCAAAATTCCCCTTTTTAATCCTTTTTCCAAATATTTATTTTCTGACCCTAATAAATTAGTCATCGTTCAAAATAAATTTCTTGGTCTAGCCAAAATTGATCTAATCAATTATAATTTATTTATGACTCTAATTAATTATTTACTGGTAAAAATAAATTCCTTGGTCTATCCAAAATTGATCTAATCAATTTTAACTAATCAAATAATAATCCAATTATTATTCATGTTATATTTTTGTAATAGAATAAATCTATTAGTTCTTTACTTTGTCCGATGAAGGTCCAATGTGTGTGACCTTATAGGATCCCGAAGTATTGAGCTGTTAAGGCTTAACCAACCCTTGGTCTAATGGAACCATTTGCTCGATGCTCTCGACCGTGAATAGAACTCGATTACCTTAAACGACTATAGTACGCCTCTAGCAAGGGTCTACCATCCCCCATTACTCGGAACGTCATTTATGCTTATGACTTAATCCCGGTTAATGGAATAGTTATCCAGTGCGATAAATTCCTTCCATTCTTTAATATTAGTACCATCTGGCTTATTGGGTTCGGTTAAAGTGTTAACCCACAAATAGCAAGGTTGCTCCAAGCCATCCCAGTTATTTACTTGTTACCGAAGTATATTGCCTTTTACCATAGTGTGTTTGACTAGAAACCATTTCTATCAAACGTATACTCTGATCAGAGGTTTATGGCAATCATCACTTCAACAAAGTGGCCAGGTACAACTCCTTAATATATCTGGAGCGATGGATTCTTTCCGACTACTCAGCCTACCAACGTGTTGACATCACTATACCCATAATCACCCGTAGCACCCTAAATTAATGAGTGCATAGTAATGACCCAAAGTATAGCAATAGTACCACACAAGGCAACTAGCATCTCAAGTATGAGGACATTCGTAAAGCTTATTGTATGAAGATAAACACTAACACATTGATATTTATACCAAGTGTTTATCTTACTGCGGTCTCTAATATATCTCCCAGATATATCCATGTGTCAAGCTTAAGGCACCACATTCAGTCTTTAGGAGATTAACTGCTTGGACCATTTCCAAGAAAGTTGACCACATGCTAGTCTTTCCGTTTCATCAATATCCTTTCTTGATGAAACTATGAATAGGGATAGTTTAGACATAATCTTAATTGCACATGAAGCAGGTTCCTCGAAATATAGTCCAACTATAATTTCTCTGACTTCATGCTATGATATGTCAAGGACTTTTGTATACATACATCAATGAATATATTTGAACCAACTATAATATATATGTATAAAAACACATTGATATAAACAAAAGAACAAATGCCTTTATTGATTAAATAAATTATTCGTACTATTACATAATTAAGATATATCGCCCTAATTGCCTTAAGGGCATACATCATATCCAACAAACTCCCACTTGCACTAAGGCCAATTAGCCATATGTTTTAATCCATATGCTTTAACATGCTGGTCATGTTTGACTTAAGTCAATGGCTTTGTCATACCATCCGCAAGGTTCTGATCAGTGGGTACATATTCTAATCTTATTATCTTAGCATCAACAATCTCCCTGATTATATGATACTTTCTGGATACATGTCTATTTTTTTATGAGACCGTGGTTCCTTTGAGCTATGGCACCATTTTTATCACAATATAAAGTAATTAGATCAATAGCCTCAGGCACCATACCAAGATCACCAATAAATCCCTTTAACTAGATAGCTTCTTTTGCTGCTTCGCATGTAGGAACATATTCAGATTCCATGGTTGAATCAGTAGTAGTTTCTTGCTTGGAACTCTTCCAACATACTGCCCCTCCATTTAACACATACACAAAACCTGACTGAGACTTAAAGTCAACCTTGACAGATTGAAAGCTCGCATCAGTGTAACATTTGATAGTGAGGTCACCTTCTCCATAAATCAAGAACTCATCCTTAGTCCTTCTCAAGTACTTAAGGATTACCTTGACAGCCATCCAGTGCTTTTCACCTGGATCTGACTGATATCTGCTCGTAAAGCTCAAAGCCTGAGAGACATCCGGCCTAGTACATATTATAGAATACATGATGGATCCTATCATGGATGCATAGGGTATATCCTTCATGCGCATTCTCTCCTGAGCTGTCTTCGAACACTCAGCCTTAGATAGGTTAATCCCCTTTATCATCGGGAGATAACCTTTCTTAGAATGCTCAAGGTTGAACCTATTCAACACCTTATCTATATATGTACTTTGAGAAAGGCCTAACAGCCTCTTGGATCTATCCCTGTAGATCTTTATACCTAGTATAAATGCTGCTTCACCAAGGTCTTTCATGGAGAACTTTCTTGACAACCATACTTTAACATTTTGAAGAAGAGAAATGTCATTTCCTATTAACAGAATGTCATCAACATACAATACTAGAAAAACGACTGCACTCCCACTAACCTGCTTGTAAACACAAGGCTCATTTGCATAGAAATCCAGTTCCCAGATTGTCTGATCAAACCTTATATTGCAACTCCTGGATGCCTGCTTAAGTCTATAAGTGGATCTTTGTAGCTTGCATACCTTCGAGCCATTCTAAGATGTAAAACCCTCAGGTTGTGTCATATACACATCCAGGTCTAAATCCCCATTCAAGAATGCTGTTTTCACATTCATCTGCCAGATCTCATAATCGTAATGAGCAACAATGGCAAGGAGTATCCTTATGGATTTGAGTATGGCTACCGGTGAGAGGGTTTCATCATAGTCAATACCTTCCCATTGACTATAACCTTTCACAACCAACCTTGCATTATAGATAATTACATTACTGTCCATGTCTGTCTTCTTCTTGAAGACCCATTTGCACCCAATTGGTCTAACCTCTTGCAATGCATCAACCAAATTCCAAACTTCGTTCTCGTACATGGAATCCATTTCTGATTTCATGGCCTTCTGCCATTTATCAGAATCTCAGCTTTTCATTGCCTTATCATATGTCCTTGGTTCATTATCCTCCAGAAGATATAGTTCCTTATCGTTAGTGATGATATACCCATAACTATCGGGACCCTTATGAACACGACCTGATCTTCGCAATTATTATGTTTCGACAGGTTGTTCTTGGATCACACTCTCTTATGTATCTAGAATGGGGTCAATCAGTTGATCATCTACTTCTTCCTCTTAAACTTCCACTTCAATATTGCTCCCACTGACTTTTTCAAGTAAGTGTTCCTTTTTCTAAAAAGTGAGCATTCCGAGACACAAATACCTTTTGTGCTTCGGATTGGTAAAACAGATATCCAATTGTTTCCTTTGGATATCAAATGAATAGACATTTGTCAGCCTTGGCATTTAGCTTATCTGACGCTATCCTCTTTACCATAATAGGACAACCCTATACTCTTAAGTGACTTAGAGATGGCTTTTTATTACACCATCTTTTATAAGGTGTAATATTAACTGATTAAGAGGGCACTCTATTTAAGACATAAACCGCGCTCTCAAGTGCATATCCCCAAAAGGATTTACTAAGAACTGCATGGCTCATCATGGACCTGACCATATCTAATAATGCCCAATTCCTCCTTTCTGACACTCCATTGTGTTAGGGTGTATAAGAAGGGGTCCACTAGGGAACTATCCTATTTTCCTTTAGATAATCCTAAAACTCCTAACTTAAGTGTTCTCCACCTCGATCCGATCAAAGTGTTTTAATACTTTTCTCAAGCTATTTCTCTACTTCAGCTCTGAATAGTTAGAATTTTTCAAAACTTTTAGATTTGTGCTTCATCAAGTACAAATAACCGTATCATGAGTAATCATCAATAAAAGGTTATGAAGTAGGAGTATCCTCCTAGTGCTTGAACACTCATTGGACCACACACATCAGTGTGTATAAGTTCCAATGTACTCGTGGCTTGTTCACCCTTTCCTTTAAAGGGTAACTTTGTCATTTTTCCTTTTAAACAAGGTTCACAATCACCATAAGACTCCAAGTCTATTGAGCCCAAGTCTCCATGCTTATGCAACTTGGATAAGCGATCTTTGTTTATGTGGCCTAAACGGCAATGCCATAAGTAGAAGGAATTCTCATTATCTAATTTAACTTTCTTCGCATTATTTATATTGAAAACTTCTGTTTTAGTATCAAGAATATAAATGCCACCTTTCAACATTCAATAACCATAAAGAATATTATTCAAACGAATCTGACAATTATTATCCGAAAATAAAATTTGAAATCCTTCTGCTGCTAAACATGCAACAGATACAATATTCTTAGTAACATTTGGAATATAGTAACAATTATTCAAAACTAAAACAAGTCCACTTGGCAAAATAAGACTAAAGCTCCCTACGGCTAATGCAGCAACTCTGGCTCCATTTCCCACGCGTAGGTCCATCTCCCCTTTTGCAAGTTTTCTACAGTTCCTTAGTCCCTGCATAGAAGTACAGATATGAGAACCACAACCAGTATCCAATACCTAAGTGGATTCTCGTGGAAAAGTAGCAAAGTTTTCAATCACAAACATACCTGAAGTAGATGCCTCTTTAGGCTTCTTCTTCAAATGCTCAGAAGCAGGAGCTTTGCAATCCCTCTTCCAATGTCCCTGTTTCCCACATTGGAAGCAGACATACTTAGATGCCTTCTTTTCATTCTTGTTCTTACTGATTCTTTTCTTAGCACCTAGTGCCTGCTCCTTCTTTTTAGAAGCCTTGCCTTTTTCAACCAATAGTAGAGGTTTCTGATCCTCTTTGATCTGAGGTTCTACTATTTTTAGCATGTTGATTAATTCAGGGATAGTTGAATTAATCCTGTTCATGTAATAATTAGTCACGAAGCCTAAGTAACTATCTATCAAGGACATCAACACAAGGTCAATGCTCAAGTCATGATTCATCTCGAATCCTAATCGATTCAACTTCTCAAGGTATCCCAAGAGTTTCAGTACATGCCGAGAGCAGAGGTGCTAGCCTACATCTTGGTCCCGAAAAGGAGCTTGGAGGTCTCATACCTCTCTGTCCTCTCCCTCTCCGAAAAGAGTTCTTCAAGATGGAGAACCATATCCTCCAAGGGCATGTTCTTATGTTGTTTCTGAAGCTCAGGTTTCATGGACCCCAATATAATACACATGGCAGTCTCACGATCTTTCCTGTGCTTCAACCAGGCATCATGTTCCACATGATCCTCAACATTAGGTTCTATAGGGAAAATTTCACTTACGACATAGGCAATTCCCTCGGATCTGAGAACTATTCTCACTACTCGGAACCAATAAAAAAAGTTCGAGCCATTCAATTTGGTGTCAAGTAACATACGGAGATTAAAATTGGAAGCCATTTTCAACCTAAGATATAAGAAAAGAAAATTGTTTAGATATTAGTTTAAGTACATGTATTTAATATGAGGACTTTTAATTAAATACATTTTCTTACTATTTTCTTCGAAATTTATAATAGTCCATTGTATTGAATTCGTGAATTGCAGCCCAGCTAAATTTCTTAGTAGGTAGCATCTATAACTAGTCTATTACAACCCCCAATTTTATGAGTCAAGTCATAATAGTAAGTCATAGTTGGAATCCTATTCCATTTGCATCGCATGCAATTGCTAATTCATTCAAGTTCCCTAATCCCAAGGGACGTGTGCTCTTATATTAGCATCTCCTCGAACATGTCTCAGATCTGGGCCTAGCCCCCAATTTTATGGTGGACTACCCCAGCTCTGTTAAGGCAGACCCTATCTCAAACTTTACAACCAATCAATGTGGACTAGAAGGAACGCTTTTGTAAATTTGAGTAAGGAAGACTATAACTTGCCTTAATATATTTACTTTGGGATTTTATTGGTGTTAAATGTCTCACCCAATCTAGGATTTTATCAGATGGACAAAATTATAATAACTTGTATTAATTCAGGGAATTTTAGAATTAATTTATAAGGTCTAACCTTAGGTGGGTTCAGCTCTTTATTATAATTATTCCATCAACCTAGATTATATGCAAAATAATTAACACTTTTATTTGTTATATTTATATTGCATTTCCTTTAAGATTTTATTCAATAAATTTAATTTTTTTACTTTGTTATAGAAACATATATAAGCACCATCTTATATACTAGAAATAAATTAGTTCATATTAATCCCCGATTGGTCAATTCAAATTGCACCGATATAGGTTCCCAGGTAGGAGAGGTGCCCTATGAGGAGTAGACACCAAGTCCAATCCTTAGCCAGAACAAATACGGGCACAAACTCGAAGACCAATGGATTCTCTTGAACTAATAAATTTCATTCTTCCAATTCATGTAAATTGGGAGTATCTATAACCCAAGTAATTTAAATAAAATTTTGACACTTGTATAATTTGAGTAAGTTGAGCAGGTTTATTTAAAATTATTTATAACCATTTCCTAACCTTGAAATGAAAGGCACAAGTTTATATATATTGTTCCAAACAATTAAATAAACAAATCATTTCATTTAGAAAATAATATTTAGTTTGCTTTTAACTTAATTATGCACTAAATAGGCAGGCTCTGATACCACTGTTGGGAACTGATAGTCAAATTGAACATACATAAGAGGCATGACGAAAATTCAAAATTTTGTCCCTGTCCCAGGAACTCCTATTAGTTGCATATAAATTAAATAAAGCATTGACTAAATAATTCTCTACCTAGGTTAGCATGCTAAAGGACTAGGCATACCATAATTCCAAATTATATCCTAGCATATTTATTTTATACTAAGCATGTTATAACTCTAAGTTATAACCTAAGCATAAAATAAACTAAGCATGCAAAAATAACCTAAGCATAATTATAAAGTCTAAAAACACTTAAAGAAAGACTTAATAATTAAAAGAGTAAGAAAAAGAACTTACCAGTTGAAGCATGCTTTTGCAGGACCTTCTTGCATAAGCCTCCAATCGTAGGATAGCCTCTATCAGTATCCACACGAACCCCACCAACTTAAACCTCCCCAGGAGGAAGAACTAAGAAGCCTCGAGTAGTTGGTAGACAACTCTAGAAGCCTCACCCAAAAATATAAACTAGCGGTGCCTGAAAAAATTCAGACTCCACAAAAATAACTTGCTCAAGTACCCCAAGATATTAATTATCTCGCTTAGGATTAATGCTTTGAGCTTGGTACAATTTGAAAGGAAAGGGAATAGCCTATATATAGGCTTGGGGGAGCATTTTGCTCCCCCTTTTAAACGATGTGGGATGGGAGTAATTACTCCCATCCCATGTGCACAGCGTGTCACACGCTGTGCATATAGCAGGTCAAAGCCCTTGTGGGCTTTGCCTTACTTGTGGGCTGCGCATGTGCAGCCCATATTTATGGGCTGTCGCGAGCAATGCCCAGCATTGCTTGCACACCTTTCGGTGTACTCCCGCGCACTCGAGTCTGTACAAAATACTTTTATACTCTCGGTCCAATTAAACTCGCCAATGCAAAATTCTCCTTTTTAATCCTTTTTTCAAATATTTATTTTCTGATCCTAATAAACTAGTCATCATTCAAAATAAATTTCTTGGTCCAATCAAAATTGATCTAATTAATTATAATTTATTTATGACTCAAATTAATTAGTTACCGGTCAAAATAAATTCCTTGGTCTATCCAAAATTGATCTAATCAATTTTAACAATTCAAATAATAATCCAATTATTATTCATGTTATATTTTTGTAATAGAATAAATCTATTAGTTCTTTACTTAGTCCGATGAAGGTCCAATGTGTGTAACCTTATAGGATCCCGAAGTATTGAGCTGTGAAGGCTTAACCAACCCTTGTTCTAATGGAACCATTGGCTCGATTCTCTAGTCCGTGAATAGAACTCGATTACCTTAAACGACTGTAGTACGCCTTTAGCAAGGGTCTACCATCCCCCATTACTTGGAACGTCATTTATGGTTATGACTTAATCCCGGTTAATGCAATAGTTATCCAGTCCGATAAATTCCTTCCATTCTTTAATATTAGTACCATCTAGTTTATTGGGTTCGGTTAAAGTGTTAACCCACTAATAGCAAGGTTGCTCCAATCTATCCCAGTTATTTACTTGTTACCGAAGTATATTGCCTTTTACCATAGTGTGTTTGACTAGAAACCATTTCTATCAAACACATATTCTGATCAGAGGTTTATGGCAATCATCACTTCAAGAAGTGGCCTGGTACAACTCCTTAATACATCCGGAGCGATGGATTCTTTTCGACTACTCAGCCTACCAATGTGCTGTCATCACTATACCCGTAATCACCCATAACACCCTAAATTAATGAGTGCATAGTAATGACCCAAAGTATAGCAATAGTACCACACAAGGCAACTAGCATCTCAAGTATGAGGACATTCGCAAAGCTTATTGCATGAAGATAAACACCAATACATTGATATTTATACCAAGTGTTTATCTTGCTGCGGTCTCCAATATATCTCCCAGATATATCCATGTGTCAAGCTTAAGGCACCACATTCAGTCTTTAGGAGATTAACTGCTTAGACCCTTTCCAAGAAAGTTGACCACATGCTAGTCTTTCCATTTCATCAATATCCTTTCTTGATGAAACTGTGACTAAGGATAGTTTAGACATAATAATAATTGCACATGACACAGGTTCCACCAAATATAGTCCAACTATAATTTCTCTGACTTCACGCTATGATATGTCAAGGACTTTTGTATACATACATCAATGAATATATTTTAACCAGCTATAATATATATGTATAAAAATACATTGATATAAACAAAAGAACAAATGCCTTTATTGATTAAATAAATTATTCGTACTATTACATAATTAAGATATATCGCCCTAATTGCCTTAAGGGCATACATCATATCCAACAGCGCCGGGGAGCACGGTAAGTGTAGGGTGGGGAGGGACTGCTAGAGCGTCGGGGATCATGGTAAGTGCGGGGTGGGGAGGGACTGCTGGAGCCCCGGGGAGCATGGTAAGAGTGCGGGGGTGGGGAGGGACTGCCAAAGGGAGAGCGCGGCATGACGCTGGGGTGGGGGGTAAGGACCGGGGCACCCCGCTTATAGTAGTCCTTATGCTGGCTTCAGTGCTAGGTGGAAGAGCCGTTGACAAGTCTCACCCACCACCACCCCCTCAAAAACATCCTTAAACTACGCATTTTGATCAAAAATTTTGTACACTAGTTGATTGAGGTCTAATAAGTATTGTTGAGTAGTTTCGTGAATTTTCACAAAGTGCGGGTATTTTTTTTAATTAAAAGTGTGAAAATTGAAAAATTTACGAAAATTAGAAAATGTTATTGAAAAATTTTAAAATTTGGTGGAAAATTCTATAACATGTTGAATGATTTATTAGAAAATAAAACAAAAATAATTAATTTTAAATGTTGTTTTGGCATTGCGGCTAAATCACCCCGCACCCTCGCGCGCACTTACGGAAAATCTCACACCCCCCTATGCACGCTTGCGAGGAATCCCGCACATAGTGTGCGTCTTGGGAGGAATCTCGCACTCCCGTACGCGCACATGCGAGGAATGCCGCACCACCCGCGCGCGCTTGTAAGAATTATCGCACACCATATGATTGCTTGTGAGGAATCCCACACCCCTCGTGCGCGCTTGTAGGAATTCTCGCACATCGTGTGCGTGCTTGCAAGGGATCCCGCACCCCTCTCGCGCACATGCAGGAATTCTTGCACACAGTGCAAGCGCTTGCGAGGGTCCTATACCCCTCTCACGCACTTGCTGGAATTCTCGCACACCGTGTGAGCGCTTACGAGGAATCCCACACTCCTCTTGCACACTTGCAAGAATTCTCGCACCCATTACGCTTAATTATGGGAATTCTCGCACCCATCGCGCGCACTTGCGGGAATTCTTGCACACCGTGCATGCATTTGCGAGGAATACTGTACCTCTCGCACGCACATGTAGGGAATCCCGCACCCCCTCGAACTCACTTGCGGCCACTATCACACCTCCTCGCGCGTAATCTTGTACCCTGTACGCGCTATTGTGGGGAGTCCCGCACCACATGGTGCGCGCTTTTGTGCCCTTGTGTGCGCACTCCCGCACCACTTCGCACACCAATGCATGCACTCACTCGCACACCCCATGGCGCGCACTCTCGCACCTAACTGGCATTTTTTTATTTGGTATTAATAAAACTCTTGTACGTGAAGATGTGTCATGGGTATTTAAATAATAATTTTGGAATATTACGGGTTAAAATTTCCAATAAATTTTCAAGTACCTACCGACATTTTTTTTCCTCATTATTGTTAATAAAAAAAAATTTTGTGAAGAAAAAAAGGTTATTATTGAAATTTTTTTTCTTTCTTCATTTTTTTCTATTTTAACATTAATAAAATTCATTATTGTTAAAATTTCTCACCCACCACCACCCCCTAAAAAATGTCTTTAAACTTCCAATTTTGATCTAAAATTTTGCACACTAGTTTATTGAGGTCTAATAAGTATTGTTGAGAAGTTTCATGAATTTTCACAAAGTGCGCGAATTTTTTTTAATTAAAAGTGTGAAAATTGAAAAATTCACTAAAATTAGAAAATGTTATTGAAAAATTTAAAAATTTGGTGGAAAGTTATATAACATGTTGAAGGATTTATTAGAAAAAAAAAAAAAAAAAAAATTTTGGACGTTTGGCAATTGCGGTTAAATCACCGCGCACCCTAGCGCTCACTTACGGAAAATCTTGCACCCCCTACTCGCGCTTGCAAGGAATCCCACAAATAGTGTGTGTGGTTGCGAGCAATCTTGCACTCCCAAGCGTGCTTGCGAGGAATCCCGCACATGCACTTGCGAGAATTCGCTCACACCGTATAAGTGCTTGCTAGTAATCTCGCACCCCTAGCACACGCTTGCTGGACTTCTTGCGCACAATGCAAGCGCTTGCAAAAAATCCCGCACCCCCTCGCGCTCTTACAAGGAATCTCGCACCCCATGTGCGCGCTTGCTAGGAATCCCGTGCCCCTCGCTCGCGCTTGCGAGGAATCCTGCACCTCCATGTTCGCGCTTGTAAAAAATCCCCCACACTGTGTGCGCATGCGAGGAATCCTGCACACCCGCATGCACGGTTGTGAGGAATCCCGCACCCCTTGTGCGCGCTTGCTGGAATTCTCACACATCGTGCACATGCTTCCGAGGAATTCCGCACCCTTCGCACACCTTTGCAAGAATTCTCCCACACTATGCATGCACTTGTAAGGGAGCCCGCACCCCTTGCACGCGCTTAAGGGAATTCTCGCACACCATGCTAGCGCTTGCAAGGAATCCCACACCCCTTACACGAGCTTGCAGGAATTCTCACACACCATGCACGTACTTGCAAGGGATCCCGCACCCCTCGTGCATGCTTGCTGGAATTCTCGCACACCGTGCCCGCACTTGCACGGAATATCGCACCCCTCTCGCGCACCTACTGGAATTCTCACACACCTTGCGAGCACTTGCGAGGAATCCCGTACCCCTCTCATGCACTTGCAAGAATTATCGCACATTTTTCATGTGATTGTGAGGAATCTTGCACCCCTCGCATGCACTTGTGGGAATTCTCGCACCCCTCGTATGCACTTGCGGGAATTCTTGCACACCGTGCACGCGCTTGCGAGGAATCCCGCACCCCTCGTGTGCACTTGTGGGGAATCCCGCACCCCCTCGCACTCACTTCCGGCCACTCTCGCATCCCCTCATGTGCAATCTCACACTCCGTACGCGCTATTGCGGGGAATCCTGCACCACCTCATGCGCACTCCAGCACCCCCATGCGTGCACTCCCGCACTACCTCATGCGCGTTCTCACTCGCACACCCCATGGCGTGCACCCTCGCACCTAACCGGCATTTTGTTATTCGGTATTAATAGAACTCTTTTACGTGAAGAAGTGTCATGGGTATTTAAATAGTAATTTTGTAATATTACGGGTTAAAGTTTCCAATAAGTTTTCAAGTTCCTACGATATTTTTTTTCTTCATTATTATTAATAAAAATCTTTTTCGTGAAGAAAAAAAATGTTACCTTTCAATTTTTTTTTCTTTCTTCATTTTTTTCTATTTTAACATTAATAAAACTCATTATTGTTAAAATTTTCAATAAATGCTCAATTAACACTAACGCTAACGCTAATCCTAACCGACAATTTATTTTCTTCATTATTAACTAAACTCTGTTATGTGAAGATGTATGATGGTTATTTAAATAATAAGGTGGGAATATTGCGGGTTAAAATTTTTAATAAATTTTCAAGTATTTTTAACGCTAACCCTAACCATCAATTTTTTATTCATTATTAGTAAAATTCTTTCACCTGAATTTCGCGGGTCAGAGTTTCCATTAACTTTTCAAGTACCCTAACGCTAACGCTTACCCTAACCCTAATCCTAACCATCTTTTTTCTTCATTATTAATAAAACTCTTTTACGTGAGGATGTGTCATGGGTATTTAAACAAACATGCGGGAATACTGTGTGTCAAAATTTCCATTAAATTTTCTAGTAAAGCTAACCCTAACCCTAACCGACATTTTTCTCTCTTCATTATTAATGAAACTCTTTTACGTGAACATGTGTCTAATGTATTTTAAATAAACATGTGGGAATAATGCGAGTTAAAGTTTCCATTAAATTTTCTAGTAACCCTAACCCTAACCCTAAATGACATTTTTCTCTCCACATTATTAATAGAACTCTTTCACGTGAAGATGAGTATTTAAATAAACATGCGGATATTGCGGGTTAAATTTTCCAATAAATTTTCAAGTATCTCTATCCCTAACGACATGTATTCAAGGATCATATGTATTTTTAATGAATTCTACAAGAATATTATGGTAAGAAAAGAAATTGTATCATAAAACCTTGTGTGGTCTAGCGGTTGAGATCGAGTATGACTCTAGATGTCTCAGGTTTGGGTCATGTGTGTGGTGATTTTATTTAACATAAATATCTTTTTAAGATCAAAATATTTGGGTATCATTCAAATGTTGAAACAAAAAAAAGGATGAATAGGGAAACAAAAAGCACCGGAAGGAGACAAGTGCCACAACATGGCGGAGCATTATTGGCCAATGCATGTGCTCGGGGCTTAATGTTGTACCACTCTACAACTTATGCATGTACACCTTTGTATAATCAAGCGAATCTATGTGTACTTGGGCAGTGCCGGGGATTTTGGTACTTGGGCACTTGTATATATATATACGCATAGAAGTGTGAGAGCCTCGGGTGTGTATTTTAGAAAGAGAAAAAATACAAGTTTGGGGAGGGAGGGAGGATGGAGGGACGAATCAGAGCGACAAAGGGCTTAATCTTAGTGGATCATAGCAGCAAGGCCACTCTACCACTTACAATACCCCGTCGCGTATTTAAGTCATGTGCAAAGGATTCTGCCCGCTGCTCAATGGGAATTCTACTTCAAGGCGGCCATCCCAACTTGTCCCCCGCAAAGCTTAGCCAGCGACACATGATTTTGGGGTCCAGATGGACCCTATCTAGGGTTGGCAAATGAGTGACAAATGCATCCATAATTTCTAGCCCAGATTCTGATTTAGAGGCATTCAATCATAATCCAGCGCACGGTAGCTTCACGCAACTGGCTTTTCCACCAAGCGCGATGACCAATTGTGCGATTCAACAATTCCTCTCATACTAGGTTGAATTACCATTACGACACTGTCATTAGTAGGGTAAAACTAACCTGTCTCACGATGGTCTAAACCCAGCTCATGTTCCCTATTGGTGGGTGAACAATCCAACACTTGGTGAATTTTGCTTCCTAACGATAGGAAGAGCTGACATCAAAGGATCAAAAAGCAACAACGCTATGAATGCTTGGCTGCCATAAGCCAGTTATCCCTGTGGTAACTTTTTTGACACCTCTAGCTTCAAATTCTGAAGGTCTAAAGGATCGATAGGCTACACTTTCATGGTTTGTATTCGTACTTGAAATCAGTATCAAAAGAGCTTTTACCCTTTTGTTCCACACAAGATTTCTGTTCTCATTGAGCTCATCTTAGGACACATGCATTATCTTTTAACAAATGTGCCTCCCCTACCAAACTCCCCACTTGACAATGTCTTTTGCCTGGATTGGCCGCCGAAGAAACCTTGGGTCCAAAAAGAGGGGCAATGCCCTACCTCTGATTCACGGAATAAGTAAAATAAAGTAGTGGTATTTAACCGTTGCCATTTTCGACACCCACTTATCCTACACCCCTCAAGTCATTTCATAAAGTCAGACTAGAGTTAAGCTCAACAACGTCTTCTTTCCCCTCTGATTTCACCAAGCCTATACCCTTGGATGTGGTTTTGCTAGTTAGTAGACAGGGACAATGGGAATCTCGTTAATCCATTCATGCGTGTCAATAATTAGATGATGAGGTATTTGGCTACCTTAAGAGAGTCATGGTTACTCCCGTCATTTACCCGTGATTGGTTGAATTTCTTCACTTTGACATTCAGAGCACTGGGCAGAATTCACATTGCGTTAGCATCCATAGGGATCATCGCAATGCTTTGTTTTAATTAAACAGTCGGATTCCCCTTGTCTATACTAGTTCTAAGTCGACTGTTCGACGCCAAGGAAGGACCCCGAAGGGGCCATTCCCGATCCGTCCCCCGGCCGCCACACGGTAACCTGCTCTCACTGCAAGAGCACTCAAGCAGTCCACCGTCAGCCAGCAGGTTTGGGACTAGGACCCTCGGGCCCAGCCCTCAGAGGCAATCCTTTTCCTGAGGTTACCGATCCAATTTACCGACTTCTCTTGCTAACATTGTTCCATTAGCCAGAGGTTGTTCACCTTAGAGACCTGATGCGGTTATGAATACGAATGGGCGTGGACACTCGGTCTTTCGGATTTTCAAGGGCCGTCAGGGGCGCACCAAACATCGCGCGACGTGTGGTGCTCTTTAACCCACTGGACCCTACCACTGACTGAGTCATTTTTAAGGTGGTTAGGCTATTAAATAGAAAAGATAACTCTTCCCAAGGCCCACGTTGACATCTCTGGACTCCCTAACATTGCTGTCAGCCGCCATAACCGGGTTCAGGATTTTTGACGTGATTCCCTTTCAAAGATCACGCGTTAAACGCACTATTAGACGGGCTTCCACTGTCTCTTAGAATCAACTAACCCATGTGCAAGTGCCATTCTCATGGAACCTTTCCCCTCTTCGGCCTTTAAAGTTCTCATTTGAATATTTGCTACTACCACCCTGATCTGCACTGATGGCTGCTCCGCTCAAGCTCATGCCTTAGGATTTACAGTGACCGCTGAGTCCTCCTACTCATCGGGGCATGGCTCTTGCCCCGATGTCCGAGTGTAGGTTACGCGCTTGAGTGCCATCCATATTTGGGGCTAGTTAATTCAGCAGGTGAGTTGTTACACACTCCTTAGCAGATTTCGAATTCCATGACCACGGTCTTGCTGTCTTAATCGACCTACACTCTTTGTGTGTTCAAGGTTAGCGTAAAGTTAGGCACCGTAACCCTACTTCTGGTTCATCCTGCATCGCCATTTCTGGTTACAAAAAATGGCCAACTTAGAGCTCTCGATTCCATGGTATAGCACAATAAAGCAACCATGCCATCCTACCTATTTAAAGTTTGAGAATTAGTTGAGGGCATTGCGTCCTCGATGCCTCTAATCATTGGCTTTACCCGATAGAACTAGTTCCAAGCTCCAGCTATCCTGAGGGAAACTTTGGAGGGAACCAGCTTCTAGATAGTTTGATTAGTCTTTCGCACCTATACCCAAGTCAGACGAACGATTTGCACATCAGTATCGCTGTAGGCCTCTACCAAAGTTTCCTCTAGCTTAACCCTGCTCTGTCATAGTTCACCATCTTTTGGGTCCTGACAGGCATGCTCTCACTCAAACACTTCTCAGAAGATCAAGGTCGGTTGGCAGTGCAACCCTTAAGGGGATCCTGCCATTCAGTTTCCTTGTGCCTTACGGGTTTACTCACCCATTGACTCACACACATGTCAGACTCCTTAGTCCACATTTTAAGATGGGCCAAATTGGGAACCCGTAGGCCGATGCTAGGAGCGTGCAGGTGCTGAAGCATGCCATGATGGTGTGCGCTGCTTTCCATGATTACTATGACGACATCTCCACAGGTGTTTCAAATACCTAGGCTTCGGCCACCACCACATTCCGTGTCTATCCGCACCCCGATCCAATCGGTGGACCTGCCTTTGATCGTTCCACATCCAACTGAGGTGCATCATCGGCCCCCATCCACTTCCCTCCTGACAATTTCAAGCACTCTTTGACTCTCTTTTCAAAGTCCTTTTCATCTTTTCCTCATGGTACTTGTTTGCTATCGGTCTCTCGCCTGTATTTAGCCTTGGATGGAATTTATCGCCAGATTTGGGATGTATTCCCAAACAACCCAACTCACAGACAATGCCTTATGGTGCGATAGGGTCCGGCCATGATGGGGCTCTCACCCTCTCTAACGCCTCCTTCCAAGGGACTTAGGCCCAGTCTGCCACTAAGGAGGCTTCTCTATACTACAATTTGAACACCGAAGGTGCCCAATTCTCAATCTGGACTATTTCCAGTTCGCTCGCCATTACAAGGGGAATCCTGGTAAGTTTATTTTCCTCCGCTTATTGATATGCTTAAACTCAGTGGGTAATCCCGCCTGAC
The DNA here is from genome assembly GCA_947683365.1 of Euphorbia pulcherrima. Classification (NCBI taxonomy): domain Eukaryota; kingdom Viridiplantae; phylum Streptophyta; class Magnoliopsida; order Malpighiales; family Euphorbiaceae; genus Euphorbia; species Euphorbia pulcherrima. The sequence continues at coordinate 34,129,821 of CANTUS010000015.1, read as the reverse complement.
CTAGGGTCGCAATACGAGCATGCCCTTGGGTACGCTTTGGGGCATAATGGGTCATAGAGGGCATTCGAGCACACACGACATTCTGCAAGGGTTGTACAACCACCGATTGGCGTGGCGTCCTTGCTATGGACTAGATATTTGGGCCAACAGCAAGCCACGAGCGAACAGGAGGCCAGCATCTGCCCCAACAATACCCCTTTCGATGGAAGGGGTTTGGGGGCAACAATTGAGTGACACCCAGGCAGACATGCCCTCCTTCAAAAGGCTCAAAGACTCGATGGTTTGTAGGATCCGGCAATTCACACCAAGTATCGCATTTCGCTGCTTTTTTCATCAATGTGAGAGCCGAGATATTAGTTGTTAAGAGTCGTTTAGATTCTCAAAGTACGATGCATCCCTTTTGCACACTGCTTTCAAGGCAATCGAGCTACACGCTGTCTTGTTTGTAATTACTTAGCACGTTCGGCGTCGAGGTTTTGTTAGTAGGCTGTGAATGAGGGATCATGAGGGCAAGGCAATGCCTATACACCATGTCTCCCGCTCAAGCTATGGTGAGAGGACGACGCTGGATGAATCCTATAGCCTCCACTCAAATTGTTAACATGTTCACGGGTCATTCTACTGGTCAGGTTTTGACAATGTTCCTTCTGTAGGTTCACCTACGGAAATCTTGTTATGACTTTTGCTTCCTCTAAATGATAAGGTTTAGTGAACTTCTTGCGACATCACCGGCGGCAAACTGCCAACATTGCCGTGACCCGAACACTTCAATGGACCATTCAATTGGTAGGAGCGACGGGCAGTGTGTATAAAGGGTATAAACGTAGTCAACGCGAGCTAATGACTTAGGCTTACTAAGAATTCCTCATTGAAGACCAACAATTGCAATTATCTATCCCCATCGTGATGAAATTTCAAAAATTACACTGGCCTATTAGCCAAGGCTATAGACTCGTTGAATACTTTAGTGTAGCGAGCATGCCACCCTGAACATCTAAGGGCATCATAAACCTGTTATTGCCTCAAACTTCCTTGGCCTAAAAGGCCATAGTCCCTCTAAGAAGCTGGCCGCAAAAGGTTACCTCTGCATAGCCAGTTAGTAGGCTGAGGTCTCATTCATTAACAGAATTAACTAGAAAAATTGCTCCACCAACTAAGAACGGCCATGCACCACCACCCATAGAATCAAGAAAGAGCTCTCAATCTGTCAATCCTTACTATGTCTGGACCTGGTAAGTTTCCCCATGTTGTGTCAAATTAAGCCGCACGCTCCACTCCTGGTGGTGCCCTTCCATCAATGCCTTTAAGTTTCAGCCTTGCGACCATACTCCCCCCAGAACCTAAAGACTTTGATTTCTCATAAGGTGCCGGCGGAGTCCTAAAAGCAACATCCATTGATCCCTAGTCGGCATCATTTATGGTTGAGACTAGGATGGTATCTGATCATCTTCGAGCCCCTAACTTTCATTCTTGATTAATGAAAACATCCTTGGAAAATGGATCCTCATTAAGGGATTTAGATTGTACTTATACCAATTACGAGGCTCAATGAGCTCGGTATTGTTATTTATTATCACTACCTCCCTATGTTAGGATTGGATAATTTGTGCGCCTGCTACCTTCCTTGGATGTGGTAACCGTTTCTCAGGCTCCATCTTCGGAATCAAACCATAATTCTCAGTCACCCATCACCACCATGGTAGGTCTCTATCCTACCATTAAAAGTTGATAGGGTAGAAATTTTAATGATGCATTGCCGGCATGATGGTCTTGTGATCCGTCGAGTTATCATGAATCATCAAAGCAACAGGAAGAGCTAGCGTCGACCTTTTATGTAATAAATGCATCCCTTCCAGATGTTAGTTATTGCACGTATTAGCTCTAGAATTACTACAGTTATCTAAGTAGCAGATACCATCAAACAAACTATAACTAATTTAATGAGCCATTCGTAGTTTCACAGTCTGAATTGTTTCATACTTATACATGCATGGCTTAATCTTTAAGACAAGCATATGACTATTGGAAGAATCAACCAGGTAGCATTCATCCATGCCATTGACACCCTCACAAGGCCATAGGTACCCGTGATTTTGGGAACCCAAGGCTTTGATGTAGGCATGACAGTCATCATTTATACGAGACTACGAGAATAAAAAGGAAACTAAATCCCTCTACCCGTACAGCATTCCACATCCGAGAGCACATGTGCGGTCCTATAGGCCACTATAGCCTATTAGGCATGTCGGGCATACAAGGGCCGTAGTGTGGTCCACCCTATTCCTGAATACGGCATAAGACAGATGTATGTTAGACGGCGCGATCAAATTCCGCTATATGGGTATGCAACACAGGAACCTTATCATGCCCAAGAGAGGAATAAGCCTTCTGGACATAACTGAGAGGCCTCGAGGTGGACAGTTTAATGCACGAGCATGGAGCCTGCCAACCCTGATGACCGAAACACCACTCATGTACCATCGTGTACAATGAGTAACAACTACATCAAGCAAACTGCATCGCTTTTTTTACAAATGAAGCAAGGAATGCTGAAATGCTAGACGGAGGCATCAACCACTCTACTATGTGTGAAAGAGAGAGTAAACAGATCCCACACATATTTTATAGATTAAATGGCCCACAATCCCCTCTATGTTTGGTAATAAATTACCCATTCCAATTGAGAACATTGTAACTTCTCACGAACTGACATGCCACTCTTACCGGGGAAAACCCAACATCAAACCCCTCCACATTTTGTGATAAATTACCCATTCAAATCGACCTTTACAACTACTCAAGAACTAACATGCTAATAGGTGGGTGTTAAACTTGAGAGTGTGCAATAGGTCGTAGGAACATTGTATCATCGGGGAAAAACCGACAATCCCGGAGCGCCGGGGAGTACCATAAGTGCGGGGGTGGGGAGGGACTACCAGAGTGGTTCCTCTTGTACTAGGTTGAATTACCAATGCAACACTGTCATCAGTAGGGTAAAATTAACTTATCTCATGATGGTCTAAATGGTGGGTGAACAATCTAACACTTGGTGAATTCTGCTTCACAATGATAGGAAGAACCGACATTGAAGGATCAAAAAGCAACGTCGCTATGAACGCTTGGCTGCCACAAGCCAGTTATCCTCTTGGTAACTTTTCTAACACATCTAGCTTAAAATTCCAAAGGTCTAAAGGATCGATAGGCCATGCATTCATGGTTCGTATTCGTACTGGAAATCAGAATCAAATGAGCTTTTACCCTTTTATTCCACACTAGATTTCCGCTCTCGTTGAGCTCATCTTAGGACACCTATGTTATCTTTTAAAGGATGTGCTACCCCAACCAAACTCCCCATCTGACATTGTCTTCTACTCAGATCGACCACTAAAGCAACCTTGGGTCCAAAAAGAGGGGCAATAGCCCGCCTCCGATTCACGGAATAAGAAGTGGAGGTATTTCACCATCATCGTTTCTGGCTCCCACTTATCCTACACCTCTCAAGTCATTTCACAAAGTCGAACTAGAGTCAAGCTCAACATGGTCTTCTTTCCCCGTAGATTTCACCAAGCCCATTCCCTTGGCTGTGGTTTCACTGGATAGTAGACAGGGACAGTGGGAATCTCGATAATCCATTCATGCGCGTCACTAATTAGATGACAAGGCATTTGGCTACCTTAAGAGTCATAGTTACTCCCACCATTTACCCACGCTTGATTGAATTTCTTCACTTTAACATTCGGAGCCCTGGGCAAAAATCACATTGTGTTAGCATCCACAGGGACCATCACAATGCTTTGTTTTAATTAAACAGTTGGATTCCCCTTGTCCGTACTAGTTTTGAGTTGACTGTTTGATGCCCGAGGAAGGACCCTGAAGGGGCCATTATAGATCCATCCCCCGGCCGGCATGCGGTGACCTGCTCTCACTGTGGGAGCAGCTCGAGCTATCTGCCGATGGCCGATGGGTTCAGGACTGGGACCCCCAGGCCGAGCCCTCAAAGCCAATCCTTTTACTGAGGTTACAGATCCATTTTATCGACTTCCCCTGCCTACATTATTCCATTGGCCAGAGGTTGTTCACCTTGGAGACCTGATGCGGTTATGAGTACGACCGGGCATGGATGGCACTCGGTCCTCCGGATTTTCAAGGGTCACCGGGGGCGCACCAAATACTGCACGATATGTGGTGCTCTTCTAGCCGCTGGACCCCACCTCCACCTTAGTCGTTTCCAAGGTGAGGGGTGTTAAATAGAAAAGATAACTCTTCCTAAGGCCCCCACCGACGTCTCCGAACACCCTAACATTGCCGTCGGCCGCAGTAACTCAGTTTGAGAATTTTAACCCAATTCTCTTTCGAAGCTCGCGCGCAAACATGCTATCAGACGGGCTTCCCACTTCTCTTACGATCGACTAACCCATGTGTAAGTGCCGTTAACATAGAACCTTTCTCCTCTTCAGCCTTTAAATTTCTCATTTAAATATTTACTACTACCACCAAGATCTACACTAAAGGCCGCTCCGCTCGGGCTCAAGCCCTGGGTTTTGTAGTGACTGCCGTGCCCTCCTACTCATCGGGGCCTAGCTCTTACCATGATGGGCGATGTAGGTCACGTACTTCAGCACCATCCATTTTCGGGGCTAGTTGATTTGGCAAGTGAGTTGTTACACACTCCTTAGCGGATTTTGACTTCCATGATAATTGTCCTGCTGTCTTAATCGACCGACACCCTTTGTGGGTTCTAGCTTACCATGCAGTTGGGCACTTTAACCCTGCTTTTGGTTCATCCTGCATCGCTAGTTTTGCTTACCAAAAATGGCCCACTTGAACCTCTCGATTCCATGGCATAGCTCAATAAAGCAGCCGCACCATCCTACCTATTTAAAGTTTGAGAATAAGTCGAGCGCATTGCACCCCTGATGCCTCTAATCATTAGATTTACCCGATAGAACTCGTTCCGAGCTCCAGCTATCCTAAGGGAAACTTCACAGGGAACCAGATACTAGATGGTTCGATTAGTCTTTTGCCCCTATACCTAAGTCAGACAAGCGATTTGCACGTTAGTATTGCTGCGAGCCTCCACCAGAGTTTCCTCTAGCTTTGCCCTGCTCAAGCATAGTTCACCATCTTTTGGGTCCTGATAGGCATGCTCTCACTCAAACCCTTCTTAGAAGATCAAGGTCGGTTGGTAGTACAATCATCAAGAGGATCCCGCCAGTTAGTTTCCTTGTGCCTTATAGGTTTACTCGCCCGTTGACTTACAGACATGTCAGACTTCTTAGTCCATGTTTCAAATGGTCCGAATGGGGAGCCGCTGGCTAGCGCTAAGAGCACGCAGGTGTCGAAGCATGTTATGACGATGCGTGCTACTTTCCACGATTGCTGCAACAGCATCTCTGCAGGTGTTTCAAATACCTGAGCTTGGGCCGCCACCGTAATCCATGTCGATACGCACCCCAAGTGGATCGACGGATCTGCCTTTGACCGTTCCACATTCGACTGAGGTGCATCATTGGCCCCCATCGGCTTCCCTCCCGATAATTTCAAGCACTCTTTGACTCTCTTTTCAAAGTCCTTTTAAGCTTTCCCTCACGGTACTTGTTCACTATCAGTCTCTTGCCTATATTTAGCCTTAGACGGAATTTACTGCCCAATTTAGGCTGCATTCCCAAGTAACCTGACTCATAGATAGCACCACATGGTGCGATAGGGTCTGGGCATGACGAGGCTCTCGCCCTCTCCGGCGCCCCCTTCTAGGGGAGTTGGGCCTAGTCTGCCATTGAGGATGCTTCTCCAGGCTACATTTCGAACACCGAAGGCACCTGATTCTCAAGCTGGGCTACTCCCGATTCGCTCACCATTACTAGGGGAATCCTGGTAAGTTTCTTTTCCACCGCTTATTGATATGCTTAAACTTAACAGGTAATCCTGCCTGACCTGGGGTCGCAATGCGAGCATGCCCTTGGGTATGCTTTGAGGCATAATGGGTCATAGAGGGCATCCGAGTGCACACGACATTCTATGAGGGTTGTCCAACCCTTGATTGGCGTGGTGTCCTTATCGTGGACCAGACATTTAGGCCAACCATAAGCCACGAGTCCATGAGAGGCTAGCATCCACCCCAAAAATACCCCTTTTGATAGAAAGGGTTTAGGGGCATCAATTGTGTGACACCCAGCTAGACGTGCCCTCCGCCAAAAGGCATTGGGCATAACTTGCATTCAAAGACCCAATGGTTCGCAGGATCCTGCAATTCACACCAAGTATTGCATTTCGCTGCATTCTTCATTGATGCAAGAGCTAAGAAATCCGTTGCCGAGAGTCATTTAGATTCTCAAAGTACAATGCATCCCTTTTGCACACCATTTTTGGGGTAATCAAGCTGCACACTTTCTTGTTTGCAATTACTTAGCACGTTCGATGCCGAGGTTTTGTTAGCAGGATATGAATGAGGGATCATTAGGGCAAGGCAATGCCTGTACACCGTGTCTCCCACTCAAGCCATGGTGAGGGGCTGACGCTGGATGAATCCTACGGCCTCCCCTCAAATTGTTAACATTTCATGGGTCATTCTACTTGGCAGGTTTTGACAATGATCCTTTCGTCGGTTCACCTGCAAAAACCTTGTTACAACTTCTCCTTCCTATAAATAATAAGGTTCAGTGGACTTCTCACGCCATCGCCACATGAATTTGATAGGGCTGAAATTTAAATGATGCGTCGCCGACACGATGGTCGTATGATCCATCGAGTTATCATGAATCATTAGAGCAATGGGTAGAGCTCACATCGACCTTTTATCTAATAAAAGCATCCCTTCTAGAAGTCGAGGTTTGTTGCACGTATTAGCTCTAGAATTACTACGGTTATCTGAGTTGTAGATACCATCAAATAAACTATAATTGATTTAATGAGCCATTCGTAGTTTCACAGTCTGAATTATTTCATACTTATACATGCATGGCTTAATCTTTGAGACAATCAAATGACTTCTGGCAGGATCAACTAGGTAGCATTCATCCATGCCATCAACACCCTCACAAGGCCATGGGTACCCATGATTTCGAAAACCCAAGGATATGATGCAGGCATGATGGTCATCGTTTGCAAGGGACTATGAGAACAAGAAGGAAACTAAATCCCTCTGTCGGCAACACATTCTGCATCCGAGAGCACATGTGCGGTCCTATGGGCCATAACAGCCTATAAGGCATGTCGGGCATGCAAGGGCCGTAGTGCGGTCCATCCTATTCCTGAATAAGGCATAAGACAGATGTATGTTCGACAACGCCATCAAATTCCGCTATGTAGGTATGCAACACATGAACCTTATCATGCCCCTGAGAGGAATAAGCCTTCTAGACACAAATGAGTGGCCTCAAGGTAGACAGTTTGATGCACGAGCATGGAGCCTGCAAACCCTGATGACCGAAACACCACTCATGCACCGCCGTGTACAATGAGCAATAACTCCATCAAATAAATCGCGCCGCTTTTTTCAAGAATGAAGCAAGCAATGCTAAAATGTCAGATGGAGATATCACCCACACCGCTGTACGCAAAAGAGAGAGTAAACAGATCCCACAAATATTTTCTAGATTAAATGGCCCTCAATCCCCTCTACGTTTGGTAATAAATTACCCATTCCAATCGACAACATTACAACTTCTCATGAACTGACAAGCCACCTTTATCAGGGAAAACCGATCATCAAACCCCTCCACATTTTGTAATAAATTTCCCATTCCAACCGACCTTTACAACTACTCAAGAACTAACATGCCATTAGGTGGGTGTCAAACTCGAGAGTGTGCAACGGGTCGTAGGAATGTTGTATCATCGGGGAAAAATCGACAATCCCGGCAAAAATATTTTTGACAAGAAACTCAATTTTCTTTTTTTCTAGAGGGACTGCCAGTGCGCGGGAGCTCGCGAGGTGTGTGGGGGTAGGGAGGGATTGCCAGAGCGCTGGGGAGTATGATAAGTGTGGGGGTGGGGAGGGACAGCCAGAGCATAGGGGAGCGTAGTAAGTGCGGGGGTGGGGAGGGACTGTTGGAGCACCGGGAGCGCGGTAACTGTGGGGTTGGGAAGCGACTATCGAAGTGCTAGGGAGCGCTATAAGTGTGGGGGTGGGAGGGATTACAGGAGCGCCAGGGAGCATGATAAGGGCGAGGTCGGGAGGGACTACCGAAGTGCCAGGGAGCGTGATAAGTGTGGTAGTGGGGAGGGACTACCGGAGCTCCGGAGGGTACAGTAACTGTAGGGGTGGGGAGGGACTGCCCGAGCGCCATGGGCCGTAGTAAGTACGGGGGTAGGGAAGGACTATCTGAGTGTCGGGGAGTGCAATAAGTGCAAGGATGGGGAGGTACTGTCAGAGCACCGGGGAACACGGTAAGTGCAGGGATTGGGAGGGATTACTGGAGCGCCAGGGAGCACGGTAAGTACTGAGTGGGGAGGGATTGCCGGAGCGCCGGGGAGCACGGTGGGGGGTGATTGTGGGAGCACCGGGAAGCATGGTAAGAGGGCAGGGGTGGCGAGGGATTATAGAAGGGAGAGCGCGACATGACACTGGGGTGGGGGTAAGGACTGGGTCACCCCCTTGTAGTAGTCCTTATGCTGACTTCAGTGCCAAGAGGAAGAACCGTTGACATGTCTCACCCACCACCACTCCCTCAAAAACATCCTTAAACTTTGCATTTTGATCTAAAATTTTGCACACTAGTTGATTGAGGTCCAATAAGTATTATTGAGAAGTTTCATGAAATTTCACAGAGTGCGGGTATTTTTTTATTTAAAAGTGTGAAAATTGAAAAATTTACAAAAATTAGAAAATGTTATTGAAAAATTCAAAAATTTGGTGGAAAATTCTATAACATGTTGAATGATTTATTAGAAAAAGGATAACAAAAATAATTAATTTTGGATGTTGTTTTGGCATTACGGTTAAATCACCACCCACCCTCGTGCGCACTTGCGGAAAATCTTGCACCACCCTGCATGCACTTGACAGAAATCCCACACACAGTGTGCATGTTTGCGAGGGATCTCGCACTCCCATTTGTGCGCTTGTGAGGAATTTTGCACCCCTTGCGCACACTTGCAAGAATTCTTGCACAACATGCGAGCGCTTGCGAGGAATCTCGCACCCCTCAAGCGCCCTTGCTGGACTTCTCGCACACTGTATGCGTGCTTGCAAGGAATCCTGCACCCCATGTGCACTTGCAAAAAATCTCGCACACCATGCACGCGCTTATGAGGAATCCCGGACTCCTCGGTCGCGCTTGTGAGGATCTCGCACACTCGTGTGTGCACTTACGAGATATCCCGCACACTGTGCATGTATGCGAGGAATCCCATACACCCATGTGCTAGCTTGCAAGGAATCCCACACCCCTTGCGCACACTTGCAGGAATTATTGCACACTATGAATGGGCTTGGGAGGAATCCTGCACACCTCATGGGCTCTTGCGGGAATTCTCGCACACCGTGCGCGCTCTTATGAGGGATCATACACCCCTTGTGCGCGCTTATGGGAATTCTCGCACACCATGTGCACTCTTGCGAGGGATCCCACACCCCTCGTGCCCACTTGTGAGAATTCTCGCACACCATGAGAGTGTGTCGAATCTAGCACCCCTTATGTGCACTTGCGGGAATTCTCAAACATCGTGTGCGTTCTTGTGAGGGATCTTGCACCCCTAGCAAGTGCTTGTAGGAATTCTCGTGCACCATACGAGTGCTTGCAAGGAATCTCGCACCCTTCACTCACGCTTTGCGGGAACTCTCGCACACCGTATATGCGCTTGTGAGGGATCCCGTACCCCTAACACGTGCTTACGGGAATTCTCATACCCCGTGCGTGCACTTACGAGGAACCCGCACCCCTCTCATGCACTTGCAGGAATTCTTACACACCATGCGAGCACTTGCAAGGAATCCCACACCCCTCTTGTGCACTTGTAGGGATTCTCGCATACCATGTGTATGCTTACAAGGAATCCCGCGCCCCTATCGCGCACTTGCAAGAATGATCACACACTTTAGGTGCGATTGCGAGGAATCTTGTACCCCTTGCGTGCAATTGTAAGAATTCTCGCACCCCTCATACGCACTTGCGAGAATTTTCAAACATTGCGCGCATGCTTGCAAGGAATCTGGTACCCTTATGTGCACTTATGGGGAGTCCTACACCCCCTCACACTCACTCACGGCCACTCTAATACCCCCTCGTACGCAATCTTGCACCCCCTCATGAACAATCTTGCACCCTATACGCGCTCTCACGCCCGCGTGCATGCACCACCTCGCACACCAATTCGCACACTCACTCGCACACCCCATGGCGCACACCTTCACACCTAACCGGCATTTTTTATTCATTATTAATAAAACTCTTTTTATGTGAAGATGTGTCATGGGTATTTAAATAATAATTTTGGAATATTGCGGGTTGAAATTTCCAATAAATTTTCAAGTACCTACATACATTTTTTTCTTCATTATGTTTTTTCCAAATTGGGACATTGACATTAAGTTGAAACATTTGAGAGATCAGATTAGACCTTGGCATGTGACTCATTTCGGAGGTCTTGAGAGGTGTATTAAAGGGTTGGAGGAGAGGGTATTATTGCTTACTTCTAATCTATAGTAAGACCTGTGGATGTGAGGGAAGGCTCAGAACTTTATAGGGTGAGGAGTACATTGGCTAAGTGTTGTAAAAGTTTTGAGAAAATCAGACATCAGCAGTCTAGGGTTACTTAGACTGTATTGGGGGATGACAACACTACTTTTTTCATAGGGTCACTTCGGCCAGGTTTAGGGGTAACAGAATCTATCAATTGGATGTTTATGGGATGATTACCTGTGACGCCTTACTGATCACGTCGAGAATAAGGAACTTTTATGTTAATCTCTTCTCGAGAAAACCAGAGATACCTTTCGATTTGGGGGGTATGAATTTCAATACGGTAGCTACTGCCACTAATCAAAGCTTCGTGGTACCTTTTTCAGAAGAGGAGATTTGGGCAGTGGTTTATTCTTGTAATGAGGGGAAGGCTCTAAGACCTGATGGGTTTAATTTCTTCTTTTATAAGCGTTTATGGGGACAGCTGAAAATTGAGATTCTAAAGTTATTTGCTAGTTTGCATGAGACCTCCAGGTTGCTGAACTCCATTAAGGCTTCCTACAGTATTCTAATTCCAAAGATTCCAGGTTCCTGTTCGATTGGGAATTTTAGGCCGATTGCCCTTATTTATGGGATTTATAAGATTTTATCAAAGGTGCTAACCAGTCGATTACAGCCACTACTACCAAGGTCGATATTAGAAAACCAATTTGGTTTTTATTAAGGGTCCCAACATTCATGATTGTTCTTTCATTGCTTCTGAAGTGTTACATTTGGATCATCAGAGGCGACAATCGTGTCTAGTGTTGAAACTTGATTTCCATAAAGCTATGATAGTATATCTTAGAAGTTCATTGATGCGGTGTTAAGGAGGATGGGTTTTGGAGAGAGATGGATTCGGTGGTTAGCTAGCTATAGGGAGAACTCGTAGACATCGATCTTAATCAATGGACAACCGTGCAAACCAATACGTCTAGAAAGGGGACTGAAATAAGGAGATCCAATCTCACCACTTATCTTTGTGTTAGCGGTTGAAGGATTAAAGTAGATGTTTTATGCTAGTGTTAGAAAGGGACTTTTACTGGGGTTTTGTATAGATGGGTCGAATGTCGACATTTCTCTCCTTCAATTTGCTGATGACACTATATGCTTCCTACCACCAGATGAGTCCCTTTTACCTACTTTTGTTCGTATTTTACGCTATTTTGAGTTTATTTCTGACTTGCGAATTAATTATAATAAGAGTTCCATTATGGGGGTTCATGTAGATGATTTATTTTTATAGTGTTGTGCGGGTAAATTGGGGTGTATGGTTAAGGGTTTCCCGATCACTTGCTTAGGAGCACCTCTTAGCTTGAAATGTATTCATGTGTCATACTGGAACTCGTTGATTAGAAAGTTCCAAGATAGGCTATCTAGCTGGATACAAAATTGTCTATCATATGCAGGGAGGGTTGTTCTTATTAAGTCCATTTTGTCTTCTCTTCCCATTTATATGTTGTCCCTCCATAAAATGCCCACTTCAGTTAATGATAAGATTGTTTAACTTATGAGAATTTCCTATGGAAGGGTGATGCGAACTCTAGGGGAATTTGTAAAGTTAGTTGGGATACTATTTCTTTACCTAAACAATTAGGAGGTCTATTTATTAGGGACTCTAAGCTTGTTAATTGTAGCCTCCTATTAAAGTGGCTGTGGAAAATGAGAGTATCGGGATAGGGTTCTTTATGGTTCAAAATTTGCGTGAATGGATATGATTTTTTTACATGGCCTTTGGTTGATTTAATTGAGGATAGACGAGTATCTCATATTTGGCGTGGCATTAATTTGTGTTGTGTTCAAAATAATGTCTGGTGGAATTTCTTCACATCAAACGTGAGAGTTAAGGTAGGAGATGGTGTTTTATGTTCGTTTTGGCATGATAATTAGACTTCTAACCAATCCCTAGCATCTTTATTCCTGGATTTGTTTCATATGTGTAATCGTAAACTTTGTACGGTTCTGCAAGGTTGATCTTTTTTGTTCAGCGAAATAGCGGTATTAAGACCCTTTTGGAAGAGAAACTTGCGAATTACGAGTGAGGATCGATGCATTCAGCTCAGGAATTGGATTATTCAAATGTGCCCCACTTCATTTCTTGAGGAGAAGGCTGATTTTTGCATAGGGCTGTCTCACCAATTATTTTTTTCGGAGGGGGCAGATCTATTTTTATAGGACCTTGGCGCACACAATCGGTTTTCGGCATCCTCCTTTATCTGTGGCATCTATGCATCCTGGCCTAACACTGAAATCAACTTTTATGCTAGTATGGGAGGCGTGTCTTTTACCAAAGGTTGAAGTGTTTGGCTGGCTTTTATTGCATAAACGATTACCAACAAAACTGTTTCTCTATAGTCGACATTGTCGAGCTATTTCATATGGGAAATGCCCTTTTGCGATATTAATGAGACGGTTGAGCATGCTATGTTACGTTGCCATGGGAGTTATCTAGTTTGGCAAGATGCGTTTCGGCTGTTTGGAATTTATGTCACTATTCCTTCGACTAGTTATGAGTTTGTTCAGTTATGGAGAAGCCACTTTACTTCGGGGCCATGCAGGGAATTTGGAACGGCGATATGGTTTCTTATTGCGTGGGAGTTGAGGAAACAAAGAAATAAGTTTGTGTTTGAAGGCACCATTGATTCGTAGTATCTTTTATTTGCAACCATTTATCTATGTTGGCTTGTATTTAAGAGTAGGAAGAGGCAGTTAGGCTTTTTAATTTCTGATATTTTTAGTTGTCCAAGTATGCTACTCTCTTGTTTCAGGCTCTCATCTTGAGACCTTGAGTTGGATTTTATTTAATAAAAAGATGGGTAGGTGTTTTGTAGGCAAGCGTATAAGGCAACCTAGTTGGTAAGTCAACCCCGAAATTTTCACCTCCTCCAAAATTTTTTCCTCATGGGGGACACAATGTTCCTCCTGGGGTTTTTCAAAAAAAAATAATAAAAATCTTTTTCGTGAAGAAAAAAAAGGTTATTATTGAAATTTTTTTCTTTCTTCATTTTTTTTCTTCAATTTTAACATTAATAAAATTCATTATTGTTAAAATTTCTCAACCACCACCACCCCCTAAAAAACGCCCTTAAATTTTGATTTTGATCTAAAATTTTGCACACTAGTTGATTGAGGTCCAATAAGTATTGTTGAGAAGTTTGGTGAATTTTCATAAAGTGCCAGTATTTTTTTTAATTAAATGTGTGAAAATTGAAAAATTCACGAAAATTAGAAAATGTTATTGAAAAATTTTAAAATTTGGTGGAAAATTCCTTAAGATGTTGAATTATTTATCAGAAAAAAATAACAAAAAAATTAATTTTGAATGTTTTGGCATTGCGGTTAAATCACCGCGCACCCTCAGGAGCACTTGCGGAAAATCTTGAACCCCTTGTGCGCGCTTGCGAGGAATCCCGCACACAGTGTGCGCACTTACGAGGAATCTTGCACTTTCATGCGTGAGCTTGCAAGGAATCCCGCACCCGCGCACTTGCGAGAATTCTTGCACACCTTGCAAGTAATTACGAGGAATCCCGCACCCCTCGCATGCGCTGCGAGACTTCTTGCACACTGTGCAAGCACTTGCAAGGAATCCCGCACCCTCACGCGCACTTGTTAGGAAACTCGCACCCCATGTGTGTGCTTGCAAGGAATTTCGCACTCCTCATGCGTCCTTGCGAGGAATTTCACACTCCTCGTGCACGCTTGTGAGGAATCTCGTACCCCCATGCGTGCACTTGCTGGAAATCCCGGACATTGTGCGCGCACGAGAGGAATCCCGCTTGTGCTTGCGGGAATTGTTGCACACCATATGCACGCTTGGGGGAATCCCGCACCCCTTGTGCGCTTGCTGTAATTCTCGTACACCGTGTGCGCGCTTGCGAGGGATCCCACACTCCTCATATGCGCTTGCTATAATTCTTGCGTACCGTGCGAGTGCTTGTGAGGAATCTCAGACCCGTCATGCATGCATGTGGGATTTCTCGCACACCGTGCGTGTGCTTACGAGGGATCCCGCACCTCTCACCCTCGCTTGTGGGAATTCTCGCACACCATGCACACCCTTACGAGGAACCCATACCTCTTGTGCACACTTGCAGGAATTCTCACACACCATGCGAGCACTTGCGAGGAATACCGCACCACTCTTATGTACTTGCGGG